>CAKOHE010000008.1:0-600000 GCA_934047225.1 Ypsolopha sequella | reverse complement strand
ATTTCTAATGAACGTCAAATATTTTTACTGCCCGCCACTCTTTCATTCTAAATTCTAATTATTTAAAAAAACACGCAGCTCCTTTGGTAGTAAAATAGCAATAACTTTTTTTTCAAAAGTAATACACAGAAATTGCCAGATCATTTGAAAAACAATATTTGATGAGCCGTTATTAAAGACAATTTGCAAAACTAACATAGAACATTTTTTTTCAGGGTGTGGTGTCGAACTAACCTAATTATAAAAAATTGCTCATAAATTGGGTTTTTATTTTTTCTTCCTGATGTTACAGCATTTCAAGGTTTATTTTTGACTTTATCAATAGCAGGGCTATTCAGAGTTGCGCAACAAAAATTTTATTCTTAGAATTTAGAACTGGTTAGCTTTGACTCTCAAAAATCTATTCGAATTTATAAAAGTACCATCAACTCGAAGACTATCTACTTTTTGCTGAGGTCATAATTTGATATTCTGGTCAGTCATGAGCTGGCCTACCAGCCTTCCAAGGGAAAGCGTTGACTTTTGGGACACCTGTTTACCCTTGGGATAAATCGCCAAGTGTTTAAAATATAGAAATTTATTTGTATCATAGTTTGAAATGTTCAGGTCCCTTTACGCAAAATGAAAAAAAACTCTTTTAGGATTAATTTGTTGTCCCTATGTTTGTCTGTTTGTCCGTTTGTCTACGCAATGTTTCTGAGTAAAATCAATAAATGCTAATATTTACAGCCCTGTAAAACATACATATTATAACGTTTTTATGGCCTTTTTCATACAAATTTTCTCCTTATGAAAATATAGAGATCAACACTTGACATAATATTTTGCATTTGAAAGAAAGCACAGAAAGGAACTGTAGAACAAATAATGTAAAAAATATAAAAACCATATAGTTATATTCTAAAGGGATTAATAATTTACTGTTTGTTCAATGTGGCGATAGCTTTGTTTATTATTATTTTTTTCTTTGTTACAAAGATAACAAATATTTTCATACAAGGTTTTCCTTAAGGGCTATTTCTCCGAATTTGTAACAAAATATTAAGAAATAATTATAACGGTAAAGTACAACTTTTAGCTAAGACAATTTATTGTTAAAAGTTTGCTATATGAATAAACATATTTTAATGATATTATGGTATCTTCAAAATAATTGGGTTTTCCATAAGCGTGATATCAGATTATTTAAGAAATTTACGGCTGGTATCACGACGACGGATAAGCCAATTATTTTATTACTATTGTAATATAATTAAAAATATGTTTATGCATACAGCAGACTTTTAACTATAAGTTTTCTTAACTAAAAGTTGTATTTTTACATATTGAAATTGTATTTCTCATCAAGAAGTGCAAGATGGCAAGATATTCAAAATAAGTTAATTGAATTTGTGAAATGGTTTCAGGTAAAAACAGTTTTCCATGAAACGGTAACTGTTTATACTTAGCAAAGTGTGTAAACTTAGTCATCTTAACATGAACGACGCCTGTATTTCTCTCTTTTTTATTTCCAGTATAGATAAAAATATACAAACTTGTTAAACTTTGCGTAAAAACGAGGCAATATTGACGATATCCTGACAGCTATTATGATGGTGTTTTATCAAATTTTGCTTTTTGGGCTGTATAAAGACGTAGTTAGATGTCACTAGAATATACTCATGAAAAAAGATATGAAGAAAATAAGCTGTAGACTTCACATTCGGTTTATACCTATTGTATGAATTTTAAGAAAAATACAGGGGTAAAGGGACCTCTTAAGGAAAACCTTGTATTAAACTATTTGTTATCTTAGTAAAAATTAATTCAAGGAAAAAAATAAACAAAGCTATCGCCACATTGAACAGTAGATAATTAATCCCTTTAGAATAGAACAACATGGTTTTCATATTTTTTACATTATTTGTTCAACAATTCCTTTCTGTGTTGACTTTTAAATGCAAAATATTATCTCAAGTGTTCATCCCTACATTTTCATAGTGAGAAAATTTGTATGAAAAACGTAAAAAAAAGACGTAAAAACCTAAAACGTAATATAAATAAAAATGTCAAAATAATGTTTTTACAGCTCTATAGAGGGCCGTTAATATTGGTATTTATTAATTTTACCCAGAAAAAATTGTCTAGACAAACGGACAGACAGACAAACATAGGGATAACAAATTAATCCTAAAAGAGTTTCATTATTTTCATTTTGCGTAACAGAACTTGAACATGTACCGACAGGATTATCTACGATCTAATAATTTTGGCATCCACTGTAAATATTTCAAAATAAATTTCTTTATTTTAAATACTTGGCGATTTATCCCAAGTAAGTGTACCTATATAATTTGCAAAAAACTTCACTTATGTATTGGACCTGAAATGGTGAGCCAATACTAAAGGGTAATTTTCAGATCTCAGTAAGTATAAGTAAATTAATTTGGGTTTCAATAACGATCACAAAATTATTCTTTTAGAGTAACATATATTATTTTCCCGCATAAAAGTATGAATTCATTCCAAATTCATTCAGTTTTGTTGTTATGACTATGGCACGATGTAGCTAAATCACTCATACGCATATTTTGTTGAGTTTTTAACGGCAGGAATATGATGCTCCTCGAAATATTACTTTATAAAATTAATTTCAATGTGTTTTGAAGTAGTTTTGGGAGATATTTATAGCTTGCAAAAAAGGGCACAAGTTCCACGTCTTACGGGCGCCAACGCTAGGCGTAGACTGACAATATCTTGCTGCCGCTGACTGCATCAGTGGATTTACGTATTTTTGGAAAAAGGGGGTGCTTTTTTTGACCCGAATAACGTGGTATTTGGAAAATGAATAGATATCATTCACACTAATTTTATTAAAAAAAAACCAACAAAATCGCGAAAGCGATACCTGAAACAAAATCGATAAGAAGTGTGCAATAGAGGGTTACAAAAAAATTCATTGACTGTACAAATATGAATCGATTAACGTGGTTTGTGGAAAATGAATACCTTAAAGTTCAAGCAAAAACATGTATTTTTTTTATGGCTATACGTAACCTAATTATTGCAACAAAATCATCCGAAAGCTGACATTTTATTTCTGTTTGTATTTTCGTTCCCCTTAAGGCTTTTATTTTATCCAAATCGATATCGATAAAGTCTGCAAACCGGTAGTCCGATACATGCCTAGTTGCAAGCGTTTGAAAGATAGGGCTGTAGCCGGCTTGAAATCGACGTACTGATAAAAATACTGCCATCTTGTTTTTTCATACGGAGAGTTGTATATGTGAAAGTAGCATAGCTTTACCATCCTAGGTTTCTGCTTAATTAGATTTTGTCTATTGGTTTATTGGTCTGAGACATAAACCTTGTCAGAAATGTAAAATTCACTTTGACAGTTGAAATTTTACATTTACCCCGGCGTTTAGGAACGCTACTTAAGATTTGTCATGTTGGTAATACAGAATAGGGTGCATTCCATTTTGGTCAAATATTGATATATTGCTTTTGCATTCCAGCTCGAGCCGAGGGCGAAGCGGACCAGCACGCCGGCAGCGCCGCCCTGGGACCTTCTGTACGTGACAGACGAACAAGCCGAGTTAGATAATAGTATCAGTAATATTGTATCATCCATGTAAAATAACTAGACGGATTTCATAACCAATATACATACATACATACATATACTCATCCCTGTCTCCTAGAAAGGTAGGCAGATACCACAAATTTCCCTCTGCTACAATCCTGGCACACCTCTTTCGCCTCTTCCTCATCCATCAATCTAGTGAGACAAGCCATAGTAAAACCAGAACAATAGTATATCTTCAAGCAAAGGTACATCGCACGGCTAATATGTGTGCGTGCTAGTACGCACGAACTACAGTACACACACAAAAGCAATATCTTAGTATACAAGGTAGGAGTTGGTCGGGGTCACACCGCGATCACGCTCAGTCAAGTCTCTCGAACAAGCCGCCACGCCACGCACCGCGCGTCACCGACCAATTCAAATATGTCGACAGCACGCAATCGAACATATTGTACCGTCTTCGGATGCCTCAATGATAATTCCTAAAATCCAGAATTATCGTTCTTCTCAATACCTACTCAACAAGAAAGGTGAATAAGAATTGATGGTATATATAAATAATAATGTAAAATGTAAACCGTATTTTCTTTGTTCACATTTAACATAGGTACCTATGATCATAACTGTGCTATGTTTGTTAATTATTCAAGGTATTTTTAAAAGTGGAGCGGATATTGTTGAAATCGCAAAGATTTTTTAATTTTAGACTAGGAGCCAATGTTTGATTAGATACTTAAATTTTATTATGTACTTTAATGAATTTAACTGATTTATTAAGATATTAATCACAAAGATATGCAAGCAAAGGCGTCGCCAGGGGGGGCAAGATGACATAAATTGTAGGTAAAATAAACAAATTTCAAGTTTTTAACATAATCTTCTTGGGTTTCTCGCGAATTTTTCGACTACTTTATTATTAAAATCCAAAACTTTTTCGAATTTTTAGGGGGGGACATCTACCCCCTTTTGCCCTTTGACGATGCCCATGTTTTTAAAGTAAAGTTCAGGAGCCAATATTTTTTCTTACAATAATTAAGATAAACAAGTAAGATTTCTTTATGAGTTATAGTGTCAATACGTTTATTATGTATGATATAAATGTATGTTTGTTTGTAGTAGGTATGTATGTTTGGATGTTTGACTACGTCGGCGATTGATAACTCATTTGTCATAATCGGCTTCAAAACATTTTAAGTATTGATTTTTTATTAGCTACGAAACTAAAAGAAGGGACAACCCTGCAACAGTAGGTATTTAAGTCTCGTACGGGGCGTGAGTTAAACAACTGTTCTAGTTTTACTATGGACAAGCTCTTCTGTTCCGGATACTATTGACATTGCCCTTATTCGGTATGTCGCCAATAATATAACACATTACCAATATGATATTATACATACATACATATACAAGGTGACTTTTTGATCATCGTCCAAATTCATACTGGAGGCTTAATAAGTGATCAGTATCTTGGTTCAGTAACAATTTTTGTGAAATTCGTAAATTGAAATTTCGGCTTCCCATAGAAATTCAGTTCCACTCCCAAGTGAATCACTATGGGGAGTCGAAATTTCATGTTACGAATTTCAACAAAATTGTTATTGATCCATGATACTGATCACTTACCAAGCCACCAGTATGAATTTGGACGATGATCATAAATTCACCTTGTATATATATGTATATATATACTTAATAAAATAAAATGCAAGTAAATGTGAGATATATTTCGGGCCCTGTCCTGGGTCCGGCATAAGTCACACTTAATAATAAAGCAAAATTACATATTTTTTGTGCTGTAACCTGCCTTATTTACTTTATTTTATTTAAAACAATTTTTGCACATTTACATAAATATTATAAAAGACAAAAGAAACAATTAAACACAGTGTACAAAGGAATATATTGCTTTTGTGAGAAGCCCTTACCTTCAAACAGCTTGCTCTTCAGTTTGCTACAATACTTTTGTGAGAAGCCCTTACCTTCAAACAGCTTGCTCTTCAGTTTGCTACAATACTTTTGTGAGAAGCCCTTACCTTCAAACAGCTTGCTCTTCAGTTTGCTACAATACTTTTGTGAGAAGCCCTTACCTTCAAACAGCTTGCTCTTCAGTTTGCTACAATACTTTTGTGAGAAGCCCTTACCTTCAAACAGCTTGCTCTTCAGTTTGCTACAATACTTTTGTGAGAAGCCCTTACCTTCAAACAGCTTGCTCTTCAGTTTGCTACAATACTTTTGTGAGAAGCCCTTACCTTCAAACAGCTTGCTCTTCAGTTTGCTACAATACTTTTGTGAGAAGCCCTTACCTTCAAACAGCTTGCTCTTCAGTTTGCTACAATACTTTTGTGAGAAGCCCTTACCTTCAAACAGCTTGCTCTTCAGTTTGCTACAATACTTTTGTGAGAAGCCCTTACCTTCTAACAGCTTGCTCTTCAGTTTGCTACAATACTTTTGTGAGAAGCCCTTACCTTCAAACAGCTTGCTCTTCAGTTTGCTACAATACTTTTGTGAGAAGCCCTTACCTTCAAACAGCTTGCTCTTCAGTTTGCTACAATACTTTTGTGAGAAGCCCTTACCTTCAAACAGCTTGCTCTTCAGTTTGCTACAATACTTTTGTGAGAAGCCCTTACCTTCAAACAGCTTGCTCTTCAGTTTGCTACAATACTTTTCCGCCACCTCTTTGTTCTCAACATTAGCTTTACAAGGATGTTCTGGTTCCTATAAGCAATACACACAACTCAAGCTGTTATTGTTATTACAAATAAGCAATAAAAAAAAGTGTGGTGGGACCCCCGTTCGGGACGAAGTTCCTTTCGCTACTGACGTGCAAGTGACGTGACGTATAATGCAGTAATATACACACGCATACTAGAGCAAACGTGTCAGGACAGCCGAAGTTTTACACTTTTTTCAACCTAGCTTTCATTCCAAGGAATTTAGTTAATTCCACTAAATTCCTTGGTCTCCATCTAGATAAATACTGCAAATGGAAAGTACATGTTGATATAGTCTGCACAAAACTAAATAGGTTTATTTTTGCTCTCCGACGTCTAAGGGAAGTCGTTTCACTAGAGGTATCCATTACTGCCTATCACGCATATGTTGCATCTGTATTACAGTATGGTTTGATTCTATGGGGCAACTCAAGCGAAGTAGACAGAGTATTTAAAATCCAAAAAAAATGTCTCAGGGCTGTATGTGGAGTACATTTCAGAAACTCATGCAAACCACTGTTTATGAAATTGAAATTACTACCATTACCTTGCCTATACATTAAACAAATAGTGACTTTTGTTCGTCAACACCCTCAATATTTTCTAAAAAAAAAGGAAGTATCACATAGATCACAAAGAAATAGGGTAGGTGACAGATTGTTTATCCCCTTATGTAAACTAACAGTAACACAACAAAATGTTTATTATATGGCTGTCAAAGTATTTAACGCCCTTCCTGATGATTTTAAAAACATAACGCAGAATGAATTTAAGCGTAAAATACACAACTGGTTACTGAGCCACTGTTTCTACTCTGTAAAGGAGTTTTTTGCCTATGAGGAGAATTTGAAATGGTAGACATTTATATCCATATTCAACGAAATAAGTTCATATTCTTTGTAACTTCTTTCCTGACATTTTTCATTATTATTTTTGACATTGTAAATATTATGAAATTGTACAATTAAAATGTTTAATATGTTTAATATGACAACGATGCATGCTATAGGTACTAAATATTTGTACGCCTTCATTGGCAGATTTTTGAGGACTCATGATCAACCCAAATGTAACACCCAATTAATTTACCAAAAATTGAACAAATAAACGCTGATTTGATTTGATTTGATTCGCCAAGTGTCTGGAGTGTACCGTGCAATACGCAGTATTTACCTGCCATTTTTTTTGTGCTAATTGTTATTGTTTTTCAATTTAGTAAAAAAGTGCCAACTGCTCGTATGTACATTATCAGGCAACTGTCAGTAATGGAGGTAGCTGAAAACCAGCGCCCACCAAAACATGTTTTGGATGGCATACAGCTGAGCTGTTGTTCTTCTTATTTATAAATAGCTTGAGCACTCTCTTCTTAAGTAAACTTTTCTTTTGCTTTGTTTATTTTGAGTAATCTTTTCTTTTGTGAACACGCCGATAAATTTATTTTCTTTCTTTCTTTCGTAAGGGACTTCGTTCCAAAAAACCAAATAATAAAAAGTCCGATGGGTCTCCTTCACCTTATTCTGACTCTACTATTGACCGGTATAATTTCATGCAAATTACTAATTTAAGGTGATATATCGTCTGTGCAAAGTTCCCCGTTACTCCAGGCGGAAAGACCCGCAGTGCGAGAGAGACGAAATCGGGTAAAAATTTACAAAAAGTTGGTTTTAAATTAACAAAACATTAACTAAAATAGATATGAAAATTTCCATAACCAGTAATTTAGGTATTGATAAAACCCATCTAAATAAATATGAAGTCTGTATGCTATCCCAATTTGTCAGAACATTATAAATTTAGACCTCATTTCAATTATTGTTTCTATCAAGTAAAATACCTCCAATCGCGTTTCTGATAGTCCAAAAAACTAGACAAAGGTCCCAAAATTGTTTTACCAACTTATTTAACATCGGACTTCATTTGAAACAGCAGATAAATAACTTCAAAAAGTATCAATTTTGACGATATAATGCCCTTGAAGATGGAATTAGAAAAGAAAATCGTCGTAATGCAGAAAAGAAAGGTAGAAAATATACCTTAATGTCAACATCAGTGCAAAATTCTCTTGTCTTCCATTTGTTAGCGAACGATAAAGCATTTTGTTCAACGTCACCCTCTGGTGTTAAGAAGTCGTCTTTTTGGTTCAAGTTGAATGTTCCGCAGAGACCCTGTTTGCAGAAAACAATACCAAAATTAAGATACCTCGCAAAATGTATGCATAGTAAGTAGAATATTATTATTAAGTAAGAAAAACCTTGGTTTTATCATGGAATTCCGCTGGAACATCGACAAAAACTCGGGTGTTTCCATCCCACCAAATGTCCACACCGATTGGAAGTTGCACTAGAAAATAGCAATAAGAAAAACAGGTTAGCAAAGCATATAGAATCGATGTAATGATATTCTATGTATTATCCTACAGACTGTACAAAAAATATTGAAAAACGGCACACTACTTATCTATTTTGCTGACCGTACAGTTTGGACTAATAAAGAAGTTTGCTGCCACCTGCGCAGTATCCCCCCGCGCACTCTCTCCCAAGTCGAAGCTCCGAAAAATCAACTATTTTCTTACCAATAATAAACAAAGAAGAGGCCGCTCTGATCAACATTTGCCCGACGTGTACTGGCAGCTTTTCGATCTCTTTTCCGTTGACAAGTATGTAACCTCCTTGCTTCATGTGCACACTAGCGCCACCATAATCCAAACTAACAGACTTTGTGCAGGAAGGTTTGCCTTCCCCCTTGTAAGGCGTAAGGTTCATGGCCTGAAAAATTCGGTAAATTATGTCATAAGAGAAAACGTTTACTGCCTAGAAAAGCCATGAATACTACGCGAGTATACTATGGAGTATATAAAAGTGTAGTAAAACCACAGACATTTGTATTGAATGTCTGTGAGTAAAACCAACTTTTACGAGTATACCCCAGCTAGGTAAAGAAAATTATTATCTCATGGTAACCGCGTATAGATTTAAATAGATGCGATAAGTTCAAGTAATAACCAGGTCGTGGTTTCAGTTAATTAAATATCTATCCATATTGCAGTTCCATTGTAAAATTTGTTCGTAGGGGCGAGTACTATCGCCAGTTTCCGGCTACCGCAACATCATGGTCGGCGCTCGGGCTCGCGGGCAGAAACAGGATTCGACGTTTTCACTTTTCTTGGTAGCAAATGTTATAATTTCTTGACAAAATAAATAACACTTGCTACTCCATAAGATAAAGTACAAGGGTTGATAAGAAAATGGCAGAATTTTTTTATAGTTACTTCAGAAAAAAAAGCAAACGCTCACATTGACAGCTTGCGGGCGACTGAGGGCCGCAACCGTGATAAACTGAGCGTTTATCTTGAAATTCCAGATTTTTTTTGAAGAAACTATACAATTTTACTTGAATTTTCTTATCAACCCTTGTACTTCATCTTATCGAGTAGCAAGTAGTATTTTATTTTGTTTAGAAATTGTAATATTTTTTTAATATGTAACATCAAAAGTGAAAACGCCGAACCCTGTTTTTGCCCGCGAGCCCAAGCGCCGCCACTTAACGCCCCGTATAGCGTATTGGATTGTAAGAACTGTAGTACCTCAGTAATGGATCCAGAACAAGCCACATTCTCCACTTGCACTGTCAAGTTCTGCGTCTGCAGGAGCGTGTAGGAGCAGTGTCCCATGAAGTCGTATCTGAGTCCGTCGAAGGTGGTGTAGTGAGGGTCACCCACGGCGCCGCATCGCGCGCCGCACGGGACTGCCGTGCACGTCCATGCACCGGTTTGACAGGTGGTGGGGGGTGGAAATTACTCATATACGGACGTCAGTTTGACAGGCTACCTATTGACAGTTTTTATCAGGGCGTCATAGCTGTTAAAATCGTTTCCGAATAGCAAGCTTAAACTGCAGGCGATTGTACCTCTTCGTTCTGTTATATTAAGCCATAAGGGCAGAATTAGAGTGGTAAGTTGGGTGGAGACGGAATTTTTTCAAGGTAATATTTTAAATATGTATGAAGGGTATCAAATGGTGCGCATTTCTGACGACCATGAATTAAATTTAGACATTCTATCCTCAATCACAAGAGTTCGATTTGAAAAATATAAAGAGAAAATATTAGGAAAGAATAACTACGGCTGCAAAATTTAGTTTCGGGTCGGAAATAGCCCTTTATGATGGTGCTATTGTTTATAGTATGTACTCACCAAGTGTGACAGTCCTTAGCTACAGTAGCGCCAGGAAGGAAGCTTTTGTTTCTCAACCTACAAGGACACTCGGACTTCGGCACACATCGTCCTGCTTCCAAAAGCAGCCCTTCAGGACAGAAGCAGCCCTCCACGCAGGTGCTATTGTCTATGGTAGATGAGATCATAGGAAACGAGCAGGAAGGTTGCGAGTCAGGGCCGCATGATTTGTAGATCTTGCCTTCTGGGCAATGCATGGCTGCAAAAAAGTTTCAGTCATCAATTATTTATTTTGATGGCCAAAGTTAATATTATTGGCGCCCAACGAGGGGCTCTGGCACTATAGGATGGCTTAATCATGAAAATGAAAAAGTATTTTTTGTATTGTTTAATGATATACTCAGTCTCTCTAAGTATTGACATCGGTAAGACTTATCCTCGGAAAAAATGGAAGTAATAAGTAATGTTCTTACGACAAGTATCCGAATCTCGCCACAATTTCATCTCTCCCACGCCATGTCTTAGACATTCTTTAGCGTAGACTGCCACGGTTTTGCAAGCGCATTCTTCTGCACCTAAAATATGTTAAAATGAGGTGAGCAAACAAAAGTGCATCGTATTGTCAAGGCAGTAAGGTTCAGTTTAGTCTTACTCAGGGAGGTAGTGCAGGCGCAGTAATCCCATTGGCAGGTTTCCAACAACATCGACACATCCATTACCTGTAAAAGCGATTATTTCGTGGCTTATTTCAACAATGACATTCTGCGCCATATATTGTTGTTTATATCAACACTGGGTTGATTTTAGTGATTTAGTACTTGGTGGAATTTATGAAACATTTGGATTAAAATTTACGTGTACTTGAAAATGCTATCGAAAGCAGGTGAATATAAAACCGGCCAATTGTGAGTCAGATTTGCGCACGAAGAGTTCCGTATTATTATATATAAAAACGAGCAAAAAAATCACGTTTGTTGTATGGGAGCCCCCTGAAATATTTATTTTATTCTGTCTCTTAGTATTTGTTGTTATAGCGGCAACAAAAATACATCTGTGAAAATTTCAACTGTCAAACTTTCACGGTTCATACAGCCTGGTGACAGACGGACAGCGAAGTCTTAGTAATAGGATCCCGTTAGTTACCCTTTGGATACGGAACCCGAAAAACAAATGTTTGGACAAGACCATTATATTGCTAGCGGCTTTGCCCGCGTTACTAGACTGGACTCTTTTTTTATTTTGCCAACTTATTAAACTAAAATGGTCACTATCCCACCTACGTATGCAATGAGTCAGTGCTAAGCTATCTGAAAAGAGAATACCGCATCCATCTAAATTCAGTTGTCTTAAAGTAAATGCGTCATTCGAAAGAAACATTAAACTTTTTTTTATATGTAGTTTTGGCAGCCCGAAACTGGCCCACCCTCGAATCGTAAAAAGAATCAGCTGTTCCATAAAAAAGTTACATAGCTACCCGACCAAAATGTATGAAACAGATTTTTTTCTCGATTTCTATTCACTGAAAGTTGTTCGTATGGACTTCAACTTAACACCTGTATAATAAACTTACAGTGGAGCACTTGCGGAACTTGTCTTTACTGAATATGTTCAAACAGAACTGTTGCGCTATCTTCATATCCTCGTTGGCTGTCGAAGTGCACGCGTTCACTTGACTTGGTCTGCTGTCACAGGTTTCTAACAGGAATGTGAAACATCACTTTTACACACACGTCAACTAAGAAGGCGGGTTAGCATATATGAAACTAATAGACAAGTTTTATCTCTCAACGAAGCGTGTATATTTAATATGTACAGTACGGGGCAGAAAATAATGCACTTCGGCTTCGGAGAGCGTTGTCTCTATCACCGGACTGTTTAGTGCTTCGAGCGAAATGAAATGAAATATATTTATTTATGTAACGTAGGTATAACATACACTTATTACAGGTCGGTTTTAATGTAATATAAGTAATTAAATAATTTATGTGTATAGGTAATAGTTTTATGTAATAAATAATAATATAAATATTATGACAGAGATGACACTACGACACGATGTGCATTATTTTCTGCTCCGTACTGTATATGAACTTCGGCACAAAATGAGTTCCGAAACAAGCAGACCAAACACAAAATTAACATTATATCATTGCAGTATAGAAACGCAGAAAGAAAAGTAAATCTGGATGTGAGGAGCTCTGAACCGGGATTCGAACCCGGGCCCTCTCGCTTACACAAAATTAATTATGCCATGACTGGATTCCACTTAGCCCCACTTGCGCCAAGCAACATAACCCAAGTCAACTAACTTTTTATGCTATGTCCTTATTTCTATGGTTTGATGTGACAAGGACAAAGCATTAAAAGTTAGTTAACCTGTGTTAAGTAGCTTGGTGCAAGTGGGCCTTAGTGATCGAGACGTTCTATCTACTAGACTTCAAGACAGTCAAGGAGTTACTATGAAAAACCAAATCAAATGGTTTTAAATAAATAAATAAACATATTAAAAAACATATACGTTCCAATTATTAAAAAATTCATTCTAAAGAAAAATGGAGTAATAGACTAACCTCCAATCTTATTAACCTGCCAAGACGCGACGAAGGCCGACTTGGTGCTGGCGATGGTACCGTCTCTACTCTTGAAGTCAGTCGCAGCACTTCCGTCCAAGTTCCCGCAAAGACCTTCCGTGTTGTTCCACAGCACGAGGGACGCTTCGATTGTCACTAGATTCTGTAATACATGCAGTAGTTGACGAATAGGTTATGGGCCCAATTTTCCTGTAACAGTGCTGTTAGTAATTCGGAAAGTGTAATTGTGTACATTGTATTAAGTACGTAACATTTCTATCCCCCTGGAGGATGTTTCAGCCCGCTTTTTGAAGAAGAGATAAATTTATGTGTGGAAAAGAAATATTATTTGCATGGTAAGCAGGCTCAGCCGGGAATCGAACCTGATCCTCTCGCTTGCCGCTCGAGTACATTTACTATCTTCGAACTCGAATAAATTCAAATTCACGTATTCACTTACTTTGTACCCTTGTGTAAGCAGCATTTACACCTTAATCAAGGGTCAAGATAGGTAGCCCCGAGCACTAGTGCCAAGTGCATGCTTATCAGACAGATTCATGTCATTACGGTCATTTGGACTCACATTGGTATCCCATTTGACAGTAGCAGCGGGTAGGGAGATAATAACAGAATCACCCGGCAGCGTCACACTGATGCCGGGCAGACGAGCCGGCACGGGGATCAGGCGACGACTGCTGCGGAATATCACTGATCCATCCTCTGTAACACACGACATCACATGGCATTATTGAAAATAGAAATAGAAATAGGTATATTTATTTGCCACAACATACACACAAACAATAAACAATCAAAATATTAAAACAAATGTTTGTGACAACATGGGACAAAAGGTGCAAGCAACTTTACAGCGCCGGTTTTCAATTTGCCCCATCTCTTACTTAACATTATCAACAGATTATGCAGGTAAGTACGTATTTAAGACTATGAAAATTGATTATTGCAAAACGGCTCATCTCAATAAATATTTTTGATCGGGATAACCGACCAGTTTTTCAGACTGCCTTCTTCTGGGCGAGAGGACGCTTCCGCGACAAAGTTGCGCCTCGCACTGTGGGCCAGCAGCGCTCGGCGCTGCGCGGGACGTCATCGGTGCAGTTGGCTTGGTTGGTCGGATAGGTCGGGCGTCCGTACAATTTATTACTGACGGGCTTGCTTTATCTGGACTGTCACCGAACACCGATAGACACGCAGAACTCACGGTATCTACATCACATTCAGTTTATTCTGTGATCAGTCCACTGTCACTATCACTGTGAACTTGTGATTCTCCGTGTCCCGTACTAGGATGTGTTGACAGGGGGACAAGAAACAACAACAACATATAACCTCACCTGCAACAGCCAGCACGTACTCCTTATCCTCCAAGTAGATGGCGAGCTCAGAGGGGCAGTAGTACTGTCTCTTACATTCCCCATGTCTCACTGTCACTGTGAACTTGTGATCCTTCGTATCTTGTACTAGGATGTGTTGACAGGGGGACAAGAAACTGCAAGAAAGTTTAAAATATAGAAAGGTTGGCCCGTTGTGACTAGGCATATAAAAATACTCCAGCAAAAATGTAAAGTTTAGATGTTTTAACTTATATAACTTATATTTCCATTCAATGGTTTTTACATTAGAGCGGTTTATGTGTAGTTTAGTAGTAGATAATTTCGATAAACATTTTTGCAGAACTCACATCTTTTTATATGGCTAGAAACAATGTAAACTATCAGGTAACATAATCATAATCACCTGAAAATCTTCCCATCGAATGTCTTATAATGCGCGCCGGCCCACGTCAGGCAGATCCCGTCTTTTGGTGTCAGATCTTGAACCACAATCTGAACCGGTTTCTTCAGGTTCCCGTGACCGTATGAAGATGCAGTGTTGGTCGTTTCTGTCTCTATGTCTGGTTCGCCTGTTTGTTTAGAGTGGCTGTGGCTGCTGAAATGGCTTGTTTGGTTGTCGTACGTCGTTTCGTAATACGTCTGAAAAGATAAAGTTAGATTAATGGTTTCTGTAGTTATGATGAAATGAATGAAGTGAAGTGAGTGATAATAGTAGTTTATTATACCGAGCGAAAATGAATTTATTATTTCATCTAGCTTTTACGTAAGCGAAATTATATATCAGGTCACACGACCATAACAATTTGGGTTTATTATTGTTTTCATATAAAACTGGTTAGTATCTTCTTCATTAGATATCATAATAATAATTTTTGAAATCTTTATTGCAACAATTAACTTAAATAACATTAAAATTAAAATTAAAAGGACTAAAATAAATACATCTAAACTAAACTAAAAATATCCTTAAAAATAAACTAAAACACCTTAAAAAATAAACTATATTATAAATAAAAAACTTCGTCCAAATTGCTGCTCTGCGGCAAGGTGCCCAGTATGCTGGCGACATTCCCACGCTGGATCGCTAAGCTTAATCGCTGCCCGAGGAATGTGCCAGCCCGTGGGTCACCCGTGACGTTGACAGAAATTTCTTCAAAAAGACTACGCGCCTCGGGACCCCACGAACCCAACGTTTCGACCCCAAACGGCGCAAATAGGTAATTGTTTCCGAGAACAGCATACCTGCGCCGCTTGAGGTCTTCAGCGGCAGCCACCACCGAGCCAGCGGCTCTACTACTTTGTTTGACATGGGAGGGCGCTAGTGTATCGACACATGTTGCGTCCCACACCAGCGGCCTCCCACGCTTCCAAGGTACTAATGTCATTCCGTCGGGCCGCTTTCCGTCATCGCGTGCCAATCCTGGTGGTTCTAAGGTCGATGGCACGCTCACTGACTTAAGGGCCCGACGGATAACATCGTTGAGAGCCGCATGCCGGGAATGGCGGCCAGCGCTTCGTCGGCAAGAGAGCCCGTGGAGCCCCAAACGGCCAACGTCAGCACCGCAAGAGCAACGATGTGGCTCGTTAAGCTGTAGTCCAAGTCGCAGACCAAACAGCAACGCGGAATGAAATACGAGTATCATCCAGTAGCGTTCCTATACTGCTGGAAGGTAAAGCCCACAGCCAGAAACCCGACTCGTGTTCAAAAGAGGCACGGAGACGAGCCTGATCCTCAGCACTATTGCTGGTCTCTAAAAGATGTTTTTGTTGAATTATTAAAACTATGACAGAAATAAATTTCTATGTTTGAACACTTGGCAATTTATCCATCGCAAGGAGATATAAATTAACATTATATCATTACAGTATAGAAACGCAGAAAGAAAAGTAAGTCTGGATGTGAGAATCCCGGTTCAGAGCTCCTCACATCCAGATTTACTTTTCTATCTGCGTTTCTATACTGCAATGATATAATGTTAATTTATAATTATTATTATCTTCTTGGTATCAAGTTGCGGGAATATGTAAAGTTGCAAAATTTAGCCGTCGATCTACCGTGGACGTATTCTAACTAGCCAGTATTGTTTACTGTTTGGAAAATATTTGCACAAATGTATAAAACTTTTTATACTACACCTGCTCGGAAAGTACCTTCTTTCTTTGTTGAAAACGATGCAGAAAATACGTCATTACTGTCATACAAATATGCGGGCGGCAAAAGTGTATGAAAATTCATTGTTAACGTGCTTGAGCGGGCAGAAAAAGTATATGCAAATCCATTGTTAACGTGCTGTTTTTTTTTTTTAATAACATAAAGAATGATCAATTGGCCAAGTGGCCAGTATTATTTTGCGAACTCGTACATAAAACTCGAAAAATGATACTGGCCACTTGCTTTTCCTGCACATAATAAAAAATAAGAAGGAAATAAAAAGTGACAATCGCACGCACGCGAGTCAGTCGGTTTCTTTTATTGTATCTTGATTAAAAGTAAAATGATACTATTTCCTCGCAGGTGTAGTATAAAGCACTATGTATCACTCGGGAGAAAGTGCGATTCCCAACTCGTGTGTATTGAGGCCCTTGGCTTCGCCTCGGGCCTCAAACTACACCCTCGTTGGTAATCTTCCCCTTTCTTCCCTCGGTGAACAATGTACTATTGCAACTCTTCGGTCTAATGCTACAAACAACAAAAAAAAAAACGAAAGAAAGATAATCATAAGATCAAATTGAATGTCTGTGGATATTATAATTAAAGTGCTGTTTTACACACCATATCTATAGGTATATTAATAAATAATATATATATATATATCTTACATACACTGTTTGGAACAAAAGTTAATAACTTACTTTGTTGAAGCCCGTGTGATGGTAATTACTTGGCGTGATAACAACAACTTCATCTGAAAAATGAGTTTTTTTAGCACAATTGATAATAATAACCGACGCGACGATTAATGGTCACTTGTTTTAGTAATTCTCACTTATCTAAGCAATCATATATCAGTTCTGGCATTAAAGCGATTCAAGTATTTGTAAAACAAGTAAATTGTTTATCTTCATTAAAATCATATGATAGCGATATGTCTTTTCGAAACACAGCATTAGTTACTCACTAAACATGCAGTGCGGTATCGGGTGCGGTTCAAACGCCCCTGTAGCGTACAGGTAAGTGTAAACTTCAGCTGGCGGCGAACTGAACGAGGCACCACTCGGGCAAGTCAACTTGCACGAGAACTGCTCGCCGTCACCAAAACAGTTGTAGCCGCCGTTGAATGAGAGCTTGCGGACGTCGCATGCCGTCGCGGCTGAGGAGAAAACATTCATGTCAATATTTGCTAAGCATTTTCACAGTGTGTGGTGTTTGTAGATAGGTGATGAGTGGGTGGAAAATAATGCTAGAAGAAACTATGTTAGTGAGTGCTCAGAATTTATCATAATTCTCTATGGTAATATTAATTATCTATAATAATGATTTGGTCTAATTACTATAATATCACAATATTTTTAATAATAAATAAATGTCTTTTAAGAAAAATCGTAAAAGTTTATTAATAAATCCGCAGGGCAACTACAAAGGAAGGATGGGCGATAAATTGTAGTACATGCTTCTTCAGACAGATACATAAAAGAAGCCAGCGCCATCTGGGCGGTCATAAAGAAAGAGATGGAAGCCATTTTCCGTCCACACATGTATTGTTGTTTATATTTCCTAAGCAGGTTTTGCGAAACAAACCTAGCCTGCGGCGTCACCTGCGTGTCTGACTAGATATTGTAAGCCGCTTATTGCATCGGCGCTAGGAAGAATCGAAACGTGAGTCGTAGGGAAGTCGCCGCCATTGTTGTTCAATTGTGATCAAAGTGGGGACTCGTATGTGTAATTAAAAAAAGGTGGTTGTGAGGCTATTCAAAATTAATCGGTCTGATTAGGTTTTGAGGGGATTAATCTAATTCTAAACAACGAATGTTGGACCATATGTGACTTTACCCCCAGGCAAATGTCAAGCCCTCTACTTGATGATAACTTTTCATGGTTTCGCTTCTAGTTTATAAGAATACAATATACCGCATTACTCACCATACTGACACTGCGGCCCCCTATAATCCTGCGAACACTGGCAAGTATTCACGGATAGACAAGCGCCCCCGTTCAAGCAAGGAGGTTCGCACTCCGGCACACAGTCCGTCAGTGACGTTAGATCGGCACGGGACGGCCGCCATTGTCCGTCCACACATCGCATGTTCGCGACCGTCGAACCGTCGAAGAACTTGTGGCCATCCACGCAGGTTATTGTACAAAGCCTGGAAGAACAAAGAAAATTTTTAAGTGGAGCCTGATGCTACGGTTGATAAACTTTTTAGTTTTATGTTATGTGTAGTTATTAATACTCCAAAATGATTAGTAACGATACTGATCATCTGCTATTGTTAGCATGACACCAACTCTTAAAATACCAAAAGCGTAGGGTTTGCAGCTGACAGCATTTATTTTTTATCCATTACTAGCTTCTGCCCGCGGCTTCGCCCGCGTGGAAACAAATTATTATTTTATAATTATATATTATTTGTTATAAGTGCTCTCACTTCCTCTGGGAGTCAAGGTGTAGTGATCGGCTGAAAAACTTGCATGCTCAGACTACGAACGCGTCCGGCTCGGCCTTACATGCTCGTTTTTCGGCCTCACCAGAATGCCAAACACTCACCGATCAAAGTTTTTTCCGAAAGAGTGTCAAAATCCCTATCAGTTGTCAAAAAATATCAAATTTGAATACAGCAGCGTAATTGGTGACCCCGAAAGCCCCTTGAGTTTTATGCAAATCGGAATAATTTTTTGGACCTGTCAAAAAACTGTCAAAACCTGTCAAATTTAATTTTTTTTTGGTCATATAGCCCCAGCTTAACCGATCACAATAGTTAAAACCCGAACTCCCTACGATTAGCCGTTCGAGAGATATGGCCGATCAAATGTTTGGCAATTTTTTTTTCGACTTTTTTTTTAACGTCATCTAGATCTTGCCGAGCCCTTTTCTTAGAGTACCATGAACATGGGTCTAGCATTAGCTGTTTGGGAGATACGGGCCTGTAAAATTTTGACACTTTCGGCAGGTAGATCTCGTCGAAACCTTTTCCTAGACACCCATCAACATGGGTCTAAGTCTAGCCGTTTGGGAGAAACAGGCCGTCAAAAAACTTTTTTTGGTACCCCGTGGTCCAACCCCTTCAACCTTCCATTGCAAAGATATTTTACTGGGATATTGAAAGATATAGACAGATAGATAGATAGATAGATAGATAGATATATAGATAGCTAGATAGATAGATAGATATATAGATAGATAGATAGATATATATATAGATAGATGGACAGATAGATAGATAGATAGATTGTGGATATAAAGATAGATAGATACCTCAAAAGGAAAAAATGGAACCCTAATAGAATCACTTGTGTGGCTGTCTGTTTGTTCGTCTGTTACAACAGATTTTACTCTGGCACACATACTTTCAGGAATTTTCATGTCCACTATATTAAATTTCAAAATCGATGCCATTTTCATAATAAATGTCCCAAAAATCATAAAAACGACACCCATATTGATATTAACAAATTTCAACATATCAACCCCATCGCACCCCAACAGGGGATGATGGTATTTCACGTCTACTACGTTGGATTTAGAAATCGTGGTTGTTTTCGTAATCAGCGACCCGATAAACCATACAAACGATACCCATGTTGGTTTTCAGACTTTGTCACCCCATTTCCCCTTTTTAGGGGTTGAATTCTGGAAATGCCTTTATTACGTCCACTACGTTGGATTTTAAAATCGTTGTTGTTTTCGTAATCAGCGACCCGATAAACCATACAAACGATACCCATGTTGATTTTCAGACTTTGTCACCCCATTTTCCCCTTTTAGGGGTGGAATTCTGAAAAAACCTGAAACACATGTTTACTCATTTATATATAGTAGATAGGAGTACTCTTGTGAAGTCTCGAATAAAATAGTCTAACTAATCTTGTTTCCCCACACAAACTTTGGATCCCCGTTTCACCCACTTAGGGGGTGAATTTTGAAAAATCCTTTCTTAGTGGATGCCTACACTATATAAGGTATCTATATGCAAAATTTCAAGTCTCTAAGACCAGCGGTTTAGGCTGTGCTTTGATATATCAGTCAGTCAGTCAGTCAGTCAGTCAGTCAGTCAGTCAGGACTTTGAATTTTATATATACAGATTAGTTTTCCACAAAAGTCTAATGCTGCAGTTAGTCAACGAATATCAAAAAATAATAAAATAAATCTTTGGTTTTAATTTTCTGTAAAAGAGTATTTTTCACGAAATCCTTTAGCTCAATCAGTCTAGTAATCTTTGAGTTGTGTCGCGAAAATTAATAGCAGACACTGAGACTTCAATTTCAGTGAAAGACCATCCTTTTATGATGGAATTCCAAACAAAAAGGACTTACTCGCTGGAGCACTTCCTCTGCGAGTTCATAGGCAGCGGAGGGTAGGTCAAGCAAGGTTTCTTCTCGAACTGGCAATGGTCGCCGTGGAAGTTGGCAGCGCAGTGACAGGTGTTAGTGTCCACGCAGATACCGTTGTTCTGGCATTCCGGCTCGCAGAGGGCTGGACAGAATAATCAACAGATAGAATATTATAACAAAATGTATTAAAGATAGACTCATTTTGATTTTTACTTAAATAACTCGAAGATTCGGTCAAACTTAAGAGAGACTTCTTCGCGAATTTTGAGCAAAACATTGAGTTCAAAATCAGCTTTAGCTATAATATACAGGATGTTAAAATGTAGTTGCGGAAGCCGGAAACTGGTGATAGTACTCGTACATACAAAAATATTGTGGAAAAAATTCGAGAAATGGAAAAAAAAACTGTTGTTTCATACATTTAGTTCGGATAGCTATGTAACTTTTCTGTGGAATGGCTGATTTTTTTCGCGATTCGAGGCTTTGTTCCATAGTAAAAGTTGTTCGTATGGACGGGTACTATCGCCAGTTTCCGGCTCCCGCAACTTCATCTTAACACTCTGTATATTTCGTTATGATTTATTTGGATACTGTGCTGTGGTAAAGATGAACAATGCAAAGCGTTGCGTTTTATACCAAGGGTTGCATTCATATAATTCAGTGCATTATATGTGAATATTATTTATTCCTACATTTTTATTTGTGCAAGATAGTTTTATTAAAATTCAGTAAACCTAACTTTTATTTTTTTGTTGTATTTCCCCGTATTATATTTTATTCAATTGATTGTTATTTAACATTAAATTCGACTTGTAATAAGTGAATATACTTAGGTATAATTTACCTATATTATATAAATAAATATATTTCTATTTCTAAGAATATTAATTAATTAAAATTAATTAAATTAAATAATTAAAATTAATTAAATTAATTAATTAAAATTAAATAATCTAAAGTTAAACACCGTTTTGTAGTAACACCGTTAGTGTTTAAGTTTGGAACTATATTTTTTCTCTTAATGTTGGAAATAGTCGATGATCTTCAGGTTACAGAGTGGTTACAGATACATATTACTACATTGCGGTGATAGATGACGAGATCACCAACCATTCAGATTTGAATCATTATCATCAGACTTTATACTTACCCACTGTCTTTGGACCGTTGTTTAGGCGTACTATAATGGAAGAGGCTTTCTCTAATCACTACGCACGCTGATGATGAGGAGTTTGGTGATCGCAGGGCTTTGTTCATCAAAAACTCTGCTGTTTGTCTTCTGTGAATGAATACACGCCAATAATCAGACATGACAGAAGTTTTATCCCGAAAAGACAGAATATACCTCATATATATACCTCATATCATAATATACCTTACAGTATACCTCACGGACACATAAACTGCATCATAGTGCTGAATGACTTCCAAACTAAAATATATTTTGTGAATATGTAAGCTACAGGTTATACTATATCGTCACGACATAAATCCTCGAGGCGGTGTCAGAGGTGAGGTAAATAAGGTTTATTAAAATAGTATCTTTACTAACGAATCTCTCTACTATAAGGTTTATTAAAATGCGCTAATTAGCTTCGAACATAATTTCAATTTAATTAAATGAAAGTAAATAATATTCAAGTTAACAAAAATTATGAAGAAATAATCATAGCGTGTGTGAAGCTTACGTGATTATGCATTCATTATACATTCATTATGCCGTTTTGATTAAACAAATACAGAGAAATATAAAATAACAGCACAAGCACAAAAAGATTTCATTTTCGTTTACAATTGTATAAATAAAATTATGAAACTTTCAGCGCGTAGAAATTTCACTTACAGTTACCGTGGGTAGGTCTAGCTTTATTTTTTACAAGATTTTAGCCGTGGTTTCATCTGCAAACAATCAAGTTTTTTCAGTTTTTCGAATACATTCGTTTGAAAGTACAAGCGACTAGTACACATGGGGTTAAAACAACTGTATTTAAGATTTACCTACTACCTACTACCTACATCTCATGTCTTCCAGAGAGGTAGGCAAGGTGAAACACTTCTTTCGTTTCTTTCACATCCATAGATCTAGTTACACCTATATAAGTCGTCCGATTCCGAGTGCTTAGGACTTGACCCTCGTCCAGTACGTCCTTCAGGGGCGATGCGGTCGGTCCGGTCAAGCTTTACCTTTGCGCACCATATTCATTTCTTTCGACACTCTTCTTCCATTTCTCTTCTCTGTAGGCCCAAACCAAACCAGAGGTAACCTCAAATAACCCATCATCCAGCTAAACAGACAAACTTCAACGCATTGTCTTATTACATTATTATAGAAGTGAAGATAAAAGGAAAGTAAATGAAATGTTCGTCGCGGTGAGAGACTCACGTAAACTAATCTACATTTCTGAATCAGCGCCATGAATCGTCGGAGATTCACGTTTAACTTTCTTTCTGAAATATTGCTTGTTTCAGTCCGCTGATACTGAAACTTTATGGAAACTAATGGATCTTATTTAATAGCGTATTAAATTTCCACATTAGTACATTACTGTCGCGGTCTGTAATGACCGCGTTGTTAGCAGCGCTTATGATGGCCGAAAGCGCAGCTACACAGCGCGATCAGCATTGCAGCCCTTGATGGACAATCTAGAATAAAGGCCGAGACCGAAGATCGAAGCCTTTATGGCGCGGACAGCAAGGGCTGCAATGATGACCAAGCTTGAAGGCCGAGAGCGTAGCTAAGCTGAGCTCGAGGCCATCATAGCGTGGCCAGCAACGCAAATATTTGGTTTGGTTTTGGAATGTATATGCATGTATTTCTATACTAATCAATTGCTGAACGGTCAAGTTAAACTCTATCAAGTTGGAATAGTTTTATTTATAAAAAGCCCCATTCGTTATTTTGCTATAGAACACTAGACTTGTATTTTATATCGCGATATAGGAATTTTATCTTTCTCAAAAAATGTTGTGCGCTTGAAATGCGGAAATTTCGACTTTGCTTAAAGAAGGTTGTCAAAATAATGAACACATTGTAAGCGTTTTTGAGTAAATGAGTTTCCACCTCACTAGCTCGAAAAGCGAGCCTTTGCTGCTTAAAATTAGTGAGCAAAAATCAATTTTGCTCACTCAGTGAAGAAAAGTGTTTTTAATTAAGAACCTGTAAATTGACACCAGGTATTGTAAAAAAAATCGTAAAAAAATTGCAGCGAAGTTGCGTAGTTTATTACACGCAAAAAATAGAAGCTGCATTTTAGGGTTTCGTACGGGACGGGTGCCGGACGGGACCCTATTACTGAGCCTCCGCTGTCTGTTTGTCTGCAGCTTCAGTCGTTATAGGTATCCACTTGAAATGTTCACAGAATATGTTTTACTATGGCCTCTATCGCGGCAAATAATGATAATTAAAAAGTAGTATGTTTTAACGTTATCATGTCCCCCCCCCTCCCTTTATCTTCCAAACAAGTGGACTGAAAAGTATGAAAAAAATCATGGTAATAGGTGATTATGTACAGATTACAGTTAAAATATTGTGGTTAAGATATTAGAGTTCCGTACTCAGTGGGATACGCGAATCGTTTGCCAGGCGCTACCATTTTAACGGCTTGTTTTTGTTGCATGGCATCTATAGTGTTATTTTACCATAAATATTATTTACCAGTATTTTGTGGTGGTACGGAACCCTTTGTACGCGAGTCCGACTCGCACAAATTATTATTCTTGAAATTATAAGCACACCAACCAAACTATCTAATAAAGTATTAGACGGTTTGGTTTGTGTGCTATGTACCTAAATAAACGACGCAGGTGAAGCCACGGGAAGAGTAGAAGTAGTTCATAATTATTATACACTTTATTATTAATATTATTTGAAAGGCTTGAGGCGAGGACCTTCCAGATACATTTCATAAACGTTGAAAAGATGGACGCTCAAAAGTTTGTTTTTTTCTTAACATTTTTGATATAATTCTAGATGCTATAGATAATAAGAACTAATTGTGTTTTTGCGAATCCAATTAACACAAGAGTTTAACTTATGCTGGGTGACAGTGAGTGATATGCAAATTGTTTTTACTGGTGCTAAATAATAGTTTGTACTATAGTTTGTTAAGTGTAAGCTTCCTACTGACTGTAAGCTTCCTACTGACTGTAAGCTTCCTACTGAGTGTAAGCTTCCTACTGAGTGTAAGCTTCCTACTGAGTGTAAGCTTCCTACTGAGTGTAAGCTTCCTACTGAGTGTAAGCTTCCTACTGAGTGTAAGCTTCCTACTGACTGTAAGCTTCCTACTGAGTGTAAGCTTCCTACTGAGTGTAAGCTTCCTACTGAGTGTAAGCTTCCTACTGAGTGTAAGCTTCCTACTGAGTGTAAGCTTCCTACTGACTGTAAGCTTCCTACTGAGTGTAAGCTTCCTACTGAGTGTAAGCTTCCTACTGAGTGTAAGCTTCCTACTGAGTGTAAGCTTCCTACTGACTGTAAGCTTCCTACTGAGTGTAAGCTTCCTACTGAGTGTAAGCTTCCTACTGAGTGTAAGCTTCCTACTGAGTGTAAGCTTCCTACTGAGTGTAAGCTTCCTACTGAGTGTAAGCTTCCTACTGAGTGTAAGCTTCCTACTGACTGTAAGCTTCCTACTGAGTGTAAGCTTCCTACTCAGTGTAAGCTTCCTACTGAGTGTAAGCTTCCTACTGAGTGTAAGCTTCCTACTGAGTGTAAGCTTCCTACTGACTGTAAGCTTCCTACTGAGTGTAAGCTTCCTTCTGACTGTAAGCTTCCTACTGAGTGTATGCTTCCTACTGACTGTAAGCTTCCTACTGACTGTAAGCTTCCTACTGAGTGTAAGCTTCCTACTGACTGTAAGCTTCCTACTGACTGTAAGCTTCCTACTGAGTGTAAGCTTCCTACTGAGTGTAAGCTTCCTACTGAGTGTAAGCTTCCTACTCAGTGTAAGCTTCCTACTGAGTGTAAGCTTCCTACTGAGTGTAAGCTTCCTACTGACTGTAAGCTTCCTACTGACTGTAAGCTTCCTACTGACTGTAAGCTTCCTACTGAGTGTAAGCTTCCTACTGAGTGTAAGCTTCCTACTGACTGTAAGCTTCCTACTGAGTGTAAGCTTCCTACTGAGTGTAAGCTTCCTACTGACTGTAAGCTTCCTACTGACTGTAAGCTTCCTACTGAGTGTAAGCTTCCTACTGACTGTAAGCTTCCTACTGACTGTAAGCTTCCTACTGAGTGTAAGCTTCCTACTGAGTGTAAGCTTCCTACTGAGTGTAAGCTTCCTACTGAGTGTAAGCTTCCTACTCAGTGTAAGCTTCCTACTGAGTGTAAGCTTCCTACTCAGTGTAAGCTTCCTACTGAGTGTAAGCTTCCTACTGACTGTAAGCTTCCTACTGACTGTAAGCTTCCTACTGAGTGTAAGCTTCCTACTGACTGTAAGCTTCCTACTGACTGTAAGCTTCCTACTGACTGTAAGCTTCCTACTGAGTGTAAGCTTCCTACTGAGTGTAAGCTTCCTACTGACTGTAAGCTTCCTACTGACTGTAAGCTTCCTACTGAGTGTAGGCTTCCTACTGAGTGTAAGCTTCCTACTGAGTGTAAGCTTCCTACTCAGTGTAAGCTTCCTACTGAGTGTAAGCTTCCTACTGAGTGTAAGCTTCCTACTGAGTGTAAGCTTCCTACTGAGTGTAAGCTTCCTACTCAGTGTAAGCTTCCTACTGACTGTAAGCTTCCTACTGAGTGTAAGCTTCCTACTGACTGTAAGCTTCCTACTGACTGTAAGCTTCCTACTGACTGTAAGCTTCCTACTGACTGTAAGCTTCCTACTGACTGTAAGCTTCCTACTGAGTGTAAGCTTTCTACTGAGTGTAAGCTTCCTACTGAGTGTAAGCTTCCTACTGACTGTAAGCTTCCTACTGACTGTAAGCTTCCTACTGAGTGTAAGCTTCCTACTCAGTGTAAGCTTCTTACTGACTGTAAGCTTCCTACTGAGTGTAAGCTTCCTACTCAGTGTAAGCTTCTTACTGACTGTAAGCTTCCTACTGACTGTAAGCTTCCTACTGAGTGTAAGCTTCCTACTCAGTGTAAGCTTCTTACTGACTGTAAGCTTCCTACTGAGTGTAAGCTTCCTACTGAGTGTAAGCTTCCTACTCAGTGTAAGCTTCCTACTGAGTGTAAGCTTCCTACTCAGTGTAAGCTTCCTACTGAGTGTAAGCTTCCTACTGACTGTAAGCTTCCTACTGAGTGTAAGCTTCCTACTGACTGTAAGCTTCCTACTGACTGTAAGCTTCCTACTGACTGTAAGCTTCCTACTGAGTGTAAGCTTCCTACTGACTGTAAGCTTCCTACTGACTGTAAGCTTCCTACTGAGTGTAAGCTTCCTACTGAATGTAAGCTTCCTACTCAGTGTAAGCTTCCTACTGAGTGTAAGCTTCCTACTGAGTGTAAGCTTCCTACTCAGTGTAAGCTTCCTACTGAGTGTAAGCTTCCTACTGACTGTAAGCTTCCTACTGAGTGTAAGCTTCCTACTGACTGTAAGCTTCCTACTGACTGTAAGCTTCCTACTGACTGTAAGCTTCCTACTGAGTGTAAGCTTCCTACTGACTGTAAGCTTCCTACTGACTGTAAGCTTCCTACTGAGTGTAAGCTTCCTACTGAATGTAAGCTTCCTACTCAGTGTAAGCTTCCTACTGAGTGTAAGCTTCCTACTGACTGTAAGCTTCCTACTGACTGTAAGCTTCCTACTGAGTGTAAGCTTCCTACTGAATGTAAGCTTCCTACTCAGTGTAAGCTTCCTACTGACTGTAAGCTTCCTACTGAGTTTAAGCTTCCTACTCAGTGTAAGCTTCCTACTGACTGTAAGCTTCCTACTGAGTGTAAGCTTCCTACTGACTGTAAGCTTCCTACTGACTGTAAGCTTCCTACTGAGTGTAAGCTTCCTACTGAGTGTAAGCTTCCTACTGAGTGTAAGCTTCCTACTGACTGTAAGCTTCCTACTGACTGTAAGCTTCCTACTGATTGTAAGCTTCCTACTGAGTGTAAGCTTCCTACTGAATGTAAGCTTCCTACTCAGTGTAAGCTTCCTACTGAGTGTAAGCTTCCTACTGAATGTAAGCTTCCTACTCAGTGTAAGCTTCCTACTGACTGTAAGCTTCCTACTGAGTGTAAGCTTCCTACTCAGTGTAAGCTTCCTACTGAGTGTAAGCTTCCTACTGACTGTAAGCTTCCTACTGACTGTTAGCTTCCTACTGACTGTAAGCTTCCTACTGATTGTAAGCTTCCTACTGAGTGTAAGCTTCCTACTGAATGTAAGCTTCCTACTCAGTGTAAGCTTCCTACTGAGTGTAAGCTTCCTACTGACTGTAAGCTTCCTACTGACTGTAAGCTTCCTACTGAGTTTAAGCTTCCTACTCAGTGTAAGCTTCCTACTGACTGTAAGCTTCCTACTGAGTGTAAGCTTCCTACTGAGTGTAAGCTTCCTACTGAGTGTAAGCTTCCTACTCAGTGTAAGCTTCCTACTGAGTGTAAGCTTCCTACTGACTGTAAGCTTCCTACTGACTGTAAGCTTCCTACTGACTGTAAGCTTCCTACTGAGTGTAAGCTTCCTACTCAGTGTAAGCTTCCTACTGAGTGTAAGCTTCCTACTGAGTGTAAGCTTCCTACTGAGTGTAAGCTTCCTACTGAGTGTAAGCTTCCTACTCAGTGTAAGCTTCCTACTGAGTGTAAGCTTCCTACTGACTGTAAGCTTCCTACTGACTGTAAGCTTCCTACTGACTGTAAGCTTCCTACTGAGTGTAAGCTTCCTACTGAGTGTAAGCTTCCTACTGAGTGTAAGCTTCCTACTCAGTGTAAGCTTCCTACTGACTGTAAGCTTCCTACTGACTGTAAGCTTCCTACTGAGTGTAAGCTTCCTACTCAGTGTAAGCTTCCTACTGACTGTAAGCTTCCTACTGAGTGTAAGCTTCCTACTCAGTGTAAGCTTCCTACTGAGTGTAAGCTTCCTACTGACTGTAAGCTTCCTACTGACTGTAAGCTTCCTACTGACTGTAAGTTTCCTACTGAGTGTAAGCTTCCTACTCAGTGTAAGCTTCCTACTGACTGTAAGCTTCCTACTGAGTGTAAGCTTCCTACTCAGTGTAAGCTTCCTACTGACTGTAATTAAATACTTTTGCCTTTAAGCACTGCGGAAAGTCATCGACATAATCTGCCGAATCATTAAGTTGAAGTGGCAGTGGGTAGGCCCATATTTGTCGCCGACGTGATTGCCGTTGGAGCCAAAAGGCCTAGAATGGACACCACGTGCAGCAAAGCGTAGCCTAGACCGACCTCGTGCCTGCTGGCCCGGCGGACTTCGCGGGTAGCGGCTGGATGAGCATGACGGAGGAGCGCCAAGAGTGGCAAAATTTTAGAAAGGCTTATTTCCAGCAGTAAACGAACACAGGCTGATGGATGGCTAGATATTTTATCCCCAGATAAAGTGTCTTTGGCGAGGTCGAAGGCGTATCAGCGTTTCTAAACGGAAAAAGCACGATTGCTTATAAAATTTGTTGTCGCACCTTTACTAATTCAAAAATTATTTTCAATAAGTTCCGCATTGAGTCCGCGTAGTAGATTGTAGCCGTAAGTACGCTAATTATTCCTGTTATATTTGACGAAAAACCGGTCAAGTGCGAATCAGACTCGTGTACCTAGGTTTCGTAATTCGACAGTTTTGGGAACAGAAAATTTTATTTGGTCTTTTTTTTCGTGAATTTCTCAATTTTTTTTCTGTAATCTTTACGTAAGCACTTATTGCCGTGGTTTTTTTTTTTTACATTTTTCGGTTCACCAGTTTTGAAGATAAGGGAAGGGACATACATTTTTTGTGGTTTTCTGAGGATTTATCGAAATAGATGCAAGTAAATAAAATTATCAAAACTATATATTTTTACAATCGACTTTTTAATACCTATATTGTATTAAAAAAATATGTATAAATTTATTTAACTTTATTTTTATTTTTCATTTGTATTAAAAAAAACACGCTATAATTATCCTGTAATTGGCCAGTTATGACCTATGATCGGGGTGGGTACATACATTTTTTTTGTGGTATTTCGACGATTTCTTGAAAAAGGTGCAAGTTAATATAGCCAAATTATATAATTTTATAATCAGCTCCTTAATACTTATAATTCGATACCCATATTGTGGTTTTAGGAATAATTTTTTTTTCTTCTTTTGTGCAAAATTCTAAGTCTTTGTCTTTAACAGTGCTAAAGTTATGAGGCTGTGACATACGGATGGATGGACAACGGAATCTCACCGTTAAAGTTCAAAAAAGGTCAAAATTAAATTTTCTATTCGCAAAACTGTCGAATTACGGACGACTTGCGAGTCTGACTCGCACTTGACCGTTTTTCTTTTTATTTGGTACCATTTTTTTGTACTTTGCGCTTGTGCAAATTTAAAGGAGCTTGTGCTTGAGCTTGTGTAAAACACTTCACTTTTCTAAAGAAATTTGTCACCCCATTGCCATCCCATGGGAACTGATATATGGGATAAAAAGTAGCCTATGTCCTATTTCAGGTCTAGAACTACATTTGTGCCAAGTTTGAGCCCAATCGGTAGGTACGGGGAGTGAAGGAGCAAAACATCACTTTTCTAAAGAAATTTGACACCCCATTGCCATCCCATGGGAACTGATTTATGGGATAAAAAGTAACCTATGTGCTATTCCAGGTCCAGAACTACATTTGTGCAAATTTTCAGACCAATCGGTTTGGTAGTTACGGCGTGAAGGAGTAACAAAAATCCATACATCCATCCAAACTTTCGCATTTATAATATTAGTGGGATAATTGCTGCGTTTAGTTTGAAGTCGGGCGAAGCCCGCCTAACACTGACAGCAGGTTAGCATGTTCAATTACAACGCGTGCAAAAGAGTCGCGTCGTTTGACGATTAAACTGAACGCAGCCCTTTATAACCTAGAATTTTGTGATTGTGTTGTGAGTCGAAAAGACAACAACTTTGCAGTCGAACGAAATAGCAACCAAGTTCAGAATAAATAGGAGAGCAATCAAAGAAATAACTAAAAAAAGCCATGGAGTGGAAGAAAAGCTAATAAATGCGGATAAAATTGTTGTAGAAGTCGCATAAAAGAAAAAATTGTCGAGGTTATGTTCTGATCAAATCAGATCAAAAAAGTGCTTACAGGCTTACAGGTTAGTTACTTATCCACTATGATGTCTTGAATGAACCTAAATATTTGTTTCAAGTAATAAAATATTACAACAAAGTATTTATACATCTTTTTGTTGTTTCAGAAAATAAACCATTTGCAAAGTTTTTCACACGTATCCAAATACCTAAATATATTTTTGAAGAGTTACCATTGGCTAAGGAACAACAAGCTCGCTTCGAGAACAGTAGTCAAAGAAAACTTAATCATCCATTGAAACGCCAAGCAGATGTTGACAGTGTATATAATGAAATGAAGTGAGCACAATTGAGTGAGGGCATTGTTAATTTTCCTCACGTTATAGCTCTAATGATTACTTACTACTCATAAGAGTTTGGTGTCCTATTTTTCAGAAGCGTTTAGGGTTCCTGTCAACGTTTAACCTGGTAGTATATGGGCAGATCAGGGATTCAACATTTTAGATTTATTTACATTATATTTTAAGTATCTACATTAAGGTAGCGTTCCTAAATACCGGGGTAAAGGTAAAAATTAACTGTCACCCGTTCCACAACCACCCGAGTGAAAACGAAAAGCACGAAGTTGTTCAATAAACCTTGTCAGAAATGTAAAATTCTCTTTGACAGTTAATTTTTACATTTACCCGGATGTTTAGAAACGCAACGCATATTAGATATAACAGTCTACATTTCTAAAATCTCAAATTCCCTGTGGTGCAAGGTTAGATCATAAGCTAGCTAGTAAGAGAGTTCATTTAGAACACATGTTTTGGCTATTAAAAACTTACTCCATATTTTACTAGCTGTCTAAAATATTTTTTGTTTATTATATATATTGCTATTTTTAGGAAAACATAATGTAAAAATAAAATAACATTTGTAATACATACCTATTGTTTTAATTTGCCATAAACTTTTTACATCTTTTTCTAAATGAGAAGAATAAAAAACATCAAATCAAAAGCAGTACAACGATATGAATCCCCCAGAGGGTGTCAGATGTGTTTTCGAGTATAAACTGTGAAGTCCACACTCGTACATCCATGTTTTACCAATGATTAGTATGTCCCAGCGTGATGATTGGTGAGCTCTATTGCTGTACTTCAGGCACAAAATGGACCCACACCTTAATGTGCAGACACGACCGAGTGCTCAAACCACATTAGACCACAGGCGGTCATTTGGTAGTAATTAATGACTATGATTCCTTTTCGACATTCACTTTCTTAGGGTATGGTACCATTACAGGAGTAGTTTCAGACTTTTTTGCAACATGTGGACATTTCACTTCAGTAACTTCTCGGTTGACCAGCAGGCCATCAGGAGAAGCATTCAAAAACAGCCCAGCTTTGTCTTGTTCATAGTGCAGTATCCGGTGTTTATGTAGGCGTCACCATTTATTGCAAGACATCTGAAAGTCATCTTCGCTATGTTACATGCAAAAGCATGACTTGAATTGTAGTTCTACTCTGCTTCGGTTTTTTATTTCATAAGGGGTGGTAGCAGTCTTGTCTCCTGGAATAAGTATTTTGAAAATAAGTTTGCAAACGCCATAAACATATACCTACCTACTTATAGGAAACAATTTAATTAGAATAATTAGTATCTTGATTTATTTAGGAAAAATAGATTGGGGTGTACAAACAGTACAAAGCCACTTAGAAAAAACAAGACAAGACATATAATTTTTAGTGCCGCCTTTGGTAAACTCTGGGCGGAAAATGCTAGTTTTAACAGTACCATTTACCTTTTTTCTGCATCTGCTAAGGCCAACACGACATTTTCCTCCATTCTTACCTCAAAAACGATCAGAAAACATTCTAAATGAACTTGTTAAAATTTAATCGTCACGAAATATGTCTCAACTAAAATTTGTCCATTTTTAGTTTGACGTTTCTAAAATTTGACAGTTAGATGGTCACTTCGAATTGCAAAATTATGTTTTGGTCTTAATTTAATTCAAACTAACTAAAATTAGTTTGCTCCTGTCAAAATAGGTTAGGTTGTGTTTTACCGAATAGCAAAAGTAATTTGACACATCTTAACTTAATTTAAGTTAAGTTAAGTCGTATTTGTGCACATTCGAATCGATACCACTGTCTACCCTGACAAATACGCATCATTTACGCATTTTTACGCGTATCGTAAAAAAAAATCTGCTAAAGTGTAGCGACACCGACCGCCATGTATTGTCATTGGCGGGAACTGCGAGTCTCAGTTCACAGCTGCGAGTCGCTCGCTCACTCGAGCATTCCGAAATAGAATTACATCGCTAAAATCGATTACGAAAGACTATGAAGTGAATGGCTTATGATTCGTTGTAATTTAATTTCGGACCAGTCATCGCGGAATGGTGGCTGCCGGTTTATATGTGTGGGTCATTATTTCAACAGTATCTTTGTTGTGTGCGTTACTGTAAGTAATGGCACACAAATGCAAAAGCTTTTGCTTGTTTGCGTGCGAAGTGTAGGCAAAAACTCTGCAAAAAGCCGACGGCCTTTTAATTTTACGACATTCACCGAAAATTACCGAAGTCTTACGAAGCCGCCTTAGCGGCTTAGCCGGCGCCATCCATTATTGTTTTTCGTTCGTTCGTTACGCAAATTGATGACAAGCAGTATAAATAAAATAAAATTGGGTCTAAAAATTGCAAAAAATGACTAGTGGTGGTAGTAACTACTGTGAAAGTTGTGCTGGGAATGTGTGTGTGCAAAAATTAAGAAATGGTACGTTTTGAAAACTGTGTTTTGCGGAAAAAAAAGAAGTAATCGAGAAAGGCCGCTTCGTACCGGATTCAAATAAAAGGTAAAGCAACTAGAAAATTCAATCCAAAACAATATGAAACATTTAACTGGCTGACAGGTTGTAAACTTACTAATCGATTGTTTTGTTTCTTCTGCTTGTTATGTTCAAATAACCAAACTGTTTGGAACGATGCCGGTTACAGATGCGCATAAAAATACATATACAGCTTAGCTATATTTACTTGCGTCTATTTTGGGAAATCCTCGAAAAACTACAAAAAAAAATTGATGTCCCTCAACTTATCTCTAAAATTGGTTGATAAAAAATAAAAAATAATCATGGTAATATGTGCTTACGTAAAGATTACAGGAATAATATAGCGGTTTAGAAATTCACGAAAACAAAATTAAATTTTGCATCCACGATACGGAACCTTAGGTACGCGAGTCTGACTCGCACTTGACCGGTTTTGTTGTCTACCCTGTGTAAAAACTCTGTGCACGCCACTGACGGATAGTACACATGTTAGAATACCTGACATAACATAAAATAAACTTTTAACAAAAAAATAGTAACCGACTTCAATAGTAACAGCAGTCATTCACTAAAATGTTAATAATAATTCTATAAAGACCGATTGTACCGAAGCAACACTTTTGCCGACTTCTTTCTTCCTGAAACGTTATGTTATCTAGAAGTCGGCGTTCTTATATTGGTTTTTATGTTGCTATATCGTAGGAAATACGCCGACTTCTAGATAACATGATGTTTCAGGAAGAAAGAAGTCGGCAAAAGTGTTGCTTCGGTACAATCGGTCTTTATAGAATTATTATTAACATTTTAGTGAATGACTGCTGTTACTATTGAAGTCGGTTACTATTTTTTTGTTAAAAGTTTATTTTATTTCACATTTTTTAGTGTTGCTGGGTTAAATTGTGAGGTAGAGGTAGTTCTTGCAAACGTGAAACGAAGTTCAAGTGAGTATAAGTAGCCATGTTTGAGTAGCTTCCTGCTATCAGCACCCTAACACAACATGATTACCGCAATCTCGAGTTATGTGCTGTCATCCGTTGAAGAGTTCTACGGTGATGAAGCCAAGATCGAAGGTCAGGTGGGTACACTGGCAATTGTCAGCAATGCCCTGCAATGAGCACCCTAACACAAACTGGTTGCCGCAATCCAAAGTTATGTGCTGTCATCCGTTGAGGAGTTCTATGGTGATGAAGCCAGGATCGAAGGTCAGGTGGGTATTCTGATTATCTCTAAGTAATACCCTTGAATCAGCACCCTAACGCAGTGATCGCCGCAATCTCGAGTTATGTGCTCTGATCCGTTGAGGAGTTCTATGGTGAATATGGTGATGAAGCCAGGATCGAAGGCCAGGTGGAAGAATGTCAATTTTCAAGTAACACCTTGTAATCAGCACCCAGGTACAAAGCGATTACCTCAATTTCGAGAGGTATGCTGTCATTTTCTGAGGAGTTCCACTGCCTATATCTGAAGACCTTCATCAGATCATCACTAAATCTAAAATGGGACCTACCTGGAATTAAACTCTTCCAAACAAAAAAAGAATTATTCAAATTGGTTCAGAAATGACGGAGTTATGGAGTAACAACGCCAAAAAAAAAAAAAAAAAAATACAGTCGAATTGAGAACCGCCTCCTTTTTTGAAGTCGGTTAAAAATCGAGTTCGTGTACGTCTAACGGTACTTATAGTCAATTAACTTTACCAATAACAAGCACACGTAGCACAGCATCGCACCCGTGTAGGCAGTCAAGACCGCCAAGCAGCAGAAAGCGTATGCCCCTTCGCCGATAGGCGAATTAATTGAATCACTAAATGCAGAAAGGGCACACCAACACGTTTTTTAAAAATCAGGAGACAAAAAAAACGAAATAACATAAGATTATCTGGCCCTAAAAAAAAAAAACATAAAAGCTTATGCAAAATTACAGCATATGGTATTATAAAAACTGTAAATTTAAAGGGGCTTTAAAATAAAAAATTGAATGTGTTTCATTATAAGCTCTTCTATTTTATATTAATTTGTAAGTAAAAGTCATTAAATATCCGAAAAAAAGCTTTATTAATGAGTCCTTACAGACCTAGGCCAGACAAAAAATTTATTCCAGAATGCATCTAAAATGTATGAATTAATTGCAGAAAGAGCTCAAGTAACATATCATAATAACATATCTGTGCCCCTCCTGCACAAAACGTATAATTAACCGGTAATAAAATCGTAATTAGAGCTATGCTAGTTGTGCCGTTTTTGCTCAAAACAAGCAAATAGGTACAGGCATTCCATTTCTGCCAAATAAGTTAATTTCAAGAAAATATGCCGATGTGCCCTTTCTGCATTTAGGTATTTAATTAATCCCGCCGGAAAAGCTGGCTCCATCTGTCCCCAGGGATATTTTACCCGGAGCTGTAGGCACGTACACCTCCCAGTAGTCACATCCTGCCCTATTTCAATGCCATCTAAAACGCTTGCAGCTTTCGACAACGAGGTACGCGGTTGAGTTACCTGAACGACACACTCGCCCTCCAGCGGCTTCAAGACTTCAGCATGAATTTGATGGCATCAAAATCATCTTATACGTTGCAGCTCGATGGGCCGATCGACCCATTCGTCTTTTAGGTTATGCCGCGGGCCAACACCAATGATTAAAGATGCCGATATTAAAAATTTACTATTAATACTTACAAGTTAAAGATTGGGATGATTTACTTTTCATTTCCTTACCACATTGAAGTTTTGAATAATTAATAAATAATAGTTTATATTTTATGGGTATTTGTCAAATTGGATGTACATTTGGAGAAAAAAAAAATGTCGCAAATGTTTGAACAACAGTATTTTTTTTTCTAATTGTGTTTTGATCATCAATTTGTTGTTGATTTCAAGGAAATGTATTTATTATTTGAATAATATTAATTAAATACTAGTATTCCTTTAATTTTCTCTGAAAGGAGTTTTTTTCCCAAAATTTATATTTTTCGTTCTATGAAAAATTAAATGTCACTCCTATTCCTCAAATGTTTGTCGCGTTTGTAATGGCCTTAAATCGAATTATTAAAATTTACGGCTTTTCTATTCAGCACCTTGTGTGATGTAGTTTATGACATAAAGTTATTTTATACAAGGTTCCCTAGTAAAAAAATAAATAAAACACAGAAAACCATTTGTCACGCCTAAATTACTTTTCGTTACATTATTTTGAGTAACGTAAATAACCGTACATTTTTTAATTACTGAACGCATTAGTAGGTTTTTAACTCTATGAACACTAATATTTTTCTGATTGGCTGATGGTTAGCTATCACCGCCATGTTTTTTCCAGTAAAACGAGTGGTGTGTGTGACATTCGAGTGAATTTACTTTTCCTTATAACAAAAGCGATACCACATTTTTCACGGTAAGTCATTCTGATTTAACAATCATAATTTAATTAGTGTAGATTGATCAATTGTTTGTACAGCTACATGCGTTGTAATAAGTTTAAATGAAACACTGCGTTCCGAGAACACTTTTTAGGTTATTTTTCCCTTACTACGAGTATTAGTTACGTTTCGTTACGCCACGAAAAGTTTCTATAGAATATTTTGCGATTGCAAAATAAAGCTGCGTACATATTGGGCTCCTAAGACCTGGTAACTATTTCGTTTTTATAATATTATTTGAAAATTTTTGATAAAATAGCTAGTTTTATTTTTCGTGTTTAATTAGTAAAAAAAGACAAAATGGTGTCGAATCGGTGTAACATGTTTGACAGTACTAAACTTAATTTAAGTGTTCTGTCCTTTTCGTTCTGTATCGAAGAGACAAGGACAGATTGGTTAAATTAAGTTTAGTCCTGTCCTGTGAAATATGTAACAACGAATCGACACCAATGGGGCCTCATGGTAAACTTACCTTAATGTTTACTATTCGTTACAATATTTGTGACATAGTTTTTCGTTACGTAAATCTAATTTGACAAATACCCATATAATTCCTTACTTCATTGACACATCCAATAAGTAAACAAAATGATGTCAAAGTTGAAAGTTGCCACCAACCATAACTCATACATAAAAGAAAAGAGGTTTATGTTTAAAAATAAAGATGAACTTTTTTGCTATAATGTTTTTCACGTATCATGAGTTTTCCCTGGCATTTGTAAGTTTTCGTTGCACGCATACATTTCCAATCAATTACTTATTACTACTAGGGACATAAAAATACTACATTCATTAAACAATGTTTCAAAATGCAATGGTATAATAGTAGTTTATGCTACAAGGGCGCAAAGGAATAAATCACGAGGACGATTTTAAACACGAGCGTAGCGAGTGTTTTTAACGTAACCGAGTAATTTATTGCTCTTATGCCCGTGTATCATACTACGTTTTTCAATGCATAGTGTGAGGAAACAAAACAAATATAATCTTGTGAACTTTAAATTATAATTGGCTCGAAAGGACTGTATCCAGAGCCGTTAAACAGTGGGAAAAAAAGTATAACATTTATGGTTCACAGGAAAGGCTGCAGGTTAGCCAACCATTGCGAATAAATTAAAAAAAAATAATAATAATAAAGCCCTTGGGCAAAATAATCGACTTTCTGTTCGGTTTTGATGCATAAAAAGTGGGCTTTTACGAGCACATGCATTGAAAATTATAATAATATATGATATAAGTAAACATTTCAGTCGATTGTACGCATATAATAACAAAAACGATATAGTTAATAAAATCCAATCTCCCCAAATACATGATTCATGAAACGAAACGTTTAGCCACAGAGATTGACCCCTCAATCGACAACATCCAATAATCGATGAATGGGTGCCGGTCATTAGATTTTCTTTAGTTTCTATAGATTTCGTCCGTTACAATCTTCCGTAGATTTTGGGGAAGTCCCATTTAAATTTCGGCTGCTGTTCTTGCGTATCCGCAAGAATGTATCATCGAGTTCCTGCATACACTCGCAATAGAAATGACGAAGAGGTGTGAAGACTAATCTATGATTATTGACTTTGTATTGCCTGCCAGTGTCAGTGTATGTCAGATGATGAAAAGCTAGGTTGTCATTAATAGTAGTTTATGCTACTAGGGCGAAAAGCAATAAATTACGAGGACGATTTAAAACACGAGCGTAGCGAGTGTTTTACACGTAACCGAGTAATTTATTGCTTTTACGCCCGTGTATCATACTACGTTTTTCAATGCATAGTGTGAAGAAATGAAAATAAATATAATCTTGTGAACTTTAAATTATAATTGGCTCAAAAGGACTGTATCCAGAGCCGTTAAACAGTGGAAAAAAAAGTATAACATCTATGGTACACAGGAAAGGCTGCAGGTTAGCCAACCATTGTAAATAAATAAAAAAAAATAATAATAAAGCCCTAGGGCAAAATAATCGACTTTTTTTTCGGTTTTAATGCATAAAAAGTGGGCCTTTACGAGCACATGCATTGAAAAATAATATAAGAGTCTGATACGATTCCAAGGCTGTTGGTTCTTTTCTAAAATACCTCCTCTTCTATCTTTAACAAGAGTTAATAAATCAAAATAAAAAATATAATAAATAAAAAAGAGGCTATATAAATAACCATACAAAGCGTCTACCTCTGTTCCTAGTCTGCCTGGGCGCGATCTCAACGAAGGCGGGCTGCTTGCGCGTGCGCTTCGACCTTCGGATTGGTCCGCCGACTGTCATCTCGCTACTAGACTCCAACGACTCGCTTTCTGATGCTGCAAACATTTACTTATTACAATGATTTCTTTATGCGGGATATTTATTGAATCACGATTACGTTTTCTAATAATTTTATCTGGCAGTTTGGCTGTTTTAGCAGGTGGTAGAACTGATGCCGGGCTCGACTGTGGAGGTACCACCATCTTACTTGGAGACCCCCTCGAAGTAATTCGGGGGAGAGTAAGAGGACAGCTCACAGGCAAAAAACCAGGAGGCCCACCATGCCGGGGACCGATGGATGGCGGTATATCCATCCCTAATAGCCGGTCCTTATATGGAACAGACTGGTGACAGGCAGTGGCGTCACTGGTACGAGGGTTCCGGCACCGCGCTCACCAACCCGCCTGCCCAGCGTGTGTGAGTATGGGCAATTCTTCCAGGATGACGGCCGGAAGTGGCAAAGTTCTGGAAAGGCTTATGTCCAGCAGTGGACGAACTTGGCTGATGGATGGATGGATAGTGTTATGAATTTGTAATTTGGCTATAAAGGCTTTTATTTTATTTATTTTATTATTATCTGTACTCCACAGAGGCGGCGGCACAAGTGCACAAGAAACCGGGCACGGAGGGGGAGCAGCCACTCGGTCTAGAAGCGCCCGCCGAAGACCCCCTTGCGAAAGAGAAGATGGATGAGGTATACCTTCATTTATGAGCGGGTGTTGTCTGATGATCAAACTGAACGCACCCCAGTATTTTATTATCACTTTATAAAAGAGCAGCGGTAGCTTAAGGGTAGAACGCTGTACTCTCAATCTTGAGATCCAGGTTCGATCCCCGGTCGGGCACGCAATGAGTTTTTCGGAATTTATGTTTATATAATATATATTTTACGGACTAAAGGCACAAAATACATAGATACATACAGAAAGCCAGCTTCATACAACGAGCGAAAACAGGCGCGTAGGTACAACGATCTCGGTCGAAGTCGATTTTATTGCCAATACGAAATTCTTCCGAGTACATACATACATATGTATGAATGAATAAATATACACTTTATTGTACACTGTTAAATGAAAGTGTAAAATGAAATCGTTGAAGCAGGACAGATTACTTCCAATACCAGAACAGAACTAGACTATACGTACTTCGGTATTAAGGCGATATGTAAAAGTTTTAGCGTCCCTGTTACTCCATATGCGAAAAAACCCTCAGTGCGAGAGGGACGGATTCGTGGAAAAGTAGCAAAAATTCGGTTTTTTATTAATATAAAATGTACTAAAGTTTCTATTAAAATTTCGTTTAACCGGATCCTATATACCGTTAAAACCCATCTAATAAAATGTAATTAGATTTCATATTATGTCATTCTAAATTGTCAAACCAGGAGAATTGGTGTCGAAAAAGACCTCATTTCAATAAATATTTCTATCGAGCCGAATCTCTCCAATCGCGTTTCTGTTTTAACAGATCCCTACAAAAAGATTTCAAAAATAATGTACAGTTTTATATAATACATTTTTTACTGAAGTAGATATGCAAGTTCTAAAAGTGTCGATATTTTTTCCGTAGCGCCTTGTAAGACCCAGGTAACAAAAAGGTAAATTTTGATGACGTCACGATTAGAAATTTGGGGTGTTAACAATAAAGCGTCTTCCCAAAGGGATTAGAGATTAATGTACGACACGAAAACCATCGCCCCCTATACCTACCTACCATTTCAGTGCACTGAATGACTGAATGCACGACGCACGTGAACCGCAGCAACAAAGCATATTGTGATATAAACGAACGTGGTCTTGTTAGTTAGGTATGTAAATTACATGGCTGATTCAGCTTTAATTGTCCGTCTCTTATATTTAAATACAGGGCACACGTGATGAAAGTCGTCAAACAAGATAATACGCATAATTAAATTGAACTTCTTTCAAAAATATAACTTTTATATACCAAAATTCAAAATTTTAATATTTGATTTGTAGAGTAAAAATAATTTTTACAAGTCATATATAATCTTAAAAATCAATAGAATACGATAACAAAATATCTTATACGGGGATATAAAAAATAAAAAGAATATGTCTTACTAAAATTTAATAAAATAATTTGATTTAATTGCATAAGTAAAAAATATGAGTAGGAACTGTTTATAACAGTTTATAAACAGATATAATTAAATATAAAGTGACTTTTATTTTTATAGCCAAATTCATAGTGAAACCATATCTGAAGGCCAGATTATTGAGGCGATTAATGTAGTGATGGGAAGGATTTCGTTACTATGAATCTGATGTGTGTCGCCTTTGATTGCGCGCTGGGTATACAAAATGTAACCAAAATCCAGTATCATTCAAGTTTTACCAACTGCAAGGCAATTATTGATAAACTGAATTTTTGATGATCCTTACACCATTTATTGATAGTTACTCTTTGCCATAGAGTATTGTTTTAGTTGGGTACAAAAACCACGTCTTATGAGAACAAGTGTCACTCCACAATATGTCGATCGTCAGGGAAAACTTCGTAGATAGTAACAAAAACTAGTCCCCCGGCCATTAAGAGGATGGCATACCCTAGCAACTTTTTTTATTACCCGTCCAGCACAATAAGTCCTACGGCAAAGACTTTATTTGCTTTTCATAGAGGCGATTATATGTTGGCTCTTTGGCCTCTTTTTCTTGAACGCGTAATACTAGTGATCACGCAGCGAAACAACAAATTGGTGTGTTTTTAGCTAATAGTGAAATATTTTGTAGTGAAAAAAATATTGAATTTAGGTGATATACCTTCATATTTCTATTAGGTATTTTATGAAAAAAAAATCAAGTTGATCTCTTAACCGCGTTCTTCAAGCGAACGTTTGAAAACCAAAAAAATGAGGGTGCAAAACATTTTTTTTTTGACAAACGTATAAATCTTAGTACATTGTTTATACGTAAGATCCCTAGAGAAAAGATTAATAAACCAAATATTTTTTTTTCAATATAAGGAGAGTCCGAATTTCATCAAACGAATCCTAGATAGACTGGAGTTGGTCATGCTCTAGGCTCAGGTACAGGCTTAAAGGGATTATCACTGCGCAGTTTTATTCACTCGTGCAGAACACATTTACTAACAAAACCAACTCGATTATTTTAATGGGTCATATATTGTAACTTTTAAATTGATAATAAATAAATGATTTTTTGTTCGCGCCGTATAAATGTTATGTAACTTTGATTGATATAGTCCATACTTGGTAAATGGTCAGGACCAAGGTTCAATGACCCTCTTTACGAAATACAAAAAATATTTTTGCCTTTGCACCTGCTTGTTTAAGAAGAACCTCGACTATATTAGTATAGAAAACTTGAATTTTCTTATGCGTAATTAACAGAAAGGGTAATTGAACCTTGTAACTAGTAGGTAGTTATTGTTCGTTCTGGATCAACGAAATTAGCAGCTCACGACTCGCGCCGTTCGCTCGACGCTAATTTCGACGATTCAGCACGATCAATAACTGAATCGATTGGTCAAAAACAAAGTACTGTTCAACGGACCCGGGTTGGTGAACGCGATGCGAAACCCTCGCACCAGTATGCAAATTTTGAGGTAACAACACCCTCAGTTACTGGTTCGATTGGTATGAACAGAACGTACCGTTCAACGGACCCAGGATCGTGAACGCGGTGCCAAACCCTCGCGCCGTTCGCTCGACGCTAATTTCGTCGATCCAGCACGATCACTAACTGAATCGATTGGTCAAAAACAAAGTACTGTTCAACGGACCCAGGTTGGTGAACGCGATGCAAATTTTGAGGTAACAACACCCTCAGTTACTGGTTCGATTGGTACGAACAGAACGTACCGTTCAACGGACCCGGGATCGTGAACGCGGTGCCAAACCCTCGCGCCGTTCGCTCGATGCTAATTTCGACGATCCAGCACGATTAATAACTGAATCGATTGGTCAAAAACAAAGTACTTCTCAATATACTTTATCGATAGCTTCTATGAACTATGTATTCATATATTTTGCAAGCTTCAAGATAATATTTAGTCTGACACCGATTTTCAAGTGGTCCATACCCAAACCAAAATGAAATTTTTAAAACAGAAAACATCATCACAGATTGAAAAACCTAGGTATGTCATTATGGGTTTACAGACTAATAGAAAGAATAATTCATCTAAAGACATGTCGCAATTTGATCATTGTAATATAAGTGATCTTAAAGTATACTTACCTAAATTCAACCTACTTTCCATACGATAATATGAATGCGAGTTTTTCTAACAATATGATAGCTACATTATATGAGCAATACGTAAGATTTCAACAGTCTTATTGCGGTCGAAGAGCCAAACCCTTGTTAAGTGCCAAGGAGTTTAAATATTTAGCACCTCTAACTATTTGTTATTGATCGTTCAAGATAAAGCGATAACCTCAAATCTGGACCAGTGGTTAATGTGCGGCTAGAGCTCGAAAGTGAAATAGAAATACCTGATCAAACCTCTGCGTATTGTCTTATACTAAACGAGTGTTTAATCGAATATAAACCGTTAAGTAATGTTGTAAGAAAAATATAATGAATGCAAAAACCTTAGTTGCCGATGTGCAAGGATTTAAAAATTATAAAAATAACTTTATCATCAAAGAACTTGCAATAGCTACTGCTCAATATACACAAGTATTTCTCATAAAACCTCCGTACGCTTATAAAAATTTAACAAGTTCTGAAAAAAAACATGTAAACTGGATCGAAAGTAATTTGGGATACCGATGGTCAGAAGGACACATAGATTATGTTCATTTCAAAAAGATCATCAAACAATATCTAGAAAATAAACATGTTCTGGTTAAGGGTTTTGAAAAATCTAAATGGGTTAAAGAGTTATGTGACAGCTGTACCGTTATAAACGTGGAAGAAATAGGTTGTCCTAAATTGGTAGACTTCCATAAAAATTATAATTTTGATGATACTACTAGTTTTAGTTGTTTAAGCCATAAAATACACTGTGCATTAAGACACGTTTTAGTTATAAAAAATGGTATATAGATAACACAATAAAGTTATATTAATGTATCTTTTAGTAGTTAAGATTATTTTGTTTTAAGTTTACGAATAGAATTTTGAAATAAATCTTATATCCATAATATTACTTTCTTTCATTTAATCTATTGTTACCAAGTAAAAACTTTAAACAAACAAATACATTAACGTTAAAACGTTTATTTGTCAAGTTCCATATTAAAAAAAAGTTGATTGATAACATCATTAAACAAATTCTTACAAATTTTATTAACCAGATTGTCAGACATATCCATAATCCCATCTACCACTTCCGTGGCAAGATATTGCGCACTAACAACACTATCTTCTGAGTTCGTAGAAGTATGCGCTTCACTGAGGTCGTATATTTCAATATTAACCATTCGAAGAGGTCTTTTTGACTGTTTTGATATTACATAATTATGACGATGGCACTTTTGATTTTTGCTTCTTTAGAAGTTCTAATTTGCTTTTCTTTATTTTCTTTTTTTCATTGCTGTTTTGTGTGGGAGTAAAATCTTCCCCCAAGTTGTCGTAATCTTCCAATGGTTGAGCATGGGGGAACCACAAGTCCGAAGGATCCATTTTCTGAAACAAATAAAAATTTAGTATTGCCAAACCTAAAAAGTGATAGCTTTTAATCAGTCATTGATATGAATACTTACAATATGTTGATGATGTTACTTGCTGGAGTGAGTGGTCCAAGTCCTCTGCGCCCGGCTTCTTGCTTTAAAGTGACGATAAAACTAGTTTGGCATGAGTCGTGTAATTGTGAAATCAAATGTTTTTAAAGGTTTGTTAAACTTTAAGACCTACTTTGGAGTTAAGTTCAATAACCCCGACGCGTGCAACGTCCATGTTATTTTACTAGCATTGATTGCAACCATGCACTTTGAGCTACAGCACTGTAACTTGTTTAGACATGAAAATGCTGACATGCTATCTTTAAATGTTTGTATTATGCTTACATTATATTATTGAGCAAATCTATTTTAGTAAAAATAAATTGAAAGAAAACAAAAAATATAGGTATTAAACATTTTATTTAATTTTTATTTCCTAAAATTACTTATACATTATATTCTTAGAAAATTACATGTTTATTTTAGTAACATGAAACTATTTAAAACAACTAGCTCTAGGCAGTTCAATGAATCCAGAAGCCCGTAGAGGATTATATTTATTAACATTTACCTCAAGATACGAGTTTGCAATAAAGCTCCAGCCACTGTCCCTTTCTTGAAATTCATCAACTCTAGCGACAATTTGGTCAACAACATTGTTATAAATTTCATTAAAATCGTAATTTTTATTAATTATGATATTCCCGGTTGCAAATGATTTAACTTCGCAGTTATCATTTTTTGGTTATGAAAACTCTGCAAATAACTCAAAATTGACCTTCAAGCTGATAAACGAGTCAAGTCGCGCATCTATCAGCTGGCGAACACGCCTGCGCAGCGAACGTAGAAACATTGCGGGGGGGCACGCGTTGGCCGCGCCATCGCTATTCAATAATCCACTCACTCTGTATGATGCTATGCGGTTACGAAATGCTCCAGATACTTTTTGAATACCTTCGCATTCCTTAACAGAATTGTTATTTTTGTGCACTGTACTTCGCAAGTGAGAAGAAAAAGATTTACTTTTAACAGACACATCACACACTGAACAGTATATCGATTTATTATTTGACATATTTATAGTAATTTAAAAATATTGATGGAAATACTGAAACTGATTTAATAAGGTCTTATTAATTTTGATTTGAATCAGATTTTATTTGAATTAATTTATTAGAATTTTTATTTTATTACAACTATAATAAATTATTATTGTTATTTATTGATGGTTAGATATTAAAGTTTGTTATTCAAGTGAAAATAAATTATGGAAATAAGTACTCTTTCGTCGGGAGTCTAAAAACAAAAATATATATACCCTAAGACTTACTTTTTATTTAAAATATATCATTAGTTAGAAACAATAAATAAATTAACTAAACTTAAGCTACTTTATCGGCAAAGAAATAGCCCTCGTCGATGAAGCTTCCCTTGCAGCGCTTCAATAACTGCTGCAACAAAGCCAACTCCGGCGAGTCGTGGTCCGCCTGGAAGCGCAAACCCAGCACCGCCTTTTCGTGCCGTTTGAGGGGGTGGATTTTTTTTATATCATCCACCTGATATCATTTGAGGTCCAAAAATAGATTCCCCTCTAGGTCCGCGGTGCGGCGTACGACGCCGTCAGCAACCCGCTTGGTATACGACGACTTCAGCGGCACTACTTTTGTCACCGCTTCGTCCTCGCTCTCGGAGTCCAACAACCGCCACGAGTCGGACTTCTTGTTCTGCGGCTGCTTCGGTTTCGCTGGAGTCTTTGACTCCTTAGCCTGTTTGCGTCTGTAAATAAGGTTATAATTAATAACATAAAATGAATTAAAAGCCTGGTTTAAGATAGGGGAGGTTTTTACTAGCAGAAAAATAATAATAAAACAAAATGTGATAGTGGAGAGTAACATGTAACCCAGATAAATGTATATATTTACCTAGACTCCGTTTCGTCGTCCGAGTCGTGAACTCGCTTGGATGGTCTCGGCTTTGGCTTGTTCCTAAATAAAGAAAAATATAAATAACGTTAAAAAAGAAAGTTAGCATTTGCTTTATTTATGGAGAGCACAGAAAACAAATTATACCAATACATATAATTATATATTATAGGGAGCTTTCTACTAGTACAAATAAAAAGTCGATATTTACCTCTTAACTGACTCGCTGTCCGTCTCGACGACGCGTTTTACAGCTGGTGGTTTGCGGTACGAAATCTTTTTCTTCCTGAAAAAACAAGTTATTGAAGGTAAGCATTTGCTTGGTTTATGAAGGGGAGAGAAGAAAAAATAAATAAATATATTAATTGAGCGTTCTACAATAAATAAAAGTCGATATTTACCTCTGAACAGATGTCGACTCGGTGTCTGATTCGACGATCTGCTTTTTAGTACTTTTAGGCTCGGGATTTTTTTTCCTGAAAAATAGAATAAAAAATATAAGCAATGCAAGTACATGCTCATACGTATCGTTTACTAGCGCACGCTCCGCGACTTTGCCCGCGTGGATCCCGATTTTCCCGATCTCGAGGGATATAAAATGTAGTGTTAATTAATTTCAGACGGTATCTTAGCATTAAATGCACAATTAATCAAAATATAATTTGTATGAATTACAAACTTATCAAGATATCATAAAAAAGTAGCCTAAATGTTAATCAACATTATTATCCATCATATACAAACATTTTACGGCAATCCGATCAGTAGTTTTTGAGTTTTCCATTTCAGACAGACAGACAGATACTTCAATTATTTATGTGTACTGATACTTAGTTTAACAGTAAGTTACAGTTGAAAAGTAGACAGACAGGCCTACAAGCTCAAAGATCGCCCCACCTAACAATCGATCGGGATGTAGTATGGTTGAATCTTTTAAATCTTGGAAACCCATAGGAGAAGACAGAAAACACTCGAAGAAAATATTATGGGGAAAATACATACCTCGCAAAAGCTACCTCGTCGTCCGTCTCGAAATGGCTCCTCTCCCTTCCTACCGACTTCCTGTTGTAGTAATCAGAGTCCGACCTGAAAATTACACAAACTCAATAAGTTGTTACATTCCACAAAAACATGCCTACAATGTTAATTGATTACTGAATACAATATTAAACATTACCTAGGTAATAGGTAAAAGTAATTACATTATGAGAGCTGTTAGGGGCTGACTTGGATGATGATATTCATAAGTGATTAAACGTAAATAATACTTTTTATACTTTTATATGAAAGAAGGGTCGACATCAGTCATTTAAAAAAATACATGGAATAAAGAAATTAAAAACATGAATCAAACTTACTAACATTATCTGAAGACAGTGGATTTGCAGTTTGACAGCAACAGCAACAGAATCAACAGCAACAGATAGCAATCGGAGCACCAGCAGCAGGCAGCAGCGGAACCGAGCGATGACTTTGCCGAGTACGAGTACTAACTGATTTGTAGGTAGAGCGTAGAGAACTGATAATTATTCGTCAAATTTTAGTAGTTTATAAAGGAAAAATTAACGACGCATGTCAGGTGTTGTTAACAATTTTTTTATGCTCCAGTTTAATTTTTGCTGAATATGTAGGTAGGTTTCTCTATATATAAATAAATACACTTTATAACTATATATAAATAATAAACTTTTCGTTGGGTAAAAGCCTCGATTGATGAATACGGAAGAAGTGAAAGAGGTGTGTCGGGATCGTAAACGTTTAATGATATCTCTTATCATTTATTATTTTGGAACACCTCTGTTTTGTTTATTCTGCTGTAGTTGATGATGGTAAGGTGACTTTTATTGATATAGTCAAATTCATACTGGATAGTGGGTAAGTGACACAGATCGATAATACGTTTTGGTAATATAGCAAAATAAAATGTTTACTTCCCATAGAAATTGACCGGGCTGGGCTTGCAGTTGCAGGGAAAAAAATATATACTAACTTCACAAAAAGGGTCAAAGAACCTTACTGACCACTTACCGAGTGTCCGATTAAAAATTGTATGTTTATCGCTGTCCTAGGACAATGTGTTAAGCACATACTAAACATGCAGATTCGCAAGATAAATACCTACCAAATTAATTAATTTTCTCTGCGGCGAAACAGCGGCTTTAGCTTCTTTTCATAATTCATTCAAAACATAATAGTTGACAACCTCTGCACCTGAAATAATGCGGCTGAATTCGCACATTTACAAAATACTAATATTATTGATTTAGCAAAATGTCTCTATGAAGTTACGAAATGCTATCTAGGTCAGTATCTACAGGTTGATCATAAAATGGTATGGCTTCATAGCTACAATTTATATTACTTATCCTGTATATCACATCACACTAATATATAATTGCGAAAGTAACGCTGTTTGGCTATTACTAGGGACTGACATAGGGTACTTTTGAAGGATGGACTTAGGGTAATTATCACAACTACACAAACCCACGACGGAGTCGCGGGCAACAGCTAGTATGTATATAAATTTGTTTTTGTACGACGATCGTGCCTAAAATTAAAACTACTGTTAAGTAACGGATTGCCACGATCGTGACTAAATCGCAAAGTCACGAACAACGTTGCTACACGGAGTTATTTAGCGACTCTGTTCCTATTTATGGTTTAGTCAAGATCGTGGTAATCCGCTTCTCAAAGTTAGTTTGTTTCAGTTTTATGCACGATCGTGGTACAAAAATAACATATAATAATAATACAAGTTAAAACAAATAAAAAAAACAACCTGTATATTCAAGTAATTGTACTGACTACAGTTTTCAATTTTTGTGACAATGCAAATGATTCACTTTAATTACCAACTAGCCCTTTTGCGAAAATCTGCAGTTTTAAAAAATAATATAAATAACAATTTATAATAGTATGTCACACGTGTCAACTCGCAAACCTCCAGATCTCTCTTGAATTAAAATGAATTATTATTGTAGCTTGTTTTCTTGTGCTATGATATATAATATGAAAACTACTCATACTTAGCAATTGCCACGATCGCGCCTTAGTAGGTCCGATTGAACTAGCTTGAACCAGCGGGATAATGAACCTTGCAACTATGTAAAAATGCACTAATTCATCCTGAATTTAGAGGCCTTAAACTAAACACACTGGTGACGGGCAGCGGCGTCACTGGTGCGAGGGTTTGGCACCGCGTTCACGACCCCGGGTCCGTTGAACGGTACGTTCTGTTCATACCAATAGAACCCGTAACTGAGGGTGTTGTTACCTCAAAATTTGCATACTGGTGCGAGGGTTTGGCATCGCGTTCACCAACCCGGGTCCGTTGAACAGTACTTTGTTTTTGAATAATCGATTCAGTTATTGATCGTGCTGGATCGTCGAAATTAGCGTCGAGCGAACGGCGCGAGTCGTGAGCTGCTAATTTCGTTGATCCAGAACGAACAATAACTACCTACTGATGCAGAAGTGAATTTGTGATATAAAAGCGACGTCAGTATTGATAGGTTCAAATGGTTCAAAAATTGACTTCTGCACTGGTAGGTTCAAGGTTAAAAGAAGAGGGATTTCTGCACTCCCCCCTTTTTCATCAGTTTTTCCATCTCTCCCCACCTTTACTTTAAAAATATAACCTGAATTTGTTGATTATAACCTCAAAAAAGTAAAAAATTTAATATAAAAAAACGGTGGATTACCTTTTAATGGGGGGGGGGTACCAGGGCCCTCCCTGACCCCCTCCCCCTCCTACGCCCGCCAAACGATACTAAATTTTAACCTTTACTTTAATTGGTCATCTACCTATATAATATGTAATAGCTCAAAAGTGTTCATTTTGGCGTTTTCTCTGGATTGGACCCGTTTTCACATTAAAGCCATTCCAACAAAAAATTATTGGGTAGGTATACTAGTCTAAATTGTACAGGTCAGAAAGCATATCATTGTAAATGCAGTATATATATGGTACATATATGGTACATACGTGTCTCTGGGACTTCATGAATGGTGTGCTGACGTGCGCCCTATGTGGGCGTACATTTAATGCAAAAATTGGTTACGCGAGATACTTGAGAGCACATCAGAGAGCTGGACAGCTTAGCTCTCAAACTTGACAGGAGTTAAAGAAGCTGTCGCTGTGGCCGAGAACGGCTGTGAAGCTATATATATATGGTACTTACTGGTTGTTCTGACTCCTCGCAGCTCTGTACGTGTATTTATTTACAATTTATTATCATTTAATTAATAAAAATAAAATAACACTGGTGGCGGAGTAAAACAATTGTCTTTGGTTTATTACTTATTTACAGTGATGGGAAAGATACGAAAGTACCGATTCAAAAATCACAATTTCGTAAAATAAAAATTAATCTAAATAATTTTAATAAATCAGTTTCATACATTTTTTATTGATAATCTTAAAACTCAAATACAAATATATTCTTGAATTTTCCGCCACGAATTCGGCAAATATCTGAACTGATAGTTACTTCACAAGCTGAAATTAGTAAATAACCAGAATGCTAAATATCGGACATGTATGTATGATTTGTGATTCGGACTCCAGGACTCCAGGGCTGTTCCTTGGGACTGTCAGTGACTTTACGGCTGTTCTCTGGGACTGTCAGTGACTTTACGGCTGTTCTCTGGGACTGTCAGTGACTCCAGGGCTGTTCCTTGGGACTGTCAGTGACTTTACGGCTGTTCTCTGGGACTGTCAGTGACTCCAGGGCTGTTCCTTGGGACTGTCAGTGACTTTACGGCTGTCCTCTGGGACTGTCAGTGACTCCAGGGCTGTTCCTTGGGACTGTCAGTGACTTTACGGCTGTTCTCTGGGACTGTCAGTGACTCCAGGGCTGTTCCTGGGGACTGTCAGTGACTTTACGGCTGTCCTCTGGGACTGTCAGTGACTTTACGGCTGTCCTCTGGGACTGTCAGTGACTTTACGGCTGTTCTCTGGGACTGTCAGTGACTTTACGGCTGTTCTCTGGGACTGTCAGTGACTTTACGGCTGTTCTCTGGGACTGTCAGTGACTCCAGGGCTGTTCCTTGGGACTGTCAGTGACTTTACGGCTGTCCTCTGGGACTGTCAGTGACTTTACGGCTGTTCTCTTGGACTGTCAGTGACTCCAGGGCTGTTCCTTGGGACTGTCAGTGACTTTACGGCTGTTCTCTGGGACTGTCAGTGACTTTACGGCTGTTCTCTGGGACTGTCAGTGACTCCAGGGCTGTTCCTTGGGACTGTCAGTGACTCCAGGGCTGTTCCTTGGGACTGTCAGTGACTTTACGGCTGTTCTCTGGGACTGTCAGTGACTCCAGGGCTGTTCCCTGAGACTGTCACTGAATCCAATACTGTTCTTTGAGACTGTTTTGCAGGACTGTTTCCTGGGGCTATGACTAAATCCAGGGCTGTTCCCTGGAACTGAATGTGCACGATGTAAATTCTAAGAAGTAAAATCCGTACTATCGATGCCCACTCAAATCGGCACTGAAATCGTTTTTTCTTTTCTTGATCTTGATGCTATCGACTCCGTACACGAAAATTATTATCGTGTAGGGTACAACCCTATCGTTTGTCTCTGATCACCTTTTTTGGTAAGCATGTAAGCATAGACTTAGGATATCCTCAGTCTATGGTAGTAAGTAACCAAAACAGACAACAAAGGGAGTGGTTATCAAACTTCTATTCAGGCGAGTTTTCCTTTACCATTGTATGTTTAAATGATGGAAGCGTAAGAAAAAAAAAGGGAATAAAGCAGCTCCTCCACCATGTCGCGAAGCTTATTTGGGAATAAAGCAGCTCCTCCACCATGTCGCGAAGCTTATTTGGGAATAAAGCAGCTCCTCCACCATGTCGCGAAGCTTATTTGGGAATAAAGCAGCTCCTCCACCATGTCGCGAAGCTTATTTGGGAATAAAGCAGCTCCTCCACCATGTCGCGAAGCTTATTTGGGAATAAAGCAGCTCCTCCACCATGTCGCGAAGCTTATTTGGGAATAAAGCAGCTCCTCCACCATGTCGCGAAGCTTATTTGGGAATAAAGCAGCTCCTCCACCATGTCGCGAAGCTTATTTGGGAATAAAGCAGCTCCTCCACCATGTCGCGAAGCTTATTTGGGAATAAAGCAGCTCCTCCACCATGTCGCGAAGCTTATTTGGGAATAAAGCAGCTCCTCCACCATGTCGCGAAGCTTATTTGGGAATAAAGCAGCTCCTCCACCATGTCGCGAAGCTTATTTGGCTTGCGAATTTAACTTATTTATATAATATACGTACCTGCACTTTATAGTGCACACGTATCTGACTGTCTGATCTAAACTATTATTTCTAAAATATCATGATTGTATTAATCTGAATCGGGCTCCCAAAACCCCTGTGACCTCCAACCTCCCCTTACAGTCACCCCAATCCTCACAGCTGGTCTGATAAAATACTGATTGTCTTGATAACACTGATACAATCGCCGCAGCGATATCATACTCATTTTTACTGCTAGATACAACCTTTCGATCCTAATCTATCTGTTCCTGAATATGTACTTTTCACTAAGCAGAGTGAACATGTTCTGACTCACCAATGATCCTTTTACCATTGAAACACAAAACCATTGATTATTCCTTCAACTCCAAATTATGGCTGACCGTCAATCAACGTGACAGTGTTGCCATCTTCCTCCTGCCGGTGCCGTGTTAAGTGCAATGAGGTAAAAATTATTAATTTGATAATGAGAAATGATTTTACGCAAATTGAACTCGCGATATTCGCGACAACCTGGACCCGGCATCAGTTAAATATACTAATAGAAATAGGTATGGCTTCACGACACCCATAGACATTATCACGCCGACCACGGAGTGATAGGGAGTATGGTAACGATTTTTTTATCTCTACTCCGTGGTCGGCGGATTTGCAATAACCAAAATGCACTTACCACATATCATGACAAAATTCACAGTGGACTCCTGAAAAGAAACTACCCTGAACGGTTTCTACAAAAACATATGTATAAACGACCACAATATTCTGTAAATAATCATAACCGCACAAATTCATCTCAATCTCACGAAACCCGTCTCATTACCACATATTTCCACGGTAGCCACAAATTAAAGACCCTTATTGAAGATAATCTACCAATACTGGTATTGGAAATGGCTGTTTTATGTTTGAAGGAAACTGTCAAATATTACTCGTCTCGAAAAACTGCTGTTTATGCTTGTTTTCTTGATCTGTCCAAGGCTTTCGATCTGGTCAGCTACGATATTTTGTGGGAAAAGTTGAAAAATACTGATGTTCCATCTGATATAACGTCAATTTTTAAATATTGGTATAACAACCAAGTTAATATTGTTAATTGGGCGGGCACATGCTCGGATCCATACAGGATGGAGTGTGGAGTTCGTCAAGGTGGGTTAACCTCTCCTGTGCTATTTAACCTTTACGTGAACGCACTGATTGAGGAGCTCAGCAGCACCCACGTAGGTTGTCATGTAGACGGTGTCTGTGTCAATAACATCAGCTATGCGGACGATATGGTGCTGCTGAGCGCCTCAGTCGATGGTCTTGTGAAACTGTTGAGGATCTGCGAAAGATATGCTGCCTCGCACGGATTATTATACAATGCCCGCAAGAGTGAATGCATGGTCTTTGAGACCGGGTCGGGTTATCACATGGATGTACCACCTATTAAACTGAACGGTGCAACATTGAATAGGGTGCAACAGTTTAAGTACTTGGGACACATAGTCACCGCTGGTCTCAGGGACGATGCAGACATAGAGCGAGAGCGGAGAGCGTTGTCTGTCAGGGCTAACATGATTGCCCGGAGGTTTGCCCGAAGCTCGAGAGAAGTTAAGCTTACACTGTTCAGAGCCTACTGCACATCTTTTTATACGGGCACCCTCTGGGCGAAATATACCCAAAAGCAGTATAACGCTCTTCGCGTGCAGTATAACGACGCGTTCAGGACGTTGGTGCGGCTGCCCCGGTTCTGCAGTGCTTCGGGCATGTTCGCGGAAGCAAGCGTGGATTGCTTCTACGCGACGATGCGCAGGCGCAGCGCGTCTCTGCTCTGCAGGGTGCGGGCCAGCCGCAACAACATCCTTAGAACGTTCGCCAACCGGTTGGATGCATACTACCTTGGGCACTGTTCCAGCCTACATATAAAGTAAAATTTATTATGTAATCAATTATAAAACGACTGTATATAATTAATGTTTGTGTTAACTAACCCTAGATAATTAAGCCTTCCTTGTATATAACTAACACAATGAGTTCTTTTATTACTCGAATAAAGAAATATTATTATTATATTATTATTAATACTGCGTCAAAATGACGAAACAGTAAGTATTACAAATTTATTACGTATACAAATATGTCACTATAAGTTACGTGGATAAAACCACACAAGAAAACACGTCTATACTATACAATGTCGGGAAGAGAACTAAATTGACACGCGTGCATTGAGGTCACAGTGGTCACATCAAGAGCTTTCTGTCTACATTAGCAAATGCTTATGTCCCTACATACATACCTTTCCACAAAAAATAAATTTAAGCAAAATAAATATTTTAACGAAACAAAAACATCTTTCATTGATTGTACCTGAATATTCCAAAACATGCTATACTGATTGTACTATGATACACTGTAGCAATAATAACATAATCTGCACAGTAAAACAAGAACAGTAGTTTATCTTCAAGCAAAGGTACATCGCGCGGCTAATATGTGTGCGTGCTAGTACGCACGAACTACAGTACGCACACAACAGCAATATCTTAGCATACAATTTTTCCTCTTTTTTCCTACTTTTTATATAAATAAGCAATTTGATAGGATAATTCATTTACTAAAGCTACTGGAGCGTTTATACACCATAGTTTTTTTATTTAAGAACAATATGATGAAAATAACAACGAAAAACATGGAAAAAGTGCAAAAGTTTGGTTATTTTTTTCTTCTTTACACATAAAGAAAACGATAGAGACAAAGGCAAACGCTTGGTGCGCCCTTAAGGATTGTAAACTCAAAGCGAGAACTAAGCCTAAAAATGATGAGTTGGTAACATCATCTGGTTTCTTATCAGTTAAGGAACTCACAGCTTCTCTCAATGTTTGCATCAGATTATCACAAGAGAGTAGTTTTTCCAATGAAATGCAAGCGATGAAAGAAGGTGTTTCCATAGAAAAGTCTAGTTAGCTATGTGTACTTGAATGAATGAATGAATTAATGAATTAATGAATATGTTTATTTATTTCAAAGATAACTTAATCTAAATACAAACAAAACCAAGTAGAAATTTGGTTTGTCTGTGGGGAGGCAGTCGCACTTCTTTTTCTATAAATTAGATAGTTATGTACTAAATTATAAGTAGTTAGGTACATTAATAGTAAATAATAAAATGCTATTTTAATCTGTCAATGTTTTCATGTTTTGTAAAAGGTAAGTTTTATATAACTTCGCGAATTTATTTTTATTTTGTTCAGATCTTATATGAATCGGCATTTCATTATATAACATTGGAATTTTGCGCTTTAACATTCTGCCGCCAAAATAGTTATTCACTTTTACAGTTTCATATATCCCTTGCGCAGCAGCTCTCGTGTTGAGCCCATGCTGTTTAGGTATCCTATGATCTGGGGTGCTATGGCTATTTACTGCTATTATATATTTATATTTTAATGAAGCCGGTAGAATTTTTCAGATTGAGTACAATATTTTGATATTATTTTTGTGTTTTCTTCTAACATTTTTACTGACTAGGAATTTTAAAAATTTTATTTGTCTATTTTCAATCTTATCCATGTATGTTTTGAATATAGATCCATAGCAGTCCAGACCGTGCTAGCACTTGCAAGGTGCAACATGTACGCTGAGCAATGGCGGACCACGTTGCACAGGCTGTTCACGTGCATCAGGTAGCACAACGGGCCACAGCCGGAACCCTGCGCGACTCCGCGCCGCGCTGCCCACTGCTGCGGCCCGCTGTGCTCCTCGCCCACTCTTACCCGGTAGGAGCGGTCCGTCAAGTACTCGCGGTACCAGCTGTTGATCGGTCCGCTGACCCCGCAGGTTTATGTTTCGGCATCCTTCACAAAAAGTGAGTACCGCTTGCACTGTAGGTGTACTGTGAAGTTAATATTGGCGTAACCAAATAACTATAATATACTGATTATTATTACAGTGCATTACAAACCTGAAATCAATCAGAAACAAATTTCAAAGCACAAATATTTAGAGTGTATAATAATTAGAGTATTCAAAGCGATGGATTTCGCAACAAAAACATATAACTGTAATATAGCTTAAAAAATAACATCAGGCAGTGCTAGTTTTAGTGCGACATACTACAATCACATACGAGGTGTAGTATTCTATAGTCTTCCCAGAATATTATGAGTGTGTAAGCCAGGGAAAACATAAGCTCACTCACGATTACTACTAGTATAAACACAATAATTGGTAGTTTTCAGAAATTCAAAGCAAGCAAACCAATATAATTAGCAACAATAGGCAACCATGAAAAAATTTTACGGTTTGCTTTGGGGCTTTTTTTTCTGTATTAGCAATAAGCTACATCAGTAGTGGGCAGAAATGAGCCACCACTAGTAATCCACTATTTAAACACTTTTTTTTTAAATTTAAATAATGTGTCATAATAAAGTGTATTGAAGAAATATACAGATAATTACATACCAAAGTGCGGTGATCCACTTCCGCTTCTGAAGTATTAAATTAAATACTCAGTAGCACAGGTACTTCACACAAATATATTTCAATACCTTTTACAGCTGTGTACAAGTAAGTTGGTCGCCTGTCTACCAGTTAGGGTACGTTTCGAAACGTGTGATTATCACTCGGAGCGATGCGAATTTTACCCTGCATCGTTCAAAAATCGACCCGAGTGAAACCGAGGGTAAACGAACTGTTACCTGACAGTTGCGCTAAGTGTTTTGAAACGCTTTCGAGAAATGTAAATATCACACTGACAAGTGCGATTTCTAACTCTGTCTGGGTACCGATAAAATTCGCCTGACAGTTTTCATTTCGGAGTTTTCTCGGGATTCAGACGAATTTTGAAAATAGAATTCAAAATTTCCTTACGAATACGGTGAAATTTTTTTGAAACTGCTCCGAGAGATTTATGGCTTGCAAATGCAAAGGTTACAATGTCATCCATATTAAGAGCAATAGGTATCGGTTCAATTCCTTCTTTATTAGGCACTTTACTTTATTTATTTATTTTGATTTGAGGTTATGTATTTACTTGACGTGTGTTACTCCAGACCGTTCCAAAACGCTTTTCTCACGGGAATCACTCGCAAGCGTTACAAAACCAGATCTTTCTTTTTCTTTCTAGTATATAGCTCTGCCTCTTTCTTAAAAACGAGTGAAATTTCGCACGAAGATCACACGTTTTGAAACGTAGCCCTAATGTACCTTCGTTTGGAATTATACCGTGGCATGGTGAGTTAGCGGGACTATTTCCCATTGGCTAGAAAAATCAGGCGTACCAACTTCACTTAACATGAAAGTGTTGTCACGTGATAAATAGTATTCGATTATATCAACTTAACTTTGAAGAAAAAGTAAAACAATATTTGATACGAATTATAGAATAATTAACAATAGGTCATATGAAAGTGATGATTTGAATGTTGAAAGCGAGAATGATTGTGAAAATAGTAGTGATAGACTAAATGGAGAAGAAGTTTCTAATTATGATCGGATAAATGTAAATGAGAGAAGGGAAGATGTAGATGAGATGGTATATGATGTTAATGAGACAAACTCGGAATAAAATTATGGTTAATTTTTGATGTGATTATGATAATTATAATATGGGGTATAATGTTAAAGCAATAGTGTTAAGATTTGTTGGTAGAAAGGGTTTCTACAATGATTATACACGTTAATATTAGTTGAAAGGAATGTTTTATAGACAACAATAAAAATATATATAAATACGACATCAAACAGCTAGGTTCACGGGAAGTTTTAGGTACAGGGCTTCAAAGGTGTGGAATGACCTGCCCCCACCTATTCGAGAATGCAAGACGAAGGCTAATTTTCGAATTAAACTCAAGTGCTATTTAATTGAAAATCAAATAACGATGCCTTGATAAGAAATAATATATTTAGTATTTTATAAATATGCATTTTAAAAGTATTTTTGCTATTATTAGTTTATTTATTTCAGATTTACATATTTACTTATTAAACAACTACAATTTATTTATTTTTCTTATCATTTTTATGTATTTTATGCTTTACGCTTTTATTTTATTTTAAGTTTGATATTATTATGTTATAGTTATTAGTTTTAATTTTAGTAGGATCCAGCAGAATACCAGCGCTGTGGCTTCGGCTGTGGCATTAAGCTGAGCTGGACTCCTTTTTCATAACCACACAATATGGCTATTTCGTTTTTAATTTGTTTTCTTTTTGTTTTGTTTTCTGTGGTGTCTGAAATAAAGCTCTTTTCTTTCTTTTCTTTCTTTCTTACGATATGTTTAATTGTTAAGGAAATATGATTAACATAAAAATATAATGAAATATTATATCATATGGATACAATGAAAGGATAAGTTCATTATATTTGGAAGGTTATTTCCGAAGGCAGGATAATGGCCAACGGAATACATTGATGGGTGCATTGAATGTAAAAAGTTAATGTACCTAGAAGGTTAATCCCACTAGCAGGATAATGGCCTGTGGAATGTAGTAAATGGGTACATTGAAAGGATAAGTTCAATATTCAGATGTTGATTCCAATGGCAGGATAATGGCCTGTGGAATAAGTTATATCATATACTGAAAGGATAAGTTCAGTGTGTGTGGATATATTTTATTTAAAATGTATGTATAATGGAAATAATAAATTAAATTTTAAACACTGCCAATTAGTTGAATGTGATAGATTACGATGATTTTTCTTTGTGAAAGTATTTTCATATAGTTAAATTACTAATTTTCACGAGGACGTGAAATTAGGTCAGGATGGACGAACTTGTAAGCTTTTAGCATAAGTAATTGCCAATTTACAAAGATTTGTGTATTTTTGATATATTTGATATAATAATTGTTGGGGTTGTCCCAATATTTTACTGATAGTGATACGATCGGGGTTTACTCGTTAGAGTGATAAAGAAAACCGCCCGGGTTGAGAGTTGTTGAAACACTGAATTTATTGTAAAAACGTATGAATAAAAATGATGATGCGTGTAACCTACATAAATGTGCGGTGCAGACATATTGCCCGAACATCCTGCCCTCTCTAAAAGACGAGATGTAAAACTACGTAATATGTTAAACATTCGCTATAACTGAAAATTAACTATTCTAAGTAGATTAATGATAAATGATACAAGGTGATAGCAATTATCTTAAATTAAGGATAAAATTAAAAAGTCAGAGTTCAAAATTCTTAGAACGATTCACTATTGGCGAGGTAGCCTTATTAACACTTAAACCTGATTGACTTTCACTCAAAACTTGTAACTGTAACTTTGGGTCCAATTCACTAACAATGTTTATTTCGTCTGGTGCATCGTTGGTCTGTGGCGGTGCTGTTGACTCGGAGCCCTTCTTGATCTTCCAGTAAATACCAACTGTTCCCGCAACCAATATGATAAATATGACCATATAAATAAGCGTGTAGTGATGCTTATCGTGGACCGATAATTCCTGATTAGATTGTTCCTTAAGGTAGTCTATTTTTACCTTTAATTGTTCCCAAATATCTTCTTTGCTATCTTGTAGAATGCTGTTGTTCTCTGTTTCAATACTTGAATTAATAATTTTGTTCAAAATAGATATTTCTGGGACCTCGATGTCCTGTTGTATATAAAAATTACTTAGAAAATTGTTCTGTGCGTATATTGCGAATGTATTTGTTTTGATTGTGCAACCTTGACCTATTGTTATAATGCCATTGCCCTTTAAAGTGACGACATTCACAACAGATGGACAAAAAATGCGAACGCTGCATTCCTCACAGCATGAGTACAGCCATTGATTATGATAGTGCAACTTAACCCATCTCACCTTGCATGTAGGTAACAATTCCGATGTACAGGTTGATACATCACATAGTGACTGTCTGAATTTCATATCATGTATAGGTTTCTCCAAGGAGCATAAGATTCTGTCCATAGATGTATGCAGACAAGATTGTAGATCTGATTCTGATAATAGCATACCCATGTCCTTTCGAAGGTCAAATGCTAAGTAGGGTAAAGTAGGGTATATATAAAATGATTTTATGTCTTTCTTCAAGGGAATGCTAATGATTCTATCCAACTCATAAAGCTCCTTATTTAATAGTGGAATGTTAATTTCTATAATAAGTAAATTATTGAGTACTCTTGTAAATACCCTCAATAATTTGTATAAGCTTTGTATGGACGTTTTTTCAATTGGTAATATAAGATCAGCCTGTAGCTGGCTAGAGATCTTGTTAATCTGGTTTTCCAATTGTTCAGGGGCTAATAGCCGTGTATCTATGTGTCCTTGACTGATATCGGTAACTGTGTTGATTAAAGATTGTTGGATATTTCTGATGTTCGTTAAAATGATGGTTGCAGCGAGAGATGATGACGTGATGTAATTTGCATTGTTGTTGTCAAGCCGTACTTTGTTTAATTCAGATGATACATTGAACAGACGATGTCTAATAAATGCAAATTGCTTTTTCATAATATTCTCATTTCGCCGTAAAATGTTACTTTCAGACTCTAATATTATCGTTTGATTTTTCAAGAGGTTTTGAAGGTGATTTTCGTTGCTGGTAATTTTGTTGATATCGGATTCGTATTGCTCAGCGAATCTCTCGTCCAGCACTCCGAACAATGTGTTAGCGATATAGCCGACACCATTCACGAGGCCCCGTTTTCTTCTCGAATGAGTCCTCAGCAAAGAGTTGTAATGCTCAATCTCGCCAACTTCATGCTCCAACTGTAGTATCACACTTTCATATTGAGAGTTGCTTGCAGTGCTAACTTCTTTTATGTGATTTACGTATTGCTTGATGTCCTGAATGCCTTGCCAATATGTAGACATATTATAATATATAACTAGCTTCCATTGATCTCTTATGAATTGTAGGTTTGATATTTTATCAAAATATAACCCCTGACTGTCCTTGAGAGAGGTAATATTGTATGACGTACTATTGTCTTGTTGATTACTTGGTGATAATAACGTCATGAGTACCAATAAAATCATGCTAAAGATGTTGATAAATGCCTTCTTAGTGCGTCTGCTCCTGGTAGAGGGAATAGGAGATTGCTGCGGTGCTTGAGGAATTGCTGATGATGATGACTCAACATCAGATTGATTAAATGCTTGTTGTTGTTGTTGTGCTTCGTCGGACTCGTTTACAGGAAGGAGTATTAACTTGTTAACTGGTCGTTTCAAAATAGTGCCCTGAGTCTTTAACGTGACTACTCTGACATATCCATCTTTTCCTGGGTGTAGTTCCAGGACCCTTCCCAGGACAAATTTGCCCGGAGCCATGTTGTCATCCTTAATGACTACCACATCGTCCACTTGCAGGTTTTTCTGTGGTGTTCTCCACTTGGACCTAGTCTGCAGTTGCTGTAGATACTCAGATGACCAACTTTTCCAGAACTGCTTGTTCATTACTTGCACAAGTTGCCATCTTTTCCCCAAATTAATTGATTCTGTGTCTGTTTGTGATCTTGATAATAATGATCTTCCCACCAGAAAATGTCCAGGTGTAAGGCAATCGTCATCTGTGCTCTCCGTTAATGCGCATAACGGTCTTGAATTGAGACATGCTTCAACCTGACAGAGAAGAGTGGTAAATTCTTCAAAGGTCAGTTTTTGTTCGCCTATAACTCGCTTCAAATGTCGCTTCAGGCTCTTCACTGCTGATTCCCAAATCTCACCTGCATTACAGTGACCAGGGCAATTGAAGTGCCAGACTATGTCCATTTCTTCAATTTTGCTGAATAAGTCTCTATCTAGACTTTGCTTGATTTCTTGATACTCTGCTTTAAGTAGGCGATTGCAACCCACAAAATTTGTGCCGTTATCAGAATACATGTGCTGTGGCGTAGCCCTACGTGCACGGAATCTGTGAAATGCTGCTAAGAACGCAGTAGAACTTAGGTCGGACACGAGTTCTAAATGTACGGCTTTCGTGGCCAGACATACGAAAACAGCAACGTATCCTTTAGTTGTTCTAATGCCTCGTCCTTTGTTGGTTTTCAAGTGCACATATATAGTGCAAGCGTAGCATTTTGGTGTCGCGTCACAGAAGCCGTGTAATTGATATTGTTGATTAGTATTTCCATAATGTCTCTTTATAGAAAATACTGATATATTTTGGAAATCATTTCGTAATTGATTCCACTCTCCAGAGATTTCAGTTGAAACTTCGTCATCCCATGATATTCCTGATGACCATGCTTTTTGGAACAGTAGTTTTGCTCTGATTGATAGTGGCGATAACCAGCCTAAGGGATCAAATATCTTAGAAATATCCGATAACAGTTGTCGTTTGGTTATACCTACTTTGCTTGTTTCACAATCCATTTTGTTTTGAAATGAAAATGTGTCTGACGAAGGATTCCATCTTAGACCCAACGTCTTCCTTGTCTCTGAACATTTAAAATCTAAGTGACTGTCCAGCTGATCACTTGCTAAATCTTTGATAATATCAGGGTCGTTACTCGACCACTTGCGTAGGTTTATACCGGCCCCTTTTAAAATCTCAATCAGCTGCCGCTGAAGTTGTTTTGTTTGATCTAATAAATTATGCCCACCAAGCAAATCATCCATGTAAAATGAGTTTTCCAAGGCATGCGCTGCTAATGGGTACTTCTCTCCATCATCTTTTGCTAATTGTTTAAGTGTTCTGATTGCTAAAAATGGAGCTGCCTTTGTACCGTAAGTGATAGTTGTCAATCGATATTCTTCGATAGGTACTTGCGGTGAAGGTCTCCAGACAATGCTCTGTAGGGGTTGATCTGACTCACGAATGATAATTTGACGGAAATATTTCTCCGCATCCGCAGTGATAACATACTTGTACGTCCTCCAGGTCAAAATGAGTTTTTGCAAATCTCCCTGCAAGTTCGGTCCGCTTTCCATAAGCTGGTTAAGAGTCCACCCCGTAGATGTCCTTGAACTTCCGTTGAAAACTACCCTTAATTTGGTGGTGTTAGAGTCCATTTTCCAGACCCCATGATGAGGAAGAAAACAAGTAGGCTCTGTGCTACTTGTCCTGACTAGACGCATATGGCCCAATTCCTCATATTCGTCTAAGAACGCCTTATAAGATTCGGCAAATGCTTGATTTTTTGTCATTTTATGTTCTAATTGCTTAAGTTGCGCAATTGCTTTCGGTTTCGATGATCCTAAATGCTTTTCAAAACCTGGCTTCATAGACAACCCGATTTCATATCTACCACTTTCCAATCTCTTTGTGGTTGCTTGGTAAAAATCTTCGCAATATTGTTCCTGCTCATTCATGACAGATGATGTACTCTCAACATCCTCCATCTCCCAGAATCTTGATATCTCCGCTAAATCATTTATAACAACACAGCAGTTGAAATTTTTTACGTATCCTGATAAAACCCATCCTAATTTAGTTTGCTGTGCTATTGGAGCCTGTGCTGGACCCTTGATCAGTCCACTCATAATAATGTCCGAGTAAACGCTCGCGTCCAACAGTATGTCAATTGGCTTAGAGACATTATACTTCGGGTCTGCTAATTTGATATTCTGAAGATGATGCCATGTTTGTTTATTAAAACTCATAGTTGGTAAATTGTTATTTATAACTTTTGATAATACTAGAGCTTGTGTGGTAAAATTATAATCATCGTAAATGGATAGACATTCCATGGTTACCAAACCTTTGCTTTGCTTGGTTCCCGTACCAATGCCTGATACTGATGCGTGATAAGGACTTCGCTTCAAACCTAACATCTGAGCGGCGCTCTGGGAGATAATCGAAATTTGACTCCCTTGGTCGCAAAGCGCGTTTAGAGTGACGTATGTGCCATCCGCGGCCCGCACTTTTAGCATCAAAGTTGTCAATAATATTTCTTCGCCATCGCCTGCAACGTGATTTACATTATGTTGTTTTAATTGATACTTAGTGTTTTCCAAAGGTGGCGGCGGCGGTATCAAAGTCTTTGAAATTGATAGCTTTTTCATGCAAGCCTCGTGCAATATTGTATTATGTTCGCCTTGGCACTCCTTGCAACGTTTCGTCGAAGTGCATACGTTGTCAAAATGCTTATAAAGACAATTTACGCAAACCTTGTGTTTCGAAATCGCCCTCAATTTGCTTTCCGGTGTCAATTCTAAAAATTGTTTGCACCTATAGAGCTCGTGTTCATGATTACACAATGGACATTTGCGCGTGTTACCTATATTTGCTTGATAGAAAGGCTTGAATGATTTGTTTTGATAATTTGAAAACCCCTTGTTTGCGTAATTAGGGTTGATATGATAGGGTTGTTTCTTAGGTAATGCTGATGATGAAGATGTTCTTTCCTTCTCCTGGACAGGTTGATGAACAGGTTCCAGAGCGGTAAACTTCAATTCAAGGAAGTTCATAAACTCTTCAAATGATTGCAGATCACGCGGGTTCTTACGCGCCTCCTTGTACTCGCTGTATGTTTTTGTGTCCAATTTTTTGGCTAACAAATGGACTAGAAGTGGGTCCCATGTACTAGTGTCCACCCCTAAATTATGTATTGCATGAATACATTCCATCGTTGTATCGTGAAGGTTTCTAAGCTCGAACGCTGATTGTTTTTGGACGTTTGGGTGATTGATAAATGTTTCGATATTGTTTGTAAAAAGAACTTGCCGATTGGAGTACCTCTGCTTTAAGATCTCCCATGCTGAGTCGTAGTTCTCTGCTGATGTATGCAGATGTTTGATAAGACGTCCCGCTTGTCCCTTCACATTACCCTTTAAGTGCTGCATTTTTTGCGCCTTGGTAAGACTGTTGTTGCTATGAATAGCTTCATCAAATAGATCGTGAAAAGTTGGCCATTCAGTACATTCTCCATAAAAATTGGGTACCTCTAATTTTGGTGTTGATTGCTCCTTATGCACAGTCGAACTGATTTTTTGATTTAATTTTCGTTTGATATCACGGTAGGTTTTCTCATAATTCTCAAACTCATCTTCATATGAGTCATCATCTCCCTGAAGAATGTTGTCAATCTTAAGATGTAACTCATCGATCCCCTTCCATCTGAGCTGAATACTCTTAAGTTCGTCTTCCAATTCCCATTTGTCATTGATCTCATCTAACCTTATGCTCCTAACCAGTCTGCTAAAAGCTCGAAAATTTGTATTTTGTTGCGAAAGATATTCGAAAACCAGACCACTGGGTTCCGTTGCTTTATCTTCCTTTGCTGATTTATTTTCTTGCCCATATTTTTCTATTGACAATCGTAATTGTTGATAAGATGCTACTACATTCTCATAGATATTTTCCGTAAAATATTCGTGCTTTGTGTTTTTATACACTTGCAAAAGGTCATTATTTGATTGATATTTACTAAAAAGGTCGTCAAGTTGCTGTAGCTTCTTTTTGATATATTCAGGAGTTTTCCTGCTCTCGGAGTCCTTGCCAAAATTCGTCTTCAACGTTTTGATTTTCTCACGAAGCTCAACTTGGTCTTTGATTAATACATCCATGATTGATAATAACGGAACAATCTTACTTGGAACTCGAAGATTGTGCTGCTGACACCGTGTGACCGCACAGGGATGCTGCGATCTGTCTCCTCTGCTGCTGCTGCTGATGCGAACCCTGCGCCACACGCAGAAAAATTGCTGCTAAGCTCAAGCCACGACAGGCCGAGTTTGATGTGCTGCTGAATTGAGCCCCCTGGCCCACGGTAGCTGATAGACGAGTCTGCTTGACTCGTGATGTAGTGATCCTATGAGCCCTTTGGCCCACAGTAGCTGATAAATGAGCCTGCTTGGCCCCGCTGGTCTCTGCCGAGTGAACCTTTCGGTCCACACAGTGATGATGATAAAAATAGAACTGCACTTGTCCTAGTGTAGCACTGATAGCTCACAATATTTAACACTAATTCACTGTTCTGTGATTGATAAAAGTTCAATAAAATTGTAAAGTCTTCGACACGCACGATTTGGTAAATACGGGTCCCGCATTCAATCAAACCGCACCCCTGATAAAAAATTGTCGAAGGACCAAAAAAAATGTTGGGGTTGTCCCAATATTTTACTGATAGTGATACGATCGGGGTTTACTCGTTAGAGTGATAAAGAAAACCGCCCGGGTTGAGAGTTGTTGAAACACTGAATTTATTGTAAAAACGTATGAATAAAAATGATGATGCGTGTAACCTACATAAATGTGCGGTGCAGACATATTGCCCGAACAATAATCGTTATTTTTAACTGTTATTTTTGTATCTGGTATCACTGATTGAATCGTTATTTTTAACTGTTATTTTTGGAACTGGTAACACTGATTTACGGTTTCGAGAGGGAAACGAACATGTGTCGGAAGAATAAAGTCGTATCGAGAAAAATTGTTTTATTGCTGGACCTTTTTAAGGTTTATCAGTAAATAAAACAAACCTTTGGTTATAATAAGGTACTTATAATTAGAAACGCACAAATCACAATGAAGTTTGGAACTTAAATTAGCTAAAACTGACTGGGTTCTCATCGACGGCCCCTGCCTCGGCCGCCGCGGCCGCCACCGCCTCTCGGGCCTCCGCGCCCGCCACGGCCTCTCCCGCGCCCGCCTCGAGCACCACCACCTCTTGGGCCTACACGCCCGCCACGGCCTCTCCCGCGCCCGCCTCGAGCACCACCGCCTCTCGGGCCTCCGCACCCGCCACGGCCTCTCCCGCGCCCGCCTCGAGCACCACCGCCTCTCGGGCCTCCGCGCCCGCCACGGCCTCTCCCGCGCCCGCCTCGAGCACCACCGCCTCTCGGGCCTCCGCACCCGCCACGGCCTCTCCCGCGCCCGCCTCGAGCACCACCGCCCCGCGGGAAGCCATCGCGTTTATCACGGCCTCTCGGCGCATCATCGATGAGCAAAGTCTCCAGCGGTAGACTGTCAGGGAGGATGTAATATCTGATATTGTTTCCTCTGATACTGAGCGTCTCCAGTTGAATAGGTTCACGGTTCTTCAAAGTGAAAGGAAGAAGATGGGGGAGGCCTTTGCCCGACAATGGGATGAACTATACCTAGTTACCTAAATAAAGTGAATGATAAGTGAATTAAGTCTTTATTTTACACAAATGACATTTTCATGCAATCTTATTATATTATATATATATTATATATATTAAATCTTTTACTGTGTGGTGATAATTATAATTTATTTTTAAGTTTAACCTCTGACATGTTATTCTTAATTTTATTGTTATAATTGTTTTTAAACATGTCGGTCTGTATTAAAATCTATAGTTTGGCTTAATATAATATAATATAATAGACCAAGTATTATATGGTATAGAGGTTCTCCAAGTAAGGATTTTTTTTTTTTATTTGCGCAATGAAACTTTCATTGAGATGTTATTCAGCATGATCAATACAATAGATCACTCGCATTTGGTTTCATTTCGGAATAATATTTGTTTTACCTGACTGAAAACATAGTGTGGGAATTAGCGTCAGAGATTAGGATGGTAGGAACTAGGAAATAAAACAATATGTACTTATTTTAAAGTAGGTATATGACGTAACATTTATTGATTAGTTTAAATTAATAGGTACATACAGTAACATGACTTTTTTTTCTTTGGCAGCAGAACACTGCATTTATACGTACTATCTACTAATTACCACAATTCTTACAAGTACTGTCCAATAGAATGAGCAATTTGTCAGGTTCTATACCTACTTAGCTATACATACAGTCCACAATCGATGTGTTATTTTTTTAAACTAGTAGCAAATAAATCGTCCTAAAGAGCACTCGTGTTTTCATCAAAAAAGACACCTTCCCGTAATAGTGAACCTTATCGCGTAGACAAGTACCAATTAAACATACATACTATATATTTTACTTCTACAATAAAATCGGTTTTAGATAATTAGATTTGTTTATTTCCATCAAAAATTAAAACTAAATAGTTGCATGATTTGATAGTAGTTTAAAAACGTCCAGTTAAGGGCCTTACTATCGCCAAATGGGTACTTTCTAAAGCCTACTCCTCGTTTACGGCCAAACCAAAAATAATGAAAAAATGTATTATGAATAATCAGCTCTTAGACAACGTATGCAACATTTTTCTATTTCATACCACCAAAACTTCTACATGAAAAAAATTATTAACTAAATGGTGTTTTTTGGCTTGAATTTCCTACTGCTCCTAATTGACTAAGCCGATTGAATTCATTTATGCTTTGATAAATAGATAAACTTGATAGCTATAAACCTAACATAGGATTAGTCAATCGAACAATCACGTCCAAGTGAAAAGTATAATTTTCTCCTATTTCGCCCTTTCAAGGACGCAGTGAGCGTCGTAACAGCCACTATACATTGCGTGCTGATATGAACGTTATTTCAATGTCGTTTCCGTTGATATTCGTACTGACAAATATCGAGCTGCTAATTTGGCTATGGTAATCGCCTTAATTAATTAATCACAAGGACTGTAAAATGTCCATTTTCAAAATTCGTTTTTGTTTTAACTTAAAGCAGATTATAATCTTTGTAAATATTTATTTATTTATTCATAAGAATTAAAGTATCAAGATCCTTTTTCTTGAGGTATTTCATTTTTTATTCAGGCTAATCTAAATCTCATAAATAAAATAACTTGCATCTAATAGGTATATTTTCATAATTACGTCGGTAGTACCTAAATATGGCACAAATTAACTTTATTATATCATAACTTCATCATAATGTAGCCGATTCTGAAGGCTTTAATTTTAGTTTTAGTGCTGTCAAACATAAATTTATTCCAAAGTAATTTAGATTATGTTCTTAACTCTTAAGGACTATTTTGCAATGAATGGAATTTAGTTTTGACAGCAACGACATTCTATTGTCATTGTTTGACAGCACTAAAACTAAAATTAAAGCCTTTAGAATCGTCTTTACTGGCTTATTTTTTATGAAATTTGAAGAGTGTAAATTTCAAGAAATTGATACTTGTCGTTGTTGGTTCTTGATGGAACATTTGAAACATCTTGTCAATAAAACACATTACTTGGTAACTGCTCCACTTTTATATTTAAATTACACTAGCGACCGGTTTCGTTATACTAACATCTTCAGGCTATTGTATTAGGCGAAAATGTATTTCGTCTATTTGTTTACATTTGTGATGTGATGGATGACAAACATGATTTGAAGGCGTTTTGTTCGTGCATTTATGGAAGCGTTCAACAAAAAATATTTGGTATTATAAAGTCAAAGTACACTGAAATTAAATAAGTAAATGAATTAAATTGAATAAAAATCAAATGAAAATAAAAATAAAATAGGTAAATGTTTACAAATCAAAAAAGTCAAAAGGAAAAAAACTGATGTCAATAAAGATTAATTTGGTCATTAGGTTGAATTAGATTGGAAGTATTTGAGTAATGGTGACGAAGATAGGCAGTACTGGTCATTTAAGAGTGGCTGGGGTGATTTAATGCTGTGTCTATTTATTTCCAGGGCTTCTAAAGCGTTGAGTTTTGTCCTTTTTTGTATTTTTGTAGGAGTTTTATGTCCTGATTCGGGTTAAAAGTATGGTTTTCTTTATTAAGGTGTTCTGCGAAAGTGGATTTAGAGTCTTTCTTCTTCCAGCTGTTTAAGTGTTCTTTTATTCGGGTTTTGAACTTCCTTCCCGTCTGGCCAATGTAAACACCCTGGCATGTACTGCAAGTGAGACTATAAACACCGCTTTGATCTTGAGGTTGCAATTTATCCTTGTTGTTACATACTATGTTTTTGAGTGAGTTAGTAGTGTAAAAGGCTGTTTTTCTCCTACCGTTGTCTAGCTTATTTTTTAACTTCTGGGATATTTTGCCTAGGAAGGGAACCCTGACCCACTTAGGTTGGTTCTTTTTGGTTCTTTTTGGTTCCTTGTTTGGAAAATGGCGGATTTGCCAACAGGAAATGTTTAAAGTTAAAAAGAAGGTTGGTTTCGAGGTTAAATTGGTGTGTTTATTTTGCGTAAAATGGTTTCCGTAATATTGTTTTCTATTTTCAGAAGGATTTTTGGAGGTGATTGTTGGAGATTTTTTGGCCGGGTTGGTGGGAGATCTGATCTAGTGTCAGATCATGGTACGTATTGCATTTCTTTGTATTTTGAGTCACCGGAATTCTGTTCTCATCGTTCCGTGTAGTAAAGGTTTTAATATGTTTTTTATTTTCTTCTAATTCCAGGGTATTTTGTTTCTTTCGTGAAATTTGTCCGGCTGGCTGAGAGATGACCGCCACGTGGTGTTTCACGGGCAAGCTGTTCCTTTGTTAGCGAGGTTGGAGTTCATTCACCTTTAAGTTGGACAGCGAAGACGTGCCAGTTTGGTAGAAATGTTGGCGAATTTCAAGTATGTGTCGTAGGTTTTATTTTTAACCTCACATAATAAAAGGTGGCTTGGACGGGATGTTTCCAGGACACTTAGATTTATGATTTTTTAAACCAAGTGTAATTCTTCTTCCTGTTTCACTGAATAACCTAAAATGTAAAATTTAATAGTTCCGTAATTTTTCCTGGTAGAACTGAATGGTGTACTAGACGATTTAGTCAAAAGAGAATGTTCGACAAATATTATTTAGATGGATTCACGGCTCCACTGAGCTAGATTTTGTGTGGAAATTATTTTCCTTGTTTTTTTTCTTCAAGTTTCTTTCTCTTAAAGTTTTTTATGTAGATTCACAGGATTCAATGTAATATAGTTACCTGTGGTTAAGGCGGAACCTAACTTAACGACATTATTTACTTAAAGGTTTTAGTAATGTCTTGGCAGAATTTATTCTGAATGTAATATTGTTACCTGTTGTTAAGACAGTACCTGTCGCAACTATTTGATGTACTAAAAGTTTAGTAATGTCTTGGCAGAATTTTATTCCGAATGTAATATTGCTACCTGATGTTAAGGCGGTACCTGTCGCAACTATTTGATGTTCTAAAAGTTTTAGTAATGTCTTGGCAGAATTTATTCCGAAGGTAATATTGCTCGCTGATGTTAACGCGGTAACTAACACAACTATTTGAGGTTCTTAAAGTTTTAATAAGGTCTTGACCAAAATTTTGTAACAATGTAATATTGTCAGATACATCTTCAGTCTTGTGAAGTTATACATTTTTTTGATAAAGTTAAATACACTTAATTGTAAAGTACCTCGAAGTTTTCTTCAGAACCTTTTTCCAACTGTTAGGTTACAATTAGGTCACTTTTTAACTTTACTTGTTAAGAAGCACGTCTGGTGGAAAAGACCGGGTTCCCGCCGGCCGTGCCGCTTTACAGCAGTATATCATCAATTTCATATTATAATCTGAGGCCGATACACATTATGTGTGTACGCGGTATTTCATCACCATAAACAGAGGCTGATACACATGATATGTGTACACAGTATATCATCAATTTCATATTATAATCTGAGGCCGATACACATTATGTGTGTACGCGGTATTTCATCAACTACGACACCATGTACAGAGGCTGATACATCTGGCGAGTGTACGCAGTATTCTATCAAGAACTGAACGCTGAGCAGAGACGGATAATTAAGAAATATATTACATCTATAATAACGCTTATATGACATGCGTCAAATTGTTGAAAATAGTCGGTTCGGCTATGGACCATAAAAATAATTTGTACAAAATATAGTTAAGCCTGTACCTGAGCCTAGAGCATGACCAACTCCAGTCTATCTAGGATTCGTTTGAAGAAATTCGGACTCTCCTTGTATTGAAAAAAATATGTTTGGTTTATTAATCTTTTCTCTAGGGATGTTACGTATAAACAATGTACTAAGATTTATACTTTTGTCAAAAAAAAATGTTTTGCACCCTCTCTTTTTTTGGTTATCAAACGTTCGCTTCAAGAACGCGGTTAAGAGATCAACTTGATTTTTTTTCATAAAATAGGTAATAGAAATATGAAGGTATATCACCTAAATTCAATATTTTTTTCCCTACAAAATTTTTCAGTATTAGCTAAAAACACACCAATTTGTTGTTTCGCTGCGTGATCACTAGTATTACGCGTTCAAGAAAAAGAGGCCAAAGAGCCAACATATAATCGCCTCTATGACAAGCAAATAAAGTCTTTGCCGTAGGACTTATTGTGCTGGACGGGTAATAAAAAAAGTTGCTAGGGTATGCCATCTTCTTAATGTAATAAGTAATAACATCACCAGACTGAATGAGGCCATTCAGCGGGTAAGGGATGGCCGGAACGAATTATAATGCTGATTATTTTGTCTAACTGTTTTAACTGGCATATTGCTTCATGTTAAAGCCTTTTGTTTGGTATCGATTGGTCAAACTATTAAAATTATTATTTTGTGGAATAAATTAATAGAAATGGAAATGAAAGATGTCCAAGAAGACCCTTCATTAATATGATGTTGTAAGCCTTGCATATTCTATTAATTTGTGGATCTTATCATAATTTTATTTCGCTTATTGACCCCTTGAAAATAAATGTTTTAATTATTCGTCAACTAAAGATGTAATTTGTTGACCTAAACGGAGTCACCAAATTGTTGTATTTAAATAAAATTATGATGATCCAGGAATAGGGACATTCCTCATACAGGATGGCCGATGCGCACTGCAAGGGTGCGCGTGATAGTTTTGAGCAGTCATGCTTATTTATTTGTTAAAATTTTTGTACAAGAAGCAAATCTCATAAGTACATGTAATTATACAATGCCCTGTAAAAATATACAAACATTTCGTCCGCAGGAATGAGTCACGAGATTTGCGGAAAGGAGATAATTTATTTTCAATTTTGGTTACTTAAATATTTTCCTTTAGTTTAGATGATCAATTGTGTGGTGTCTTTAAAAGATATTTTTCAGATGTGGTAGGTAATTGTAATTGTTAATTGTAAATAGGCATTTCAAAATTAAATAAAACAAATTTCAGACAAAACTGACAACAATAAATACGAATATTTTCATGCAAAATACAAAATGTTGATTTCTACATTTTCTGATGAAATTTTGAATGTTCTATATTCCATAACAAAATAATTATTACTTCAAGAAATAATGCATTATATGTTTATAATATATTATATTAGTTTAAATAATTTGTAAAATGGAGATAATATATTCTATTAGGTATTTCACTAGGTACGTAAATAAAAATTATGTACTTACAACGTAGGTGACATTCCAATAAAATAAATTATAGTTATCAACAATTTTGTCATGCAAAATTATAGTACATCATCAATATTAACATTAACTAAATAAAATTGACAAAAGTAAGTAGGTACTTGTGTGTTATGTTCCATTAGAATAATATTATTGTGATATCTATGTTTGTTCCGTACATTATAGCCTGATTAGAATGGCATAGATGTGCTTATCAATAATCTTGTAAAAAGACTTTCATTAATACACGAAATTTAAAGGAACTGATAAACCTACCCTTGATTTATATAAATTAGCCTAAAATAAAGTTGAAAAACGTATTTTGAGTTAAGTATATTAACTGTCCTAAATTGTATTCAATTCAATTTCGTTTAAGACTTAATTACTTGTACTTACGTATAATCGCATTAAGTTTTGGTAAAAGACATAATGAGATAATTGTAGATACGAGTATTGTTAAACTATAAATATACATGACAATATAATGTATTCAACTTGATGTTTGAACGCTTATAACGTCTAGTAGACTTGTGGATCGATTAGTGTATTTCATCATTTTTGTACATTTACCAGGTGTTTTTGATACCTATTTATAGCGATTATCGATATAGTAAAATCTTAAAAATGTTATATCAATTTAATTTACGATACGATATATTATTCCCTTAAAATATTATTATATAAAATATTGGGATATTCGGTCAAGTTATAGTCTAATAAGATATGATATATAATGAAATATTAATAGGATACTAAGTATAGGTAGTTTTTGGTTTCTATAATTTTATATATTTTTGCCTGAGGTCAGGCAAGGGTCAGGATGGCCGATAGCTAACTATTACAGATATTTATTACATATATTTTGTTATCTTAAATAATCATTGTCAAGTAGGAATATTTTATTGTGAGACAGCTGGCAACACACACCGCTGTCAATCTAGTTTTGGCGCGCGTAGGATGATTGTAAGAGGTCATAGTGTCCTCAATAAAACTATATCAAAATATCTTATCCACCTGTATTATTTATAGTATATTATAAGAGAAAAATAACACTTGATAACAGAACTATTGAAACGTTAGAGGCTTTAATGATTATTTAGAATAATTTGTTTGTTTTTTAGCTTTTAAAGAAAATTGAGTGTCAGTAACGACCATCCTGACAAAGAAAACATAAATGTCATACTGAGTGGACAAGATAACGTTGTGCCGTTCAGGGTCAAGGTCATTGTACTGCCAGAAGGACAAGTCAAATTTTCATATAAAATACGTACTGCAAGCAGGACAACATATTGAATTTATCAGGACGTTTCGCACAAAAAACCCATCCTTTCAGAAGAGCTACAAATAAATATCCAAATAAATTTAAATATCTGCCTAACTTTGCCCGTTCAATTAGTCTTACTAAACAACCAATCAACCCAAATTTTGGATTTATTTACGTATATAACATGTGTTATTATTTTACTCTAATTAATGATTCTTTCGCTAAACTCATAAACTAAACATGAAAATCAGAGGTGCGATTGTGTAAGAAAATAGTCATGAAATCGCATTCATTTGATAGCTTAAAACTAATCATTTCACTTGTCAAACGACCAATTCGAATTGTCTATGGTATTCATAGATGCTTTACGATTTGTATTGTTATTTTAGACAATGAGTGAATGATTTGTTAAGATTGACAGATAATTCGAATTGTCTAAGATTTTTTAGTTCATCGCTAATGTCAAATGATTGCGGCGACTTGTTGTCTATGACAATCGTTTAACGGTAAGTGTTTTTGATTATTTTGGAATAAAATTAGGTAAAACAATTTTTATTCTACCATTAAAATCAATAAATGATGTTCAATTAAAATTGTGGTGCTTTTTAGTCAAAACCCTTGGCTTTGGCACAGAAATAAGAATTGTTTTTTATATGAACACAGTTTGGGGTTATATTTTTGTAGGAAAGATATTATGAAAAGGTTTAGGGCAGTTCGGCCACAGATTAAAATATTTTTTCTTACTTTTTAGGGTTCCGTACCCAAAGGGTAACCAACGGGACCCTATTACTTAGACTCCGCTGTCCGTCTGTCTGTCCGTCTGTCAACAGGCTGTATCTCATGAACCGTGATAGTAAGACAGTTGAAATTTTCACAGATGATGTATTTCTGTTGCCGCTATAACAACAAATACTAAAAAACAGAATAAAATGAATATTTAAGGGGGCTCCCATACAACAGACATGTTTTTTTGCCGTTTTTATATATAGTGGTACGGAACCCTTCGTGCGCGAGTCCGACTCGCACTTGGCCGGTTTTTGTATTTTGGTTCGGTTGCTATTTCGTCATACTAAAATAATAAATAAACATAATATAAAATAAAACACCGACCGATTCAAAAATATTTTGCAGTTGCAGTTGACTTGACACTTGAATTGATTCGAAACTATGACGCGTTATTATAACTACAAAACTCGGACGAAGACAAATAATACGATAAGATATAGCGCTGTCTCTTTCAGACATCACATCTAGTAAAAAAAGTAATCCCGTGTCAAGCTCTTCAACTACAGCTACTGTTGAGTAGTAGTAAACTAATACCACCACCTGGGGTCGAGCAGCTGAAACTCGGTTTTCCTTCAATTGTTGCGTTTGGTTATACGAAATGCATGGAGATAATTTTCGATTTAATTCTATGTTTTAAATTATAAAAATAAATTTTTGTGGTGGATTTAAAAAATGTAATCAAAAAGATCTATTATTTTTGTGTTTGACATAATTTTAAAGTAAATAAATTATCAAATTTCATTTTACGTAGGTAGTACACAATAAAACGCAATTTCATTTCGCATTTTTTAAACCATCGGTCATTTCTAAACCTTCGGTCACTTTTCGGTCTTCATTTTATTGACAGTTTTACACTATTCGAATTTGCCCTACACGATCCTTGACAATGGTATAGATTTATCATCTATGACCAACCTTACACAATCGCACCTCTTTACATTACTAGAATACGGACGCCTCACAGAATAAGGTTGCGGGAAGCGCGCGGGGCGACTCGCTTGCAAGTGCGCCGCGCAGCAGGAATAAGACGGCTGTAGTTTTTTTCAAATACAGACTGTTCACAGGTATTTTACCTCTGACAGCTGTTCTATGTCCAATACTTAAGAAACATTTTCGATCAGCCTAGAGGTAAAATAACTGTGAACGATCTATACCTATCGCGGCCGCGGCCGCTAACTCAATGATTCCCTTAAGTGAGTCATTAAACATGTATCCATGTTATAGAATTAAATGAGACTTGAGGATAATTCACGATTTATATAAAAACGGCTCACCTCAATACGTGTTATGATTGTGAAAGCCGACCAGTTTCAGCAGATTTAGACTGCCTTCATCTGGGCAAGTGAAGACGTTCACGCGACGACGACGTTACGTCTTCACTCGCCCAAATGAAGGCAGTCTAAATCTGCTGAAACTGGTCGGCTTTCCCGATCATAACACGTATTGAGGTGAGCCGTTTTTATACAACGTGTAACAGAAAGGTGTAACCATATTTGAAGAGCTTATTCAGTCAATGGTATAGAACAGCTTTTACTATGGAACAAACACTGTATCTTGAAAAAAAAACTAACTTTTTCATGGAAAAATGCAATGCCGCTCGGCCGAAATGTATGGAAGGACAGATTTTTTTTTGAGATTTCAGGTTTGGCTCCATAGTAAAAGTTGTTTTATACCATTGACTGAATAAGCTCTTCAAATATGTTACACCTTTCTGTTACACATTGTATAAATCATATGTCATTATTGTTACTATTCGCTTCGTTATATAATGTTATCGTTATATATACATAAGGAAAAATACAAGCTCATGGTGGAAAAAGTCCAACGTAAATTTGCTCGATATCTATATAAAAAAATGTATGGGTATTATCCATACTTATTCCCATCCATTTTCGTGGTCGGAATGGTAGGGGTAGACACCCTAGAGCTGAGACGTAAGCTAGCGCTATTAGTGCACTATTATCTGCTGTTACACAACCGAGTGGACGACCCCGCTGCCCTCGCGGGCTGCGCGCTGGCGGCACCGAACAGGTCACGCCTGCTCTTTGCGACGGGTGTGGCACGCACACAGCATGCTCGTTTTGCGCCCACCTTCCAAGCGTGTACCCTGCTAAATCTGCTCCTGAATAAATACCCAGAAATTGACATTTTTAATATTACTTTATCAAAATTTGTTCTTCTTGTTTGAATTTTTTTAAGCATTTAGTTCATAAGTGTTAAAATTGTGTTAAAACCTTTGTTAATGTGTTAATAACTTAGCTCACGAGTTGGTGAAAGTCACTGTTAGTAGGCTAAGGTTCTAAATAAAAATAAATAAATAAATAAATGTTTTGTAAATTATAGTAAGAGAAGAAAGGAACATTAAATACATTGGTGATCGAACATCTTGGATAGTTAAAAGGAAATGTTAAATTTATACATTCAATGAGACTAGTACAATTAATTTGGTGATTGATAATAAATGAGATCTTGTATTTTACGACGGTTTCGTAGGGACTTTCCCCTCATTGTGAAAACACTGCCTGTCCCCTCGCCCCGCAGATCCACCGCTGCGCCTGGACAGTGTTGTGCGGGCGACGATGACGCCGACGGAAGTCCGTCCGCCACATCTTGTTGCGGTTACTTTTATAAAATGATTGTCTATGCTCAGAGCAAATACAAGTTGGTTCCACTCAACAACTTTATAACGATACTGGAGCGTTAACTTACAATAACAGGGCCCATAATTTGACCTTTGAATTCTTTACCATTCAAGAGTAAAAGATAGATAGATAGATAGATAGATAGATAGATAGATAGATAGATAGAAATAACATTTATTTCCCAAAAACACGACACAAAGTAGAACAAAAAACAAAGAAGAACTTAAATAAAAGAAAAAAATTTAATAAAGTTAAAACACAAAAAGAAAGTTAAATTTATCCTAGTGGTATGAGTGTCGCGGCAAAGAGAAACAGGCTCCGACTCAGCATAATGCCGCAAATCGAAATCTGCGACGCTGTTATTCTGTCGTCACCTGCAGAGAGCCGCACGAATTCCATCGAGAGTGGACAATTATTGTTTATTTAATGTGTAAATGTGTATGTGAGTATAATAGAGACAGCGATACGTATACCTACCTACCCAGATAAAAAAGTTGTATGAGTTATGGAGATAGAGACACAAAGGTCATTTATTTTAGCTTTCAATGGAGGTTAGCACTGCAGTCTGGTTCTGATTATAAACTTATTGGTTTCATTCAAGATTAAGGTTGCGTTCCTAAACGCCCGGGTAAATGTAAAGTTTAACTGTCAACCGTTCAACAACCACCCAAAGTGAATGAACGCACTTCAGGAGGACATTGGTCTCCTGTTAGATTTTAGTATTCTTTATATTATTAAACTAGTAGTGGTGGCTCAGGCGGTAGGACCCAGGTTCAGGAATACAATTTTCACGCATACCTGCCAAAGGTCACTACACTGTGCTCATATTTGTTTTTACGTATTTTCTTTTTATAAGTAGTGTTATAAAGATTTATTGTTTTGTCCTTTTTCACTGTTTGGTAAAGTTAATACAGGAGTGTTATCTCGGCGAAACTCTTCGGATTTTATCAATTAAACCCTAAATTTTAATTCCGAACAAAGGATTGTGCCCGTACCCTCGGCTGTGTTGACATTATACGGATTAAAGATTATCTGCAACTTAAGAAAGTGTAAAATAGTGGATACCTTAGTGAAAAGTTTCAAAGTGATCTCAGAGCTGTTACCTTCTGAAACCTACTGTAATAGCACGCTTTCAGTAATTTTTTAAAAAAGCGCCATCTATTGGATAAACGACACACTACTTTCACCCAGGGCAACTATACGACCTGCGCGCTCACTGCATGTCGCTCTTGAAAGAGTGACCTTATTACTTGAGCTGAGAGGCTAGAAGTTACTGGTCCAGAAGACAGAGGGCGCACTCAATTGTTTCGAGTTTGCTACTGTAGCAACACGCTGTAACAATATGCTACACCGTACACCGTGTAGCAACACGCTGTAACATTATGCTACATCGTACACCGTGTAGCGACACGCTGTAACATTATGCTACACCGTACACCGTGTAGCGACACGCTGTAACATTATGCTACACCGTACACCGTGTAGCAACACGATGTAACAATATGCTACACCGGTAGAACGTGTAGCAACAGGATGTAATAATATGCTACACCGTACACCGTGTAGCGACACGCTGTAACATTATGCTACACCGTACACCGTGTAGCAACACGATGTAACATTATGCTACACCGCAGAACGTGTAGCAACAGGATGTAATAATATGCTACGCCGTAGAACGTGTAGCAACACGATGTAATAATATGCTACGCCGTAGAACGTGTAACAACACGATGTAATAATATGCTACGCCGTAGAACGTGTAGCAACACGCTGTAACAATATCCTACGCTGTAGATCGACTACGAAATTTTCGGATCAATCAGATAAATCTACCGTCTGGAGTTGGACTACTTAATCAATTATATTTTTTATGTTCCATGTTTATTTTGGACTTTTTGCTACGAATGTTAGGGCAGGCACGTATTCAGAATGAATCATTATAGGACTGAACTACAAGCAGAATATAAAAGTTCTATTTGGGATTTTGTTAAAAAAAGCATATCTCTTTTATATTCATCCCTTTATCCGTCTGACTGTCTGCACCGAATGGACTGGAAACAATTTTACTCGTTAGCATAATGGCGCTTTGCGAAATGAACATAACGATTAAAAAATGTTAAGGGTGCACCGAGCGTTTGCCTTTGTCTGTGTCTTTTTCTTTACGTGTAAAGAGTGAAAACTTTTGCACTTTTCAATGTTTTCCGTTGTTATTTTACTCGACAAGAGGTAATTTTGCTAATTTATTCTATCGAGCCAACTTTATCAAATCTTATTTCCATCGTATATACTGTCTAGTATAATATATCCCCAATAATACTAATACATTTCCTTAGATTAAAATTTAATTGTTTACTACTCAAAAGAAGTGTTATAAAAACGTGTTTGTGTGTGTAAAAAGCTCGGTCTACTCTTAAATGTGTAGATTTGTTTTTTAAACTTAGGAATATTATAGTTCAAAGGTTTATTTTTGGTGGCACTTAAAATATTCGGCATGTTTGTCGATTGAATTGATGATTCAGGATTTGTAAAAATTTGATTCAGAAAAAAAAATTGTTAATCTGAAAGTAATAGTAAATTTTAACTGCAATTTATTGTTGTAGCGATAACTAAAGAGGATTACAACACTTTGGAAAAAGTGTTGATTGAAAAAAAATACAACAAACAATGCAAATTTAGTTAATAAAAACTCGACTAAAAGTTACTACAAAATATCGCATTAACCTTGCCAATTTTCCTTTATATGTCCCTGTTTCAAACAAAGAGAAAACGATTTGTTATCCCATCCCATCACACGTAGGTTGATATAATTCGAATCGACTCTTTCATAGACAGGCACGGACTTAGGAGGAATTGCTTGTTTTTGTTTTAGGTGCTTGTTCTTTGTCTCCGTCTCGGAGGTTGCGAAGAAAAGCAATTTATTTCAGGTATTGTGTGCCTGAAATATTCTGTTCTAGACTTGAGTGTCACGTTCAATAAAGTGACTGGTGTTCTGTCGGCAATTTTCTTACTGTCTAGGTGGTTGTGGTCGAAAATATTTCAATTTCTTACACATAGACTACGGTCGTACGTAGTTAACATTACCTATGTATCGAGTTACAAAATGTGACCAATTCAGAGGCGTGTTGAAAAAAACTACATCAAAATAAATAGGGTTGGTTGAGCGCAACCTGGAGCGTCCAGGCAACCTTATTTATTTTGATGTAGTTTTTTTTCTACACAACTACAAATTGGTCTCACCTTGTTACTAGATACATAGGGTTACCGACTGTACGCTGCTAGTCTAACAAGCGAACATTTGTGAACATTGCCTTGATTGAAAGGGCAAGACAGGTTAGGAATGCCACATGTGCCGGAGAAATCATTTTTACAACTAGCCCGAACTCTGTGCACAACGAATGCGAGGCGCTTGCGCATGGTGGTGGGGAAAGAGTCTGTGCGCGCCTCCGTGAACATGCCGGAGGCGCTGCAGTACCAAGACAGCCCCAATATCATCCTGAACGCATTATTGTACAGGACGCGGAGGTCGCTGTAACTTTGCTTAGTGTAGTCTGCCCACAGGCTGCAGCTGTAGAGCGTAACTTTGACTTCCTGTGAACATCGCGCATACCTGCGGGCTATCATGTTAGCTCTTATTGACAGCGCCCTCCGCTTCCACTCAATGTCCGCGTTGTTCTTGAGGTCGGTAGTCAGTATGTGCCCCAGGTTCGACATTTTATAAAGGCATACCATTCAGCAGCACCGGTGGTATACTCTTGGGCCGTTTTGTACCAGACTCAAAGACCATGCAATGTAATGTAATGTAATGTAATGTAATGTGTAAGAAGATATACAATTATACCACCCCGCAAAATTGCGGTCTGTTGATCATTTGTAATGTTAAATGGTATTATAATTATATGGTATTATTGATTATAATATTGCATGCAATTCTACCAACTTAAAGCAAAATATTGTATCTAGAGGACGGGAAAGCTACCCTGCTGTATTACAGTTTTACTAGCACGGAGGGTAGAAATACTGATTAATCTTGCTTGTTTGATGTAAAACCTGTGGTTAAGTCTGATGATGTTTTTAATTTATAAGTGTAAATTGTTGGTTTTTTGAAATAGAAATTAGTAACAATAAAACAATGCATTGTTATAAATAACCATTACATTTTATTATACCGATCAAAGTTCACTTTGAAGATTATTTGCGATTTATTCTTTAATAGAAACCTTTTGAAAGCCATTTTTTTTCTGGTTACTTCATAAGAAAGGAAAAAGCTGTTTTCTGCACTAAGAGCAAAATTCCATTAGTGTACTCGTGGATGGCTTCTTTCTTACTTTTTGTACGGCAAATAAAACTTATGAAATCGGCTTTTATTAACTCTTAAACGAAACACGATTTTGTCGTTTTCTTTGTTTGACGCATTTTACGTCTACTGGAGGAAGAAGGAAAGATTTAGTTTTACGCAAGTAATTAAAAAAAATTCAGAAATCCTGAAAAAGCTTGGAATAACTAAAGATAAACATGGTATTAAAGCCGATTCTGAAGGCTTAAATTTTGGTTTTAGTGCTGTCAGAACTTAAAATTTTCCAATATTAAGTAATTTAGCTTCTGTTCTTAACACTTATGAACTATTTTGCAATGATGAAAATTTAGTTTTGACAACACTAAAACTAAAATTAAAGCCTTCAAAATCGGCTACATTATGTGATTTGATGAAACATTAGACAAGTCCAGAAGGCAATTCTAGCACATGCGGAAAAATTACTAAGGTAGATTTCGGGTAATTTTGAAAGGGATTTTTTTGATTAAATATCTAATAATAGGTGCCCATAATTCTGCTTTCCAATAATGGTCACGTAACTATAAAAACATGACATGAGGTAATGATCTGTTTTAATTTCAAATGCTACTTGTTTGTTGCTATATAGGTACATCATGAAAATAAACCCATCATCTATTACAGATTTTTCAGCGTTGTTTTTTGCCTTATTTTATAGTGTTTTAGTGAAAGATAACAAAAGAACAACTTGAAATTCCTTACTTTTCAAACAGGTTACACCCTGAGTCCACATTGGCCATAAACTGTATGAGAGATTTGGATGACTGCTGCGTGCATCTTACTTCTGCAAATATTTCGAAGAATGGCTTCTCTGATGAGCTGGTTGCTGGTATCTGAAGATAAAAAACGTCTGTCAAACCGACTATTTTATGTATTTTAAATGATATTGTTCTTAATTTTATTAACATAAACATTACATGAACCTTTTCAGGTTGCAGGATGCACGATAATCTACCGTACAATTTAACGTTTAAACATAGTAGATGCTAGTGATTGTTGGCACTTGGTGGAATTTATAAAACATTGCACGTCATTTTTAGACATGGTTGTAGTATAAAATGATTTTCTTTGTTAGTTAGGATTTGTAAAAGGCCCTAGAAAATGCTTTACAGCGAAACAGGTCGGGCATAATAAAGTTTACTGTATATGTGGATAAGTACAAGTGTTTTTTAAACAATGATAACGTTTAAACGTTTTAAAAGTTTTTATTTTATTTATTTATTAACATTACAGCAAAAACAATCTTAAATAGTTAAGCCATCTCTCTGAAACCCGTACGGGTTTATGCGAGTGACACGCTACCCAAATTATACGTTATTTATTATTAACATAAATATGCTCGGCCTGGCAACAAATAGATACAATGACAAATTTAAGATTATGCCCACGATGTTATTTTATTTGTTCATCGATAAAGATTACTCTTCATTGCAATTGCTACACGGGTAATCTTGTAAGAATCGATAAGGAAAAGGCATGAGATTATAATAGTAATTTATTTTTTGATGTAATTTGTTTAGAAAATTTAATTTTAATTTATCTTTTATATTGATTGGTGTGATCGCCTGTCTAAGATTAATTGGGAGGTCATTTATTAGGGTGGGGGTGTGCAATGTAGTGCGTTTGCCTTAGTAAGTATTAGAATTGGTTATTTGTAGTTGATTTTTTTATTGTTCTCCATTGATTTTTTTAAATTTTTACACGTGCAATTAACGAAGTAGTGGGAGTTAAAAGTACAATAATTCTTTTTCGGATTTCCAACAACGTAAATAAACGTATGAAAACCTTTCTAATTTTATAAGCCGCAATCACGCTCCGTATCGATTGTTCTTCAATTTTTTATCGAAAATCGATAGATCTGAAATTAAAACGGGTTAAAAGGCCGCTTTAATTAAAAATTTATTTATCAAAATAAAGCGTCATGGAATTGTTCAGACAGCTTAGTTTGAGTTGCCAATGGAATAACTTTACTACAGCGTTGTCGGTGAAAAACGGAAAATCACTCGTTTTTCAGGTGAAATTACTCGCATGCAATAATTTTCTGTAAACTGCTTTTAACACTGCATTAAAAATGTCTTAATATTATAAGTGATCAGAATAAAAAATGAAAAATACAAGCTTTTAAGTTATGTTTTTCACTAAAATTGAGAAACAAAACGACGTAAAATATTTTTGGCCAGGGTCATTCATTACTGTTTTTATATAAGGTCCTACAATAGTAAGTGCAAATAATTGTAGGTCAGATTGTTGACTGAGCACATTGCAGTTAGAAAAAAATACTTTTTGGTTAAATTTATTATTCAATTTCCAGTAAAAAGTGGTTCAGTCAGTTGAGTCGACTTCCACAGAAAACTTTGGTTTGTGATCCATAATGAATACTCTCTTCAGTCCTCAGGTATCAATGGTATCATATACGATACTTAATAAAACTAAATGAAGCACAAGCAAACGGTCCATGGTATCAGATGCGGTACATTTTGGCGCATCAAAATAGTACATTATTGCAAAGGCAGCGAAATAGATAGTTTCCGCAAAACCATAATTTATTCTTCTTTGTTTGAAGAATAAATTATAGCAATATTACATAAAAAATAAAAAATATTTATTTCTTTCGGAAACATAATACACACTCATCTCGGAACAGAATCGTCAAACGTCATTTCAATAAAGTGCCAAAGATGGCTCTAAAAAAAGTTTTCATGTCGAGGTATAAGTTTATTGAAGTAAAAACTTTTTCATATTATTTATGGACTAAATCCTGTATAAACTTTATTAAACTCTTAACAGGACAGATATTTCATAGCAACTTTGCTTTTTTTAAATAATCAAATTAGTGAAGAAAGTTGTCATTTTGCCTTTTTTCCAGAATCCGTCCCTCTCGCACTGCGGGTCATTCCGCATGCAGTAACAGAGTAGTATGCAAGAGAACCTATCCTCTTATGTTTGTATTTTTTGTTTGACTTCGGTGGCAATACATTTTAGTTACATGTTACAAGAGCGGTGATTTAGGAATGTATATGATGCATAGTATTTCTACACTAACCAATTGCAGCACTCGTAGCACAGTGCTTAATCGCGCGCGACGCCGCTTTATTGAATCGCAAGTGCGAAGAGAGTGACACGATGTTTTTTGCGATTTATCAGTATGTCACGCTCCTCGCACCTGTGATTCAACTAAGTGGCGTCGCGCGCGATTAAACACTGTGCTACTAGTGCTGAACGGTGAAGATAAACCCCATCACGTTGGAATACTTTTATTTATAAAAAGCCCTATTCATTATTTTGTTATGCAACACTAGATGGCACTACTTGTATGATACATCGCGATATCATTTTATCTTTCTCAAATTTTATTTTTCCACTGAAGAATATTCTCAAAATTCATACAGGTATACATCTCTTTATTTTAGTGGCAATAGGATATCATTTGAAATTAAAGCTTCTGCAAGTATATCTGGCGGGGATAAAACCAATGATTTATCAATAAAATTAAAGCTTCTGCAACTATATCTGGCGGGGATAAAACCAATGATTTATCAATAAAATTAAACCTTCTGCAAGTATATCTGGCGGGGATGAAACCAATGATTTATCAATAAAATTAAAGCTTCTGCAAGTATATCTGGCGGGGATAACACCAATGATTTATCAATAAAATTAAAGCTTCTGCAAGTATATCTGGCGGGGATAAAACCAATGATTTATCAATAAAATTAAAGCTTCTGCAAGTATATCTGGCGGGGATGAAACCAATGATTTATCAATAAAATTAAAGCTTCTGCAAGAATATCTGGCGGGGATGAAACCAATGATTTATCAATAAAATTAAAGCTTCTGCAAGTATATCTGGCAGGGATAAAACCAATGATTTATCAATAAAATTAAAGCTTCTGCAAGTATATCTGGCGGGGATAAAAACCAATGATTTATCAATAAAATTAAAGCTTCTGCAATTATATCTGGCGGGGATAAAACCAATGATTTATAAATAAAATTAAAGCTTCTGCAAGTATATCTGGCGGGGATAAAAACCAATGATTTATCAATAAAATTAAAGCTTCTGCAAGTATATCTGGCAGGGATAAAACCAATGATTTATCAATAAAATTAAAGCTTCTGCAAGTATATCTGGCGGGGATAAAAACCAATGATTTATCAATAAAATTAAAGCTTCTGCAAGTATATATGGCGGGGATAAAACCAATGATTTATCAATAAAATTAAAGCTTCTGCAAGTTTATCTGGCGAAGATAAAACCAATTATTTATCAATAAAATTAAAGCTTCTGCAAGTTTATCTGGCGGGAATAAAACCAATGATTTATCAATAAAATTAAAGCTTCTGCAAGTATATCTGGCGGGGATAAAACCAATGATTTATCAATAAAATTAAAGCTTCTGCAAGTATATCTGGCGGGGATAAAACCAATGATTTATCAATAAAATTAAAGCTTCTGCAAGTATATCTGGCGGGGATAGAACTAATGATTTATCAATAAAATTAAAGCTTCTGCAAGTATATCTGGCGGGGATAAAATCAATGATTTATCAATAAAATTAAAGCTTCTGCATGTATATCTGGCGGGGATAAAACCAATGATTATTCATAAAATTAAAGCTTCTGCAAGTATATCTAGCGGGGATAAAACCAATGATTTATCAATAAAATTAAAGCTTCTGCAAGTATATCTGGCGGGGATAAAAACAATGATTTATAAATAAAATTAAAGCTTCTGCAAGTATATCTGGCGGGGATAAAACCAATGATTTATCAATAAATTTAAAGCTTCTGCAAGTATATCTGGCGGGGATAAAACCAATGATTTATCAATAAAAATTAAAGCTTCTGCAAGTATATCTGGCGGAGATAAAACCAATGATTTATCAATAAAATTAAAGCTTCTGCAAGTATATATGGCGGGGATAAAACCAATGATTTATCAATAAAATTAAAGCTTCTGCAAGTATATCTGGCGGGGATAAAACCAATGATTTATCAATAAAATAAAGCTTCTGCAAGTATATCTGGCAGAGATAAAACCAATGATTTATCAATAAAATTAAAGCTTCTGCAAGTATATCTGGCGGGGATAAAACCAATTATTTATCAATAAAATTAAAGCTTCTGGAAGTATATCTGGCGGGGATAAAACCAATGATTTATCAATAAAATTAAAGCTTCTGCAAGTATATCTGGTGGGAATAAAACCAATTATTAATCAATAAAATTAAAGCTTCTGCAAGTATATCTGGCGGGGATAAAACCAATGATTTATCAATAAAATAAAGCTTCTGCAAGTATATCTGGCAGAGATAAAACCAATGATTTATCAATAAAATTAAAGCTTCTGCAAGTATATCTGGCGGGAATAAAACCAATGATTTATCAATAAAATTAAAGCTTCTGCAAGTATATCTGGCGGGGATAAAACCAATGATTTATCAATAAAATTAAAGCTTCTGCAAGTATATCTGGCGGGGATAAAACCAATGATTTATCAATAAAATTAAAGCTTCTGCAAGTATATCTGGCGGGGATAGAACTAATGATTTATCAATAAAATTAAAGCTTCTGCAAGTATATCTGGCGGGGATAAAATCAATGATTTATCAATAAAATTAAAGCTTCTGCATGTATATCTGGCGGGGATAAAACCAATGATTATTCATAAAATTAAAGCTTCTGCAAGTATATCTAGCGGGGATAAAACCAATGATTTATCAATAAAATTAAAGCTTCTGCAAGTATATCTGGCGGGGATAAAAACAATGATTTATAAATAAAATTAAAGCTTCTGCAAGTATATCTGGCGGGGATAAAACCAATGATTTATCAATAAATTTAAAGCTTCTGCAAGTATATCTGGCGGGGATAAAACCAATGATTTATCAATAAAAATTAAAGCTTCTGCAAGTATATCTGGCGGAGATAAAACCAATGATTTATCAATAAAATTAAAGCTTCTGCAAGTATATATGGCGGGGATAAAACCAATGATTTATCAATAAAATTAAAGCTTCTGCAAGTATATCTGGCGGGGATAAAACCAATGATTTATCAATAAAATAAAGCTTCTGCAAGTATATCTGGCAGAGATAAAACCAATGATTTATCAATAAAATTAAAGCTTCTGCAAGTATATCTGGCGGGGATAAAACCAATTATTTATCAATAAAATTAAAGCTTCTGGAAGTATATCTGGCGGGGATAAAACCAATGATTTATCAATAAAATTAAAGCTTCTGCAAGTATATCTGGTGGGAATAAAACCAATTATTAATCAATAAAATTAAAGCTTCTGCAAGTATATCTGGCGGGGATAAAACCAATGATTTATCAATAAAATAAAGCTTCTGCAAGTATATCTGGCAGAGATAAAACCAATGATTTATCAATAAAATTAAAGCTTCTGCAAGTATATCTGGCGGGAATAAAACCAATGATTTATCAATAAAATTAAAGCTTCTGCAAGTATATCTGGCGGGAATAAAACCAATGATTTATCAATAAAATTAAAGCTTCTGCAAGTATATCTGGCGGGGATAAAACCAATGATTTATCAATAAAATTATAGATTTTCCAAGGAAATAAATATACCAAATCTCAGATATGAAATTTAGACGGGCCTTCCAATTTTCTTTCTGTACACACAAATTGCCAACTCGACGGAAAAATACGGTACGTCCCAAAACATATAATACAACTGTGAGTCGCGCTACATGCGAGTGGATGCGTTCCGAAATTTGTTTTCGTGCGAACACATAATGTGGGCACCAGACATGTAGCAAAAATTTGTGCACATTTTTTCAAAAACATTTGTACACAAGCCTGCTACACTTGCTTTGCAAACACTTGCATCACATTTATTGCAAAGACGACTGATAGAATGGACGTCGACTGAACAATGCACCGAAAAGTTATTTTTCACACCACTCATGCAACCTCAACGTAAAGTAACGCATTATATCTCAAGGGAAATAAAGTTATATGAAAATCCCTAGGGATTAAAGTGATTTAAATTTGGAACGTCAAATTCGTGTGGAAACTCGTGGAAAACAAATGCCCATATGGAATTGTAATGAGGTTTGTTCGAAAATCGAACTAGCCACCATGAGCAGAAGTCAACAAAAAGAAAAAAGCGTTTACAAGGAATGTGAAACAAAAGACGGTGTTTGGTGCTGTGATTGTCAGTGAATTTTATTGAATTATTAATGTTGATAAAAAATGTCGAGCTTTTTATTGTCTCGCAGAAGGTGTAAAAAGTAGAGTATGCTCCTCTGGAATAAAGCCTGTCTTTGTCTTGGGCAGCTTGAACCCCTCGCTTTACTCAGGACTCTATATAAGTCCCTCGTTACGCTCAGGGTTCAATATGTCGCCCGTGACGTAAGACACTGCTTTATTACCTTAGTGCATAATCTAAGTACTATTTAACTCTGACTCAGGCATTCTGAACCAGGTTTCAGTTCTTATGGTCCCTAGTTTGCAGCAGGTAGATAAATTCTAATGAAGTTTAATTGCTCCAATCCATTGCCATTTTCTTGCCGTTTCGTTCAACATAAAAAACACTACTATTCCGGTCAGTGGCGAGGCACGTAAGCGACGAATCCTACATTTATGATATCTACGGTCGCGATGATTCTCCTTGATTGAGCAATGGAGTAAAGATGCGACTTGAGAAGTATCCACTTGAATAATTAACTGTTGTATGTCTGACACAACCCACTACTTTTTTAAAAGGCTTTACAGTCACTTTTAGGGATCTTGAGAACAGGGCAACAGTAGTATGATGGCCTATTAAAAAGCTGCTACGACTTCCCTTTAAGATATCATGATGAAGATGGTGAAGCAGGCCAAAAGTTCGTATACGCCTTGAAACTCACACATTCTGTCTCAGTTTTGACTGCGCGGCAACACTCACTCACACATGTTTACGAAACCGGCCTCACTTCAATGTTGATAGCGCTATACGTCTTGACTTTCATTTGGTCTGAATGTACCGAGTGTTAAGGGTCTGCATTCACTTGGAGTAGGTCCTGCTTTAACGCTTTTTTTACTGTCTAAAACGCAAAACTATTGCTGAGCCTTAAAGTAAACAAAGTTCATGTAAAGCAAGATATTCTTAATTACCTGAGCCGCCCTGTAAGACTGGTTGTAGAAGTCTTTGAAGAGGAAGAAGAACATAACGGCGTGCATGCCGATCCACCATACGAAGGCGCGAGGGTAGTCGCAGTCGATGAACAGTAGCTGGAACGCGTGCACCATTATACCGATGAACTGGACCTTGAAATGTGGGGAAAGTGGCGAGCTATTAATATAGTCCTACGAAGTCCTTCAAATGCGGTACCAAAAAACGAAATAAAACACTTTAGTTACAGGTTTTCAAAAATAAATAATTATTGTAGAATTAAATGAAACTTGAGGATAATTCATGTTTTATATAAAAACGGCTCACCTCAATACGTGTTATGATCGGGAAAGGCAGATGAAGGCAGTCTAAATCTGCTGAAACTTGTCGGCTTTCCCGATCATAACACGTATTGAGGTGAGCCGTTTTTATATAAATCATAAATAATTTTGTTGATGGGAAAACTCAATAAGAGCTAGAATTTCAGATTTTAGGTACGTTTATTAAAAAAAAAACGGTAAATTTGTCACAAAAATAGATCCACAGGACAAAATCTGTGTTGCGGCTACTGTCTATTCAGAATCACAGCAGTTTCTTCATAAAGGCCGTGACAAGTTACCATTTAATGGAGGTTTATTGCCTATATTGGACTTTTTTGGCATACTATATTGATATTTGTGAGTGGTTGACCAAAAAGGGACCTCATTTTCATCAACATCAACTTGAGATTGAAATTTAACGTGCGTGTGATGACGCCCGCCTAACATGCCATCTCTTTTGCATGCGTTGAATTGCGTTGAAGTTGATACAAATGAGAATTACACGGTAGAGCCCCTGGTCCCTTTTTGGTCAACCACTCACATTAAGTGAGTTTCCTAACTAGTTTCCTAAAAGTTTCCTGTTAAAAAGATTTTCTTGAACTACAAGCATGTCACCGTGAGGCAGTAGTCGGCTGGACCATGCGCGGTTTGTAAAATAGTTTAGGGGAAGGTCTTGGAGTAGAATATGATAGAACCGGGCCCTGGACATGCCGCCGCATTTCTAGACAAACTCACCATCTGCAGCGTAGTCAGGTACTTCTTCCACCAGATAAACCTTCTCATAGAGGGCCCCATCGCCGCGAGCATATAGTAGGAGTACATGATAATATGCACGAAGGTATTGAGCAGGCCGAAGAAAGTGGAGTGGCCGCCGGGGGTGAATTTGACTCCAAACCAGACGGACATTGGCATCACTCCATGGTGAATCACGTGCAGTGTTGATACATGGTCGAATTTCTTTCTTAATACAAAGAAGAACTGGAATAGGAAATGAAAATCGGTTTAGACATACATTTCGATATAGTCTGTGGATAAGCCAGAAACCATCTTCAGGTATCCTGGTAATCAAGTGACAGAATAAAATCCTTGCTGGCAGGGTAAAAAGAGGTAGGTTCCTCGGAAAAAGCGAACCACCGTGATCTTATTTACCTACGTATCATACGCACTATAGTGTATACTAAACCTCTTTATCGATGGATTTGCAACCATCAAAAATCTGAAAGAGCTAGGCCAATTAAGGATGGTCCTCATGAAGCGACCAACTCAGTTGTGGGCGTGGCCAAATGTCATGCTGTTTCATTTCGCTATATGAAACTTACGAGGACAATACAATCGTGCCGATTTCGTCACCGGCGCAAAATTTAAAACTTGTTTCAGGAGAAACCACATTTTGGCAAGACTGGACGTTTTCAAACATTATTTTTGGGTATTATCATTGTAGATAACATTTTCAATGTTTGACTCGTATTAATTTTTTTATTTTATCTATAACAATAGAAGCACATTCGGCTACATATTTGACAAAAAACCGTTAAATTTACATATTTTAGGGGTTTTAGATATTTCTCAAATTTCACGGTTTTTAGGTCGTCTTAAACATAGATCTAGATAATGTTTAATGGACTTAGTATAAAGTAATATAATAACATTCCATAGACAACCCACAACCCACTTGTATAGAGGTTTGCGCGTAATGACGCCTCTTAAGATAGAATGTGTGATGATAGGCCCCCAGTTGGTAACCGATTTAAAGATACATAATAGGACCCCAGGAAAAATTCAAAAAATATGAATTTTGGGTTCACATCTTCAAAGTTCATAACTATAGTACCAAATAACAAAAGGATCTATCAAACCCGCTTTCCGCCCGAATCCCCGATTCGTCTATTCTTCAAGTTGGACTCCTGTCTAACTGATTTGAATACTTATAGATCAAAAAATACAAGGATCTGTCAATTTCACTACTCACCCGAATCCCCGATTCGTCTATTCGTGAACTTAGCTTAGACTCCTGTCTAACTGATTTTATACCTACTTTAGTACACCGACACTTGAGAAATTCGACTGTAGTGTAGACAGGTGCAAGTGCAGAATTCTTTTATTGAATTTGCACAGGACATTGCCAGCAAGAAATGGTCGAGGTTGGCTTAAGCGGCTCAACTCAACAACACAAAGAAAGTTAGTATAATATAAATTACTCCAATCTTTACACATAACTTATTTTCTATAAGTTTTATTATGCCTGTTTAGTTTCAGATGGCTTTGCTTATTTTGCTAACCTACTTTTCACTTGGGCTTGGGAAAGGGCATACTCACCATTTTTTCGTTGAGAGTTTTCGATGTTTAGAAAGAAAGAAAAGAAAGAAAAGTAATTTATTTTAAAATACCACAGACACGAGAAAGAACATAAAAACTTACAAAATAACAAACAATACAAATTAACAAACAGAACGAGTAAATATAACATTATGAAAACATTGGTTAATAAAAAAGGATTACATCTCAGCTTAATGCTGCAGTAGGGGCTACAGCGCTGGTATTCTGCTGAACCCTGACTTAAAATTAATATTAATATTAAAACTTAACCCATACCTATGCTAGGTGGCTTATATTTAAATACACATAATTAAATATTTAAATACACATTTAAATACAAGAAGAATGTGCAAAATAAAAATATATTAAATAACAAAAATTTTCATCACAAGACTTAATTCATTTTTGTAGGTCTAAAAGGTACTTTTTCAATTTAATACGGAATGCTGCCTTTGTTTTGCACTCTCTGATGGGTGGGGGCAAATCATTCAATACTTTTGACGCCCTGTATCGAAAACTGCCTTTGAATCCAGCCGATTAATGTTTGGGTACAATAATGAGGTAATCGGAAGCTCTTGTTGCATACCGATTGACGCTAGAGGACCATGTAATTTTGTCATATAAAAACTTAGGGTGTTTGTGCTTGATTATCCCAAATAACATGACCCCAAAATGCAAGTCGCGACGAGCAGACATTTTTAACTGATTGCTATCAATCAGGTAAGGCGTGACGTGAGTACGAGAAGGAATATTGTAACAAAACCGTGTACACGCATTTTGTACCCGCTGGACAAGACAGCAGCCGCAGCCCCCAAATACTACATCTCCATAATTCAATTTAGATTGTTTAGCTACCCGACAAAACAAAATGTAACATAAATTTGTAAATAATACGCACAATTAATAATTTGTAAAAATTGCAAGGCCTTAGCCCTTATTTTGAAGTTTGAGTAGATAGTTGGGCAACTTCAAACTTTTGTGTGCGAGCACAGAACCATGAATTACAAAATTTTCACAAAACAGTATACCCATTGTTTAGTGTATTTGTATCCCAGATACGCTAACTGAATTGTGCAATAAAAGCATAAACTAACAAAACGCGACACAAGAAATACTGGGCCGTGACAACCATGCCGTTGGAACGACACTTCTACTTAGAGCCAACTGTTATTAACCTTCTAAATTATCATTTATTATTCCTTTTTTCATTACTAAGCCTCCGCCGTCTGTCTGTCCGTCTGTCTGTCTGTCTGTACATCATTCTAGGGATCAGACACACAATTACAGGGATCTACAGCTTTAGCCTTTTGGAATTTCCACAGGATACTCGATACTACGGCAAATAATAAAAATGTGGACAAGTGCGAGTCGGACTCGCGCACAAAGTTCCGTATCACCACACAAAACGGGTACGCAAACATTTCATGGTAAACAACAGGGTGTTAAGATCAAGTTGCGGATGCCGAAATCTGGCGATAGTACTCACCCATACTAGCAACTTTCCGTGAAAAAAAAAAGAGAAATCGAGAAAAAAATATCAAATATAACGACACTTCATCGACTGTTTCGTAAACTATGATCTGTATCTCAGTGGACTAGTCGCTTGATAAATCCGATAACGGTAACTGTACAGAGCAGCGCGTGGGCATTGTATGAAACAAGACATCTGCTCTCTTGCGCGTTTCGATCAATTATGATTAGATCGACAACAAATCCGAAAACAACCGCTTCTTAGCAAGTATAGTGTACAAAAAAATATCAAATATAAACATTGGTAAATAACTGTTTGGAACGATGCCGGTTACAGATGCGCATAAAAATACATATACAGCTTAGCTATATTTACTTGCGTCTATTTTGGGAAATCCTCGAAAAACTACAAAAAAAATTGATGTCCCTCAACTTATCTCTAAAATTGGTTGATGAAAAATAAAAAAAATCATGGTAATATGTGCTTACGTAAAATTACAGGAATAATATAGCGGTTTAGAAATTCACGAAAACAAAATTAAATTTTTCATCCACGATACGGAACCTTAGGTACGCGAGTCTGACTCGCACTTGACCGGTTTTGTTGTCTACCCTGTGTAAAAACTCTGTGCACGCCACTGACGGATAGTACACATGTTAGAATACCTGACATAACAAAATCGAGTTCGTGTACGTCTAACGGTACTTATAGTCAATTAACTTTACCCTAACAAGCACACGTAGCACAGCATCGCACCCGTGTAGGCAGCAATGACTCCTTAATCAAGAGTCAAGACCGCCAAGCAGCAGAAAGCGTATGCCCCTTCGCCGATAGGCGAATTAATTGAATCACTAAATGCAGAAAGGGCACACCAACACGTTTTTTAAAAATCAAGAGAAAAAAAAAACTAAATAACATAAGATTATCTCGCCCTAAAAAAAAAACATAAAAGCTTATGCAAAAGTACAGCATATGGTATTATAAAAACTGTAAATTTAAAGGGGCTTTAAAATAAAAAATTGAATGTGTTTCATTATAAGCTCTTCTATTTTATATTAATTTGTAAGTAAAAGTCATTAAATATCCGAAAAAAAGCTTTATTAATGAGTCCTTACAGACCTAGGCCAGACAAAAAATTTATTCCAGAATGCATCTAAAATGTATGAATTAATTGCAGAAAGAGCTCAAGTAACATATCATAATAACATATCTGTGCCCCTCCTGCACAAAACGTATAATTAACCGGTAATAAAATCGTAATTAGAGCTATGCTAGTTGTGCCGTTTTTGCTCAAAACAAGCAAATAGGTACAGGCATTCCTTTTCTGCCAAATAAGTTAATTTCAAGAAAATATGCCGATGTGCCCTTTCTGCATTTAGGTATTTAATTAATCCCGCCGGAAAAGCTGGCTCCATCTGTCCCCAGGGATATTTTACCCGGAGCTGTAGGCACGTACACCTCCCAGTAGTCACATCCTGCCCTATTTCAATGCCATCTAAAACGCTTGCAGCTTTCGACAACGAGGTACGCGGTTGAGTTACCTGAACGACACACTCGCCCTCCAGCGGCTTCAAGACTTCAGCATGAATTTGATGGCATCAAAATCATCTTATACGTTGCAGCTCGATGGGCCGATCGACCCATTCGTCTTTTAGGTTATGCCGCGGGCCAACACCAATGATTAAAGATGCCGATATTAAAAATTTACTATTAATACTTACAAGTTAAAGATTCGGATGATTTACTTTTCATTTCCTTACCACATTGAAGTTTTGAATAATTAATAAATAATAGTTAATATTTTATGGGTATTTGTCAAATTGGATGTACATTTGGAGAAAAAAAAATGTCGCAAATGTTTGAACAACAGTATTTTTTTTTCTAATTGTGTTTTGATCATCAATTTGTTGCTGATTTCAAGGAAATGTATTTATTATTTGAATAATATTAATTAAATACTAGTATTCCTTTAATTTTCTCTGAAAGGAGTTTTTTTCCCAAAATTTATATTTTTCGTTCTATGAAAAATTAAATGTCACTCCTATTCCTCAAATGTTTGTCGCGTTTGTAATGGCCTTAAATCGAATTATTAAAATTTACGGCTATTCTATTCAGCACCTTGTGTGATGTAGTTTATGACATAAAGTTATTTTATACAAGGTTCCCTAGTAAAAAAATAAATAAAACACAGAAAACCATTTGTCACGCCTAAAATACTTTTCGTTACATTACTTTGAGTAACGTAAATAACCGTACATTTTTTAATTACTGAACGCACTAGTAGGTTTTTAACTCTATGAACACTAATATTTTTCTGATTGGCTTATGGTTAGCTATCACCGCCATGTTTTTTCCAGTAAAACGAGTGGTGTGTGTGACATTCGAGTGAATTTACTTTTCGTTATAACAAAAGCGATACCACATTTTTCACGGTAAGTCATTCTGATTTAACAATCATAATTTAATTAGTGTAGATTGATCAATTGTTTGTACAGCTACATGCGTTGTAATAAGTTTAAATGAAACATTGCGTTCCGAGAACACTTTTTAGGTTATTTTTCCCTTACTACGAGTATTAGTTACGTTTCGTTACGCCACGAAAAGTTTCTATAGAATATTTTGCGATTGCAAAATAAAGCTGCGTACATATTGGGCTCCTGAGACCTGGTAACTATTTCGTTTTTATAATATTATTTGAAAATTTTTGATAAAATAGCTAGTTTTATTTTTCATGTTTAATTAGTAAAAAAAGACAAAATGGTGTCGAATCGGTGTAACATGTTTGACAGTACTAAACTTAATTTAAGTGTTCTGTCCTTTTCGTTCTGTATCGAAGAGACAAGAACAGATTGGTTAAATTAAGTTTAGTCCTGTCCTGTCAAATATGTAACAACGAATCGACACCAATGGGGCCTCATGGTAAACTTACCTTAATGTTTACTATTCGTTACAATACTTGTGACATAGTTTTTCGTTACGTTAATCTAATTTGACAAATACCCATATAATTCCTTACTTCATTGACACATCCAATAAGTAAACAAAATGATGTCAAAGTTGAAAGTTGCCACCAACCATAACTCATATATAGGCGATTCCCTGCCTACGTCAGGATCGCTCATGGCATCTCACGTGGATATTTGGGCGATTGACAAAAGAAGTCACAATCAAAAGTTTTCTGATTCGGCAAAGTCACAACTCACAACAAATCACCAAAATCAACACACCTGCAGATAGACAATATCTTAATATATTTCGCTCAATTACAATCAGTAATCAAAATCATTAGATTACGCGGAACAACAGCGATTCGTCGAAAACGTGGTGCACGCTCACGTTGACGTTTCCAATCCCCCCGCCAACATGGCCGCGCTGACCATCGACACGACGCTCCGCTAGACTGACAGCTCTCAGTTCACAGCTGTCAACCTCGTTCCAGCGCAACTTAACAGATGGCGACAGTGATGTGCGCCGTCACGGCCGGACTGACCTGCGACCGTCCTCGGGCGCTGCGGTTTGCAATCCTGCAACAATTACACAAGAACCTGTAGTCAAGCTTGTCAAATGACTCGCTCGTCCAACCTGACATTCCAGGGATTGATAAGCTTTCACTGCAATAAACAACTCTTGTCTGTCTGTACTTCTATAACCGTAGTAACAACCTCAACCTTAAAGTAATCCGAAAGCGTGCGTCCCTTCGACCACGTATGGACCGGACGGCACCTTTCGTTTCAGCTTTGAAGCGTGCATCCCTTCAACCACGCATGGACCGGACGGCACCTTCCTAACATAGCCTGTTACTTTTAAAGCAACCTGACTGGACCGGACGAGTGTGTCCCTTCGACCAGCCACTCGTGCATGGACCGGACGACATTGTCCCTTCGACCAGGTTCACGATTAAAACAATCCAAATCCTCAGAACCCAAATAGGTACTCTCGTTTGGCGAATAAGCAACCAATAGGTCACATATACGGTTACACATACCTGTCACTGTCAGTCATGGACTGTCTTGCTCAGCGTGCATTTGGACTCTGTGCTCGAGGGTTTCATGGTTAGAATTGACACTAAGAGTATCTGATCCTGCTGTGAGTGTGTCAGATTCTGCTGTTAACGTATCACAACTACTTAATCTGTCAGGGCATTCAGTGTTAAGATCTACATCTACCGGAGCTAACCTAGAGGGGCGCCTTTGAACAGTTTTGGTGTGGGTCTATTAATTCGATTTCTAGCTCTCCCGTTTTTACACACTTATTAAGGATACCTTCTATAAAACAGTCAGCATACTGCTTCAGTAGCTTAATGAGCGCTTGTTTATCATCTCCTGTCAAATCTGTATCTACCTGAGAAAAATCTGGCTTAGCTTTTAGAATTTTACAAAAAGAAATTTGTTCCTTAAGGGAAAATACTAGGTCATCGTTATTAATTTGAACGCTTACACCATTTTGTAAAATATCCCTCCCTATGATGACAGGATCGCTAATACAAGAGTCCGGTACTACGTGAAATGTCAAGGTCTGTGAAATTTCCCCTATATTGATCTTACTTGAAATTTGCAATATGCACTAAATTTCATCACCACTAATACCAGCAAGATAAACGAGGTTCTGGCACACAGTACCCGGGAATTTACTAGAAATACTTTTTTTTATCAAAGAGCAAGATGGTCCACGATCAAACAAGAAGGAGACTGGCTCACCGGATGATGTCCTCAAAGTGCCTCTCGACATTCGTTGTTCACACAGATTGACCTCCTTGTTAACTGCAGCCCTATCACCAGTCTTCTTTTCTGGGCAATTTGTTGCAAGGTGACCTGATTGTCCACAAGTAAAACAGGTCACAGATCTCTCGGGTAGACGCGCTTAACTTAAAGCATCTTGCGGTTTTGACATCCCAGCTGAATCCTCTCGTCGCTTTCTACATTCGGTTTGCCGATGCCCTGTTATTCCACACCAATGACATTTTCCAGGAAATCTGGAATCCACCATTCGAGGTCGTTTAAAGTCGGGTTCTTGAATTTCAGTCATATCCAAGCGTCGTTTCAGTGAAATACCACCAAGGATTCTAAATAACTGAGTCTTGGTCGTAACAACATGAGCATTCAATTCGCGTCGAATCAGACCATCCTTTTGACATAGAATCGATATCATGAAATCGGTTGTTGCATCTTCTGACATTTGGATCTTCAGTATGCGTTCTATCAGGGTCCACAAGCGTAAGCCGGCTTCGGAGGCGGTTTCATTAGCCCCAATTTGAAAACGCAATACTTCATCAAAATAATCTTGAAATAATCTCGGCCGACAAAATCTGGCCATCAAACTTTGTTTTATCGCATCCCATGTCAAATCATTCAAACTTAATTTAGTAATACAGGAAGCGGCGCGTCCTTTTAGCGCATCCGTAAGGGCCACAAGCAAATCAACACCATCGAGGCGCCTTTTCTTTACAATAAGTTTAGTAACGTTGCACCAACCTTCTATGTCCGCGTCCGCGTCATCTGGATTAAACTGTACTAATTTCACAGCGCTCGACTGCGCGCTAGTACCCGCCATCGACGACGGTGACGTTGCTAGCACTTTGGTTAGTAACGCTTCCATATTACTCAACAGTTTCATGGCGCTATTTTTCTCAGATGGTTGTTTATTTTCTGGTTGTAGCTCATGTAATCCCACTTCTGATATAGGCGATTCCCTGCCTACGTCAGGATCGCTCATGGCATCTCACGTGGATATTTGGGCGATTGACAAAAGAAGTCACAATCAAAAGTTTTCTGATTCGGCAAAGTCACAACTCACAACAAATCACCAAAATCAACACACCTGCAGATAGACAATATCTTAATATATTTCGTTCAATTACAATCAGTAATCAAAATCATTAGATTACGCGGAACAACAGCGATTCGTCGAAAACGTGGTGCACGCTCACGTTGACGTTTCCAATCCCCCCGCCAACATGGCCGCGCTGACCATCGACACGACGCTCCGCTAGACTGACAGCTCTCAGTTCACAGCTGTCAACCTCGTTCCAGCGCAACTTAACAGATGGCGACAGTGATGTGCGCCGTCACATACATAAAAGAGGTTTATGTTTAAAAATAAAGATGAACTTTTTTGCTATAATGTTTTTCACGTATCATGAGTTTTCCCTGGCATTTGTAAGTTTTCGTTGCACGCATACATTTCCAATCAATTACTTATTACTACTAGGGACATAAAAATACTACATTCATTAAACAATGTTTCAAATTGCAATGGTATAATAGTAGTTTATGCTACAAGGGCGCAAATTGCTCTTATGCCCGTGTATCATACTACGTTTTTCAATGCATAGTGTGAGGAAATAAAACAAATATAATCTTGTGAACTTTAAATTATAATTGGCTCGAAAGGACTGTATCCAGAGCCGTTAAACAGTGGGAAAAAAAGTATAACATTTATGGTTCACAGGAAAGGCTGCAGGTTAGCCAACCATTGCGAATAAATTAAAAAAATAATAATAATAAAGCCCTAGGGCAAAATAATCGACTTTCTGTTCGGTTTTGATGCATAAAAAGTGGGCTTTTACGAGCACATGCATTGAAAATTATAATAATATATGATATAAGTAAACATTTCAGTCGATTGTACGCATATAATAACAAAAACCCAAATACATGATTCATGAAACGAAACGTTTAGCCACAGAGATTGACCCCTCAATCGACAACATCCAATAATCGATGAATGGGTGCCGGTCATTAGATTTTCTTTAGTTTCTATAGATTTCGTCCGTTACAATCTTCCGTAGATTTTGGGGAAGTCCCATTTAAATTTCGGCTGCTGTTCTTGCGTATCCGCAAGAATGTATCATCGAGTTCCTGCATACACTCGCAATAGAAATGACGAAGAGGTGTGAAGACTAATCTATGATTATTGACTTTGTATTGCCTGCCAGTGTCAGTGTATGTCAGATGATGAAAAGCTAGGTTGTCATTAATAGTAGTTTATGCTACTAGGGCGAAAAGCAATAAATTACGAGGACGATTTAAAACACGAGCGTAGCGAGTGTTTTACACGTAACCGAGTAATTTATTGCTTTTACGCCCGTGTATCATACTACGTTTTTCAATGCATAGTGTGAGGAAATGAAAATAAATATAATCTTGTGAACTTTAAATTATAATTAGCTCAAAAGGACTGTATCCAGAGCCGTTAAACAGTGGAAAAAAATTGAAAAAAGAAAAAAAAAAATCCAATGGCAGGATAATGGCCTGTGTCTGTGTAATAAGTTATATCATATACTGATAGGATAAGTTCAGTGTGTGTGGATATATTTTGTTTAAAATGTATGTATAATGGAAATAATAAATTAAATTTAAAACACTGCCAATTAGTTCAATGTGATAGATTAGGATGATTTTTCTTTGTGAAAGTATTTTCATATAGTTAAATTACTAATTTTCACGAGGACGTGAAATTAGGTCAGGATGGACGAACTTGTAAGCTTTTAGCATGAGTAATTGCCAATTTACAAAGATTTGTGTATTTTTGATATATTTGATATAATAGTCGTTATTTTAACTGTTATTTTTGTATCTGGTAATACTGATTGAATCGTTATTTTTAACTGTTATTTTTGTAACTGGTAACACTGATTTACGGTTTCGAGAGGGAGACGAAGGTGTGTCGGAAGAATAAAGTCGTATCGAGAAAAATTGTTTTATTGCTGGACCTTTTTAAGGTTTATCAGTAAATAAAACAAACCTTTGGTTATAATAAGGTACTTATAATTAGTAACGCACAAATCACAATGAAGTTTGGAACTTACATTAGCTAAAACTGACTGGGTTTTCATCGACGGCCCCTGCCTTGGCCGCCGCGGCCGCCACCGCCTCTCGGGCCTCCGCGCCCGCCACGGCCTCTAACGCGCCCGCCTCGAGCACCACCGCCTCTCGGGCCTCCGCGCCCGCCACGGCCTCTCCCGCGTTCGCCTCGAGCACCACCGCCTCTCGGGCCTCCAGGCCCGCCATGGCCTCTCCCGCGCCCGCCTCGAGCACCACCGCCTCTCGGGCCTCCGCGCCCGCCATGGCCTCTCCCGCGCCCGCCTAGAGCACCACCGCCTCTCGGGCCTCCGCGCCCGCCTCGAGCACCACCGCCTCTCGGGCCTCCGCGCCCGCCACGGCCTCTCCCGCGCCCGCCTCGAGCACCACCGCCTCTCGGGCCTCCGCGCCCGCCACGGCCTCTCCCGCGCCCGCCTCGAGCACCACCGCCTCTCGGGCCTCCGCGCCCGCCTCGAGCACCACCGCCTCTCGGGCCTCCGCGCCCGCCTCGAGCACCACCGCGTCTCGGGCCTCCGCGCCCGCCTCGAGCACCACTGCCCCGCGGGAAGCCATCGCGTTTACCGCGGCCTCTCGGCGCATCATCGATGAGCAAAGTCTCTAGCGGTAGACTGTCAGGGAGGATGTAATATCTGATATTGTTTCCTCTGATACTGAGCGTCTCCAGTTGAATAGGTTCACGGTTCTTCAAAGTGAAAGGAAGAAGATGGGGGAGGCCTTTGCCCGACAATGGGATGAACTATACCTAGTTACCTAAATAAAGTGAATGATAAGTGAATTAAATCTTTATTTTACACAAATGACATTTTATTTTTAAGTTAAGTTTAACCTCTGACATTATGTTATTCTTAATTTTATTGTTATAATTGTTTTTGAACATGTCGGTCTGTATTAAAATCTAAAGTTTGGCTTAATATAATATAATATAATATAATATAATAGACCAAGTATTATATGGTATAGAGGTTCTCCAAGTAAGGATTTTTTTCTTTTATTTGCGCAATGAAATTTTCATTGAGACGTTATTCAGCATGATCAATAGAATAGATCACTCGCATTTGGTTTCATTTCGAAATAATATTTGTTTTACCTGACTGAAAACATAGTGTGGGAATTAGCGTCAGAGATTTGGATGGTAGGAACTAGGAAATAAAACAATATGTACTTATTTTAAAGTAGGTATATGACGTAACATTTATTGATTAGTTTTAATTAATAGGTACAAACAGTAACATGACTTTTTTTTCTTTGGCAGCAGAATACTGCATTTATACGTACTATCTACTTATTACCACAATTCTTACAAGTACCAATTAAACATATATACTATATATTTTACTTCTACAATAAAATCGGTTTTAGATAATTAGATTTTTTTATTTCCATCACAAATTAAAACTAAATAGTTGCATGATTTGATAGTAGTTTAAAAACGTCCAGTTAAGGGCCTTACTATCGCCAAATGGGTACTTTCTAAAGCCTACTCCTCGTTTATGGCCTAACCAATAATAATGAAAAAATGTATTATGAATAATCAGCTCTTAGACAACGTATGCAACATTTTTCTATTTCATACCACCAAAACTTCTACATGAAAAAAAATATTAACTAAATGGTGTTTTTTGGCTTGAATTTCCTACTGCTCCTAATTGGCTAGGCCGATTGAATTCATTTATGCTTTGGTAAATAGATAAACTTGATAGCTATAAACATAACATAGGATTAGTCAATCGAACAATCACGTCCACGTGAAAAGTATAATTTTCTCCTATTTCGCCCTTTCAGGGACGCAGTGAGCGTCGTAACAGCCACTATGCATTGCGTGCTGATATGAACGTTATTTCAATGTCGTTTCCGTTGATATTCGTACTGACAAATATCGAGCTGCTAATTTGGCTATGGTAATCGCCTTGATTAATTAATCACAAGGACTGTAAAATGTCCATTTTTAAAATTCGTTTTTGTTTTAACTTAAGGCAGATTATAATCTTTGTAAATATTTATTTATTTATTCATAAGAATTAAAGTATCAAGATCCTTTTTCTTGAGGTATTTCATTTTTTATTCAGGCTAATCTAAATCTCATAAATAAAATAACTTGCATCTAATAGGTATATTTTCATAATTACGTCGGTAGTACCTAAATATGGCACAAATTAACTTTATTATATCATAACTTCATCATAATGTAGCCGATTCTGAAGGCTTTAATTTTAGTTTTAGTGCTGTCAAACACAAAATTATTCCAAAGTAATTTAGATTCTGTTCTTAACTCTTAAGGACTATTTTGCAATGAATGGAATTTAGTTTTGACAGCAACGACATTCTATTGTCATTGTTTGACAGCACTAAAACTAAAATTAAAGCCTTTAGAATCGTCTTTACTGGCTTATTTTTTATGAAATTTGAAGAGTGTAAATTTCAACTGCTTTTGGGCTTTTGGGTAGGTCAAGGTGCGGACGAGTGTACTACGTGATACGTCATTGTTATGTGGAAGATTACAACGTTAATGTCATTGAACATACTGTTGGGTAGGTCAAGGTGCGGACGAGTGTACTTAGTGATACGTCATTGTTATGTGGAAGATTACAACGTTAATGTCATTGAACATACTGTTGGGTAGGTCAAGGTGCGGACGACTGTACTTAGTGATACGTCACTGTTATGTGGAAGATTACAACGTTAATGTCATTGAACATACTGTTGGGTAGGTCAAGGTGCGGACGACTGTACTTAGTGATACGTCATTGTTATGTGGAAGATTACAACGTTAATGTCATTGAACATACTGTTGGGTAGGTCAAGGTGCGGACGAGTGTACTTAGTGATACGTCACTGTTATGTGGAAGATTACAACGTTAATGTCATTGAACATACTGTTGGGTAGGTCAAGGTGCGGACGAGTGTACTTAGTGATACGTCACTGTTATGTGGAAGATTACAACGTTAATGTCATTGAACATACTGTTGGGTAGGTCAAGGTGCGGACGACTGTACTTAGTGATACGTCACTGTTATGTGGAAGATTACAACGTTAATGTCATTGAACATACTGTTGGGTAGGTCAAGGTGCGGACGACTGTACTTAGTGATACGTCACTGTTATGTGGAAGATTACAACGTTAATGTCATTGAACATACTGTTGGGTAGGTCAAGGTGCGGACGAGTGTACTTAGTGATACGTCATTGTTATGTGGAAGATTACAACGTTAATGTCATTGAACATACTGTTGGGTAGGTCAAGGTGCGGACGACTGTACTTAGTGATACGTCACTGTTATGTGGAAGATTACAACGTTAATGTCATTGAACATACTGTTGGGTAGGTCAAGGTGCGGACGACTGTACTTAGTGATACGTCATTGTTATGTGGAAGATTACAACGTTAATGTCATTGAACATACTGTTGGGTAGGTCAAGGTGCGGACGACTGTACTTAGTGATACGTCACTGTTATGTGGAAGATTACAACGTTAATGTCATTGAACATACTGTTGGGTAGGTCAAGGTGCGGACGAGTGTACTTAGTGATACGTCATTGTTATGTGGAAGATTACAACGTTAATGTCATTGAACATACTGTTGGGTAGGTCAAGGTGCGGACGACTGTACTTAGTGATACGTCACTGTTATGTGGAAGATTACAACGTTAATGTCATTGAACATACTGTTGGGTAGGTCAAGGTGCGGACGACTGTACTTAGTGATACGTCATTGTTATGTGGAAGATTACAACGTTAATGTCATTGAACATACTGTTGGGTAGGTCAAGGTGCGGACGAGTGTACTTAGTGATACGTCACTGTTATGTGGAAGATTACAACGTTAATGTCATTGAACATACTGTTGGGTAGGTCAAGGTGCGGACGAGTGTACTTAGTGATACGTCATTGTTATGTGGAAGATTACAACGTTAATGTCATTGAACATACTGTTGGGTAGGTCAAGGTGCGGACGACTGTACTTAGTGATACGTCACTGTTATGTGGAAGATTACAACGTTAATGTCATTGAACATACTGTTGGGTAGGTCAAGGTGCGGACGAGTGTACTTAGTGATACGTCATTGTTATGTGGAAGATTACAACGTTAATGTCATTGAACATACTGTTGGGTAGGTCAAGGTGCGGACGAGTGTACTTAGTGATACGTCATTGTTATGTGGAAGATTACAACGTTAATGTCATTGAACATACTGTTGGGTAGGTCAAGGTGCGGACGACTGTACTTAGTGATACGTCATTGTTATGTGGAAGATTACAACGTTAATGTCATTGAACATACTGTTGGGTAGGTCAAGGTGCGGACGACTGTACTTAGTGATACGTCACTGTTATGTGGAAGATTACAACGTTAATGTCATTTAACATACTTGAAAGCTATACACTATGTATAAAAAAAGGGCAAAAAACAAAATCATTCCATATCTTAAATGACTCAGGGAGGGTTTTCAAATAATACTTATCTACCTTCGAACCTTCAACAAGAAAAGCAATTGTCTAGTAATCCAGTATCATTAGATGAACACCATGTGGTTTCAATAGGTCTGTCTGTATATAAATTTGTGGCCCAAAAAGATCTGCCAATAATTTCAAGGACATAAAAGTTGGGTATTTAATGTTTTTTGGCCATATTCGTAGATATGTAAGTAAATTATTTTAGCTGACTATAGCGCTGATTGGCTACGCATATCTGAGGTTAATTTATATTGTTAGCTATTACAGATTTTTATTACACATATTTTGTTATCTTAAATAATCATTGTCAAGTAGGAATATTTTATTGTGAGACAGCTGGCAACACACACCGCTGTCAATCTAGTTTTGGCGCGCGTAGGATGATTGTAAGAGGTAGTGTCCTCAATAAAACTATATCAAAATATCTTATCCACCTGTATTATTTATAGTATATTATAAGAGAATAATAACACTTGATAACAGAACTATTGAAACGTTAGAGGCTTTAATGATTATTTAGAATAATTTGTTTGTTTTTTAGCTTTTAAAGAAAATTGAGTGTCAGTAACGACCATCCTGACAAAGAAAACATAAATGAGTGGACAAGATAACGTTGTGCCGTTCAGGGTCAAGGTCATTGTACTGCCAGAAGGACAAGTCAAATTTTCATATAAAATACGTACTGCAAGCAGGACAACATATTGAATTTATCAGGACGTTTCGCACAAAAAACCCATCCTTTCAGAAGAGCTACAAATAAATATCCAAATACGCTACAAATAAATTTAAATATCTGCTTAACTTTGCCCGTTCAATTAGTCTTGCTAAATAACCAATCAACCCAAATTTTGGATTTATTTACGTATATAACATGTGTTATTATTTTACTCTAATTAATGATTCTTTCGCTAAACTCATAAACTAAACATGAAAATCAGAGGTGCGATTGTGTAAGAAAATAGTCATGAAATCGCATTCATTTGATAGCTTAAAACTAATCATTTCACTTGTTAAACGGCCAATTCGAATTGTCTATGGTATTCATAGATGCTTTACGATTTGTATTGTTATTTTAGACAATGAGTGAATGATTTGTTAAGATTGACAGATAATTCGAATTGTCGAAGATTTTTTAGTTCATCGCTAATGTCAAATGATTGCGGCGACTTGTTGTCTATGACAATCGTTTAACGGTAAGTGTTTTTGATTATTTTGGAATAAAATTAGGTACAACAATTTTTATTCTACCATTAAAATCAATAAATGATGTTCAATTAAAATTGTGGTGCTTTTTAGTCAAAACCCTTGGCTTTGGCACAGAAATAAGAATTGTTTTTTATATGACCACAGTTTGGGGTTATATTTTTGTAGGAAAGATATTATGAAAAGGTTTAGGGCAGTTCGGCCACAGATTAAAATATTTTTTCTTACTTTTTAGGGTTCCGTACCCAAAGGGTAACCAACGGGACCCTATTACTTAGACTCCGCTGTCCGTCTGTCTGTCCGTCTGTCAACAGGCTGTATCTCATGAACCGTGATAGTAAGACAGTTGAAATTTTCACAGATGATGTATTGTTGTTGCCGCTATAACAACAAATACTAAAAAACTGAATAAAAAATATATTTAAGGGGGCTCCCATACAACAGGCATGTTTTTTTTGCCGTTTTTTATAGATGATGGTACACTTCGTGCGCGAGTCCGACTCGCACTTGGCCGGTTTTTGTATTTTGGTTCGGTTGCTATTTCGTCATACTAATATAATAAATAAACATAATATAAAATAAAACACCGACCGATTCAAAAATATTTTGCAGTTGCAGTTGACTTGACACTTGAATTGATTCGAAACTATGACGCGTTATTATAACTACAAAACTCGGACGAAGACAAATAATACGATAAGATATAGCACTGTCTCTTTCAGACATCACATCTAGTAAAAAAAGTAATCCCGTGTCAAGCTCTTCAACTACATCTACTGTTGAGTAGTAGTAAACTTATACCACCACCTGAGGTCGAGCAGCTGAAACTCGGTTTTCCTTCAATTGTTGCGTTTGGTTATACGAGTTGCATGGAGATAATTTTCGATTTAATTCTATGTTTTAAATTATAAAAATAAATTTTTGTGGTGGATTTAAAAAATGTAATCAAAAAGATCTATTATTTTTGTGTTTGACATAATTTTAAAGTAAATAAATTATCAAATTTCATTTTACGTAGGTAGTGCACAATAAAACGCAATTTCATTTCGCATTTTTTAAACCATCGGTCATTTCTAAACCTTCGGTCACTTTTCGGTCTTCATTTTATGGACAGTTTTACACTATTCGAATTTGCCCTACACGATCCTTGACAATGGTATAGATTTATCATCTATGACCAACCTTACACAATTGCACCTCTTTACATTACTAGAATACGGACGCCTCACAGAATAAGGTTGCGGGAAGCGCGCGGGGCGACTCGCTTGCAAGTGCGCCGCGCAGCAGGAACAAGACGGCTGTAGTTTTTTTCAAATACAGACTGTTCACAGGTATTTTACCTCTGACAGCTGTTCTATGTCCAATACTTAAGAAACATTTTCGATCAGCCTAGAGGTAAAATAACTGTGAACGATCTGCACCTATCGCGGCCGCGGCCGCTAACTCAATGATTCCCTTAAGTGAGTCATTAAACATACATCCATGTTATAGAATTAAATGAGACTTGAGGATAATTCACGATTTATATAAAAACGGCTCACCTCAATACGTGTTATGATCGGGAAAGCCGACCAGTTTCAGCAGATTTAGACTGCCTTCATCTGGGCAAGTGAAGACGTTCACGCGACGACGACGTTACGTCTTCACTCGCCCAAATGAAGGTAGTCTAAATCTGCTGAAACTGGTCGGCTTTCCCGATCATAACACGTATTGAGGTGAGCCGTTTTTATACAACGTGTAACAGAAAGGTGTAACCATATTTGAAGAGCTTATTCAGTCAATGGTATAGAACAGCTTTTACTATGGAACAAACACTGTAGGTATCTTGAAAAAAAAACTTTAACTTTTTCATAGAAAAATGCAATGCCGCTCGGCCGAAATGTATGGAAGGACAGATTTTTTTTTTGAGATTTCAGGTTTGGCTCCATAGTAAAAGTTGTTTTATACAATTGACTGAATAAGCTCTTCAAATATGTTACACCTTTCTGTTACACATTGTATAAATCATATGTCATTATTGTTACTATTCGCTTCGTTATATATGTTATCGTTATATATACATAAGGAAAAATACAAGCTCATGGTGGAAAAAGTCCAACGTAAATTAATTTGCTCGATATCTATATAAAAAAAATGTATGGGTATTATCCATACTTATTCCCATCCATTTTCGTGGTCGGAATGGTAGGGGTAGACACCCTAGAGCTGAGACGTAAGCTAGCGCTATTAGTGCACTATTATCTGCTGTTACACAACCGAGTGGACGACCCCGCTGCCCTCGCGGGCTGCGCACTGGCGGCACCGAACAGGTCACTCCTGCTCTTTGCGACGGGTGTGGTACGCACACAGCATGCTCGTTTTGCGCCCACCTTCCAAGCGTGTACCCTGCTAAATCTGCTCCTGAATAAATACCCAGAAATTGACATTTTTAATATTACTTAATCAAAATTTGTTCTTCTTGTTAGAATTTTTTAAGCATTTAGTTCATAAGTGTTAAAATTGTGTTAAAACCTTTGTTAATGTGTTAATAACTTAGCTTACGAGTTGGTGAAAGTCACTGTTAGTAGGCTAAGGTTCTAAATAAAAATAAATAAATAAATAAATGTTTTGTAAATTATAGTAAGAGAAGAAAGGAACATTAAATACATTGGTGATCGAACATCTTGGATAGTTAAAAGGAAATGTTAAATTTATACATTCAACGAGGCTAGTACAAATAATTTGGTGATTGATAATAAATGAGATCTTGTATTTTACGACGGTTTCGTAGGGACTTTCCCCTCATTGTGAAAACACTGCCTGTCCCCTCGCCCCGCAGATCCACCGCTGCGCCTGGACAGTGTTGTGCGGGCGACGATGACGCCGACGGAAGTCCGTCCGCCACATCTTGTTGCGGTTACTTTTATAAAATGATTGTCTATGCTCAGAGCAAATACAAGTTGGTTCCACTCAACAACTTTATAACGATACTGGAGCGTTAACTTACAATAACAGGGCCCATAATTTGACCTTTGAATTATTTACCATTCAAGAGTAATAGATAGATAGATAGAAATAACATTTATTTCCCAAAAACACGACACAAAGTAGAACAAAAAACAAAGTAGAACTTAAATAAAAGAAAAAAATTTAATAAAGTTAAAACACAAAAAGAAAGTTAAATTTATCCTAGTGGTATGAGTGTCGCGGCAAAGAGAAACAGGCTCCGACTCAGCATAATGCCGCAAACCGAAATCTGCGACGCTGTTATTCTGTCGTCACCTGCAGAGAGCCGCACGAATTCCATCGAGAGTGGACAATTATTGTTTATTTAATGTGTAAATGTGTATGTGAGTATAATAGAGACAGCGATACGTATACCTACCTACCCAGATAAAAAAGTTGTATGAGTTATGGAGATAGAGACACAAAGGTCATTTATTTTAGCTTTTAATGGAGGTTAGCACTGCAGTCTGGTTCTGATTATAAACTTATTGGTTTCATTCAAGATTAAGGTTGCGTTCCTAAACGCCCGGGTAAATGTAAAGTTTAACTGTCAACCGTTCAACAACCACCCAAAGTGAATGAACGCACTTCAGGAGGACATTGGTCTCCTGTTAGATTTTAGTATTCTTTATATTATTAAACTAGTAGTGGTGGCTCAGGCGGTAGGACCCAGGTTCAGGAATACAATTTTCACGCATACCTGCCAAAGGTCACTACACTGTGCTCATGTTTGTTTTTACGTATTTTCTTTCTATAAGTTGTGTTATAAAGATTTATTGTTTTGTCCTTTTTCACTGTTTGGTAAAGTTAATACAGGAGTGTTATCCCGGCGAAACTCTTCGGATTTTATCAAATAAACCAAAATTTGAATTCCGAACAAAGGATTGTGCCCGTACCCTCGGCTGTGTTGACATTATACGGATTAAAGATTATCTGCAACTTAAGAAAGTGTAAAATAGTGGATACCTTAGTGAAAAGTTTCAAAGTGATCTCAGTGCTGTTACCTTCTGAAACCTACTGTAATAGCACGCTTTCAGTAATTTTTTAAAAAAGCGCCATCTATTGGATAAACGACACACTACTTTCACCCGGGGCAACTATACGACCTGCGCGCTCACTGCATGTCGCTCTTGAAAGAGTGACCTTATTACTTGAGCTGAGATGCTAGAAGTTACTGGTCCAGAAGACAGAGGGCGCACTCAATTGTTTCGAGTTTGCTACTGTAGCAACACGCTGTAACAATATGCTACACCGTACACCGTGTAGCAACACGCTGTAACATTATGCTACACCGTACACCGTGTAGCAACACGCTGTAACATTATGCTACACCGTACACCGTGTAGCGACACGCTGTAACATTATGCTACACCGTACACCGTGTAGCGACACGCTGTAACATTATGCTACACCGTACACCGTGTAGCGACACGCTGTAACATTATGCTACACCGTACACCGTGTAGCGACACGCTGTAACATTATGCTACACCGTACACCGTATAGCGACACGCTGTAACATTATGCTACACCGTACACCGTGTAGCGACACGCTGTAATATTATGCTACACCGTACACAGTGTAGCGACACGCTGTAAGATTATGCTACACCGTACACCGTGTAGCGACACGCTGTAACATTATGCTACACCGTACACCGTATAGCGACACGCTGTAACATTATGCTACACCGTACACCGTGTAGCGACACGCTGTAAGATTATGCTACACCGTACACCGTGTAGCGACACGCTGTAATATTATGCTACACCGTACACAGTGTAGCGACACGCTGTAATATTATGCTACACCGTACACAGTGTAGCGACACGCTGTAAGATTATGCTACACCGTACACCGTGTAGCGACACGCTGTAACATTATGCTACACCGTACACCGTGTAGCGACACGCTGTAAGATTATGCTACACCGTACACCGTGTAGCGACACGCTGTAATATTATGCTACACCGTACACAGTGTAGCGACACGCTGTAACATTATGCTACACCGTACACCGTGTAGCGACACGCTGTAACATTATGCTACACCGTACACCGTGTAGCGACACGCTGTAACATTATGCTACACCGTACACCTTGTAGCGACACGCTGTAACATTATGCTACACCGTACACCGTGTAGCGACACGCTGTAACATTATGCTACACCGTACACCGTGTAGCGACACACTGTAACATTATGCTACACCGTACACCTTGTAGCGACACGCTGTAATATTATGCTACACCGTACACCGTGTAGCGACACGCTGTAACATTATGCTACACCGTACACCATGTAGCGACACGCTGTAACATTATGCTACACCGTACACCGTGTAGCGACACGCTGTAACATTATGCTACACCGTACACCGTGTAGCGACACGCTGTAACATTATGCTACACCGTACACCGTGTAGCAACACGATGTAACATTATGCTACACCGTAGAACGTATAGCAACAGGATGTAATAATATGCTACACCGTACACCGTGTAGCGACACGCTGTAACATTATGCTACACCGTACACCGTGTAGCGACACGCTGTAACATTATGCTACACCGTACACCGTGTAGCAACACGATGTAACATTATGCTACACCTTAGAACGTATAGCAACAGGATGTAATAATATGCTACACCGTACACCGTGTAGCAACACGATGTAACATTATGCTACACCGTAGAACGTGTAGCAACAGGATGTAATAATATGCTACGCCGTAGAACGTGTAGCAACACGATGTAATAATATGCTACGCCGTAGAACGTGTAACAACACGATGTAATAATATGCTACGCCGTAGAACGTGTAGCAACACGCTGTAACAATATCCTACGCTGTAGATCGACTACGAAATTTTCGGATCAATCAGATAAATCTACCGTCTGGAGTTGGACTACTTAATCAATTATATTTTTTATGTTCCATGTTTATTTTGAACTTTTTGCTACAAATGTTAGGGCAGGCACGTATTCAGAATGAATCATTATAGGACTGAACTACAAGCAGAATATAAAAGTTCTATTTGGGATTTTGTTAAAAAAGAATATCTCTTTTATATTCATCCCTTTATCCGTCTGACTGTCTGCACCGAATGGACTGGAAACAATTTTACTCGTTAGCATAATGGCGCTTTGCCAAATGAACATAACGATTAAAAAATGTTAAGGGTGCACCGAGCGTTTGCCTTTGTCTGTGTCTTTTTCTTTACGTGTAAAGAGTGAAAACTTTTGCACTTTTCAATGTTTTCCGTTGTTATTTTACTCGACAAGAGGTAATTTTGCTAATTTATTCTATCGAGCCAACTTTATCAAATCTTATTTCCATCGTATATACTGTCTAGTATAATATATCCCCAATAATACTAATACATTTCCTTAGATTAAAATTTAATTGTTTACTACTCAAAAGAAGTGTTATAAAAACGTGTTTGTGTGTGTAAAAAGCTCGGTCTACTCTTAAATGTGTAGATTTGTTTTTTAAACTTAGGAATATTATAGTTCAAAGGTTTATTTTTGGTGGCACTTAAAATATTCGGCATGTTTGTCGATTGAATTGATGATTCAGGATTTGTAAAAATTTGAATCAGAAAAAAAAATTGTTAATCTGAAAGTAATAGTAGAACTGCAATTTATTGTTGTAGCGATAACTAAAGAGGATTACAACACTTTGGAAAAAGTGTTGATTGAAAAAAAATACAACAAACAATGCAAATTTAGTTAATAAAAACTCAAGACATGCAATTTATTTATTCTCGACTAAAATTTACTACAAAATATCGCATTAACCTTGCCAATTTTCCTTTATATGTCCCTGTTTCAAACAAAGAGAAAACGATTTGTTATCCCATCCCATCACACGTAGGTTGATATAATTCGAATCGACTCTTTCATAGACAGGCACGGACTTAGGAGGAATTGCTTGTTTTTGTTTTAGGTGCTTGTTCTTTGTCTCCGTCTCGGAGGTTGCGAAGAAAAGCAATTTATTTCAGGTATTGTGTGCCTGAAATATTCTGTTCTAGACTTGAGTGTCACATTCAATAAAGTGACTGGTGTTCTGTCGGCAATTTTCTTACTGTCTAGGTGGTTGTGGTCGAAAATATTTCAATTTCGTACACATAGACTACGGTCGTACGTAGTTAACATTACCTATGTATCGAGTTACAAAATGTGACCAATTCAGAGGTGTGTTGAAAAAAACTACATCAAAATAAATAGGGTTGGTTGAGCGCAACCTGGAGCGTCCAGGCAACCTTATTTATTTTGATGTAGTTTTTTTTCTACACAACTACAAATTGGTCTCACCTTGTTACTAGATACATAGGGTTACCGACTGTACGCTGCTAGTCTAACAAGCGAACATGCTTTGTGAACATTGCCTTGATTGAAAGGGCAAGTGATGTGTACGCGCATAGCTGTCAACCTGTCGATCTAACCTACCTACTTATTTACGTCAGTCAAAATTCAAAATTCAAAAAGTTTATTTTGCAAAGTAGGTATATATAATACACGTTTCACAAGTCAAATTTTAATCTTATAAAAATATATGTAATAAAATAATAAATGTACATGAACTACTTAGATTAAATGTTTTTTTAATTTATGTAGCAATATATATACGATTAAAATTATAGGTAAAATATTATTATACAAGGTGAAATCCAATCCAGTAATAAACCGGCGGCTGTTACAGTCGGTTGTTTCCTTTATGTTCCCTTCGGTACATCTCAGCAAGACAGGTTAGGAATGCCACATGTGCCGGAGAAATCATTTTTACAACTAGCCCGAACTCTGTGCACAAAGCATGCGGGGCACTTGCGCATGGTGGTGGGGAAAGAGTCTGTGCGCGCCTCCGTGAACATGCCGGAGGCGCTGCAGTACCAAGGCAGCCCCAATATCATCCTGAACGCATTATTGTACAGGACGTGGAGGTCGCTGTAACTTTGCTTAGTGTAGTCTGCCCACAGGCTGCAGCTGTAGAGCGTAACTTTGACTTCCTGTGAACATCGCGCATACCTGCGGGCTATCATGTTAGCTCTTATTGACAGCGCCCTCCGCTTCCACTCAATGTCCGCGTTGTTCTTGAGGTCGGTAGTCAGTATGTGCCCCAGGTTCGACATTTTATAAAGGCATACCATTCAGCAGCACCGGTGGTATACTCTTGGGCCGTTTTGTACCAGACTCAAAGACCATGCAATGTGTAAGAAGATATACGATTATACCACCCTGCAAAATTGCGGTCTGTTGATCATTTGTAATGTTAAATGGTTTTATAATTATATGGTATTATTGATTATAATATTGCATGCAATTCTACCAACTTAAAGCAAAATATTGTATCTAGAGGACGGGAAAGCTACCCTGCTGTATTACAGTTTTACTAGCACGGAGGGTAGAAATACTGATTAATCTTGCTTGTTTGATGTAAAACCTGTGGTTAAGTCTGATGATGTTTTTAATTTATAAGTGTAAATTGTTGGTTTTTTGAAATAGAAATTAGTAACAATAAAACAATGCATTGTTATAAATAACCATTACATTTTATTATACCGATCAAAGTTCACTTTGAAGATTATTTGCGATTTATTCTTTAATAGAAACCTTTTGAAAGCCATTTTCTTTCTGGTTACTTCATAAGAAAGGAAAAAGCTGTTTTCTGCACTAAGAGCAAAATTCCATTAGTGTACTCGTGGATGGCTTTTTTCTTACTTTTTGTACGACAAATAAAACTTATGAAATCGGCTTTTATTAACTCTTAAACGAAACACGATTTTGTCGTTTTCTTTGTTTGACGCATTTTACGTCTACTGGAGGAAGAAGGAAAGATTTAGATTTACGCAAGTAATTAAAAAAAATTCAGAAATCCTAAAAAAGCTTGGAATAACTAAAGATAAACATGGTATTAAAGCCGATTCTGAAGGCTTTAATTTTGGTTTTAGTGCTGTCAGAACTTGAAATTTTCCAATATTAAGTAATTTAGCTTCTGTTCTTAACACTTATGAACTATTTTGCAATGATGAAAATTTAGTTTTGACAACACTAAAACTAAAATTAAAGCCTTCAAAATCGGCTACATTATGTGATTTGATGAAACATTAGACACGTCCAGAAGGCAATTCTAGCACATGCGGAAAAATTACTAAGGTAGATTTCGGATAATTTTGAAAGGGATTTTTTTGATTAAATATCTAATAATAGGTGCCCATAATTCTACTTTCCAATAATGGTCACGTAACTATAAAAACATGACATGAGGTAATGATCTGTTTTAATTTCAAATGCTACTTGTTTGTTGCTATATAGGTACATCATGAAAATAAATCCATCATCTATTACAGATTTTTCAGCGTTGTTTTTTGCCTTATTTTATAGTGTTTTAGTGAAAGATAACAAAAGAACAACTTGAAATTCCTTACTTTTCAAACAGGTTACACCCTGAGTCCACATTGGCCATAAACTGTATGAGAGATTTGGATGACTGCTGCGTGCATCTTACTTCTGCAAATATTTCGAAGAATGGCTTCTCTGATGAGCTGGTTGCTGGTATCTGAAGATAAAAAACGTCTGTCAAACCGACTATTTTATGTATTTTAAATGATATTGTTCTTAATTGTATTAACATAAACATTACAATGAACCTTTTCAGGTTGCAGGATGCACGATAATCTACCGTACAACTTAACGTTTAAACATAGTAGATGCTAGTGATTGTTGACACTTGGTGGAATTTATAAAACATTGCACGTCATTTTTAGACATGGTTGTAGTATAAAATTATTTTCTTTGTTAGTTAGGATTTGTAAAAGGCCCTAGAAAATGCTTTACAGCGAAACAGGTCGGGCATAATAAAGTTTACTGTATATGTGGATAAGTACAAGTGGTTTTTTAAACAATGTTAACGTTTAAACGTTTTAAAAGTTTTTATTTTATTTATTTATTAACATTACAGCAAAAACAATCTTAAATAATTAAGCCATCCCTCTGAAACCCGTACGGGTTTATGCGAGTGACACGCTACCCAAATTATACGTTATTTATTATTAACATAAATATGCTCGGCCTGGCAACAAATAGATACAATGACAAATTTAAGATTATGCCCACGATGTTATTTTATTTGTTCATCGATAAAGATTACTCTTCATTGCAATTGCTACACGGGTAATCTTGTAAGAATCGATAAGGAAAAGGCATATAGAGATTATAATAGTAATTTATTTTTTGATGTAGTTTATTTAGAAAATTTAATTTTAATTTATCTTTTATATTGATTGGTGTGATCGCCTGTCTAAGATTAATTGGGAGGTCATTTATTAGGGTGGGGGTTAGGTAAATTGTAGTGCGTTTGCCGTATTAAGTATTAGAATTGGTTATTTGTAGTTGATTTTTTTATTGTTCTTCATTGATTTTTTTAAATTTTTACACGTGCAATTAACGAAGTAGTGGGAATTAAAAGTACAATAATTCTTTTTCGGATTTTCAACAACGTAAATAAACGTATGAAAACCTTTCTAATTTTATAAGCCGCAATCACGCTCCGTATCTATTGTTCTTCAATTTTTTATCGAAAATCGATAGATCTGAAATTAAAACGGGTTAAAAGGCCGCTTTAATTAAAAATTTATTTATCAAAATAAAGCGTGATGGAATTGTTCAGACAGCTTAGTTTGAGTTGCCAATGGAATAACTTTACTACAGCGTTGTCGGTGAAAAACGGAAAATCACTCGTTTTTCAGGTGAAATTACTCGCATGCAATAATTTTCTGTAAACTGCTTTTAACACTGCATTAAAATGTCTTAATATTATAAGTGATCAGAACAAAAAATTAAAAATACAAGCTTATTTTGAATTCGTGTTATTGAGATTTTACGGGTAGACTGAATTTTCACACGAAATTATGAAATAACAATGGATCATGGATATCTGAAAAACAAACGTGGGCGTCCGAAAGATACTGTTTGTGTTGGTGATCAAAATAGAAACGTAAATTTAAGTTATGTTTTTCACTAAAATTGAGAAACAAAACGACGTAAAATATTTTTGGCCAGGGTCATTCATTACTGTTTTTATATAAGGTCCTACAATAGTAAGTGCAAATAATTGTAGGTTAGATTGTTGACTGAGCACATTGCAGTTAGAAAAAAAAACTTTTTGGTTAAATTTATTATTCAATTTCCAGTAAAAAGTGGTTCAGTCAGTTGAGTCGACTTCCACAGAAAACTTTGGTTTGTGATCCATAATGAATACTCTCTTCAGTCCTCAGGTATCAATGGTATCATATACGATACTTAATAAAACTAAATGAAGCACAAGCAAACGGTCCATGGTATCAGATGCGGTACATTTTGGCGCATCAAAATAGTACATTATTGCAAAGGCAGCGAAATAGATAGTTTCCGCAAAACCATAATTTATTCTTCTTTGTTTGAAGAATAAATTATAGCAATACTACATAAAAAATAAAAAATATTTATTTCTTTCGGAAACATAAAACACACTCATCTCGGAACAGAATCGTCAAACGTCATTCCAATAAAGTGCCAAAGATGGCTCTAAAAAAAGTTTTCATGTCGAGGTATAAGTTTATTGAAGTAAAAACTTGTTCATATTATTTATGGACTAAATTCTGTATAAACTTTATTAAACTCTTAACAGGACAGATATTTCATAGCAACTTTGCTTTTTTTTAAATAATCAAATTAGTGAAGAAAGTTGTCATTTTGCCTTTTTTCTAGAATGCGTCCCTCTCGCACTGCGGGTCTTTCCGCATGCAGTAACAGAGTAGTATGCAAGAGAAACTATCCTCTTATGTTTGTATTTTTTGTTTGACTTCGGTGGCAATAAATTTTAGTTACATGTTACAAGAGCGGTGATTTAGGAATGTATATGATGCATAGTATTTCTATACTAACCAATTGCAGCACTCGTAGCACAGTGCTTAATCGCGCGCGACGCCGTTTAATTGAATCGCAAGTGCGAGGAGAGTGACACGATGTTTTTTGCGATTAATCAGTATGTGACGCTCCTCGCACCTGTGATTCAACTAAGATTAAACACTGTGCTACGAGTGCTGAACGGTGAAGGTAAACCCCATCACGTTGGAATACTTTTATTTATAAAAAGCCCTATTCATTATTTTGTTATGCAACACTAGATGGCACTACTTGTATGTTATATCGCGACATCATTTTATCTTTCTCAAATTTTATTTTTCCACTGAAGAATATTCTCAAAATACATACAGGTATTCATCTCTTTATTTTAGTGGCAAGAGGATATCATTTGAAATTAAAGCTTCTGCAAGTATATCTGGCGGGGATAAAACCAATGATTTATCAATAAAATTAAAGCTTCTGCAAGTATATCTGGCGGGGATAAAACCAATGATTTATCAATAAAATTAAAGCTTCTGCAAGTATATCTGGCGGGGATAAAACCAATGATTTATCAATTAAATTAAAGCTCTGCAAGTTTATCTGGCGGGGATAAAACCAATGATTTATCAATAAAATTAAAGCTTCTGCAAGTATATCTGGCGGGGATAAAACCAATGATTTATCAATAAAATTAAAGCTTCTGCAAGTATATCTGGCGGGGATAAAACCAATGATTTATCAATAAAATTAAAGCTTCTGCAAGTATATCTGGCGGGGATAAAACCAATGATTTATCAATAAAATTAAAGCTTCTGCAAGAATATCTGGCGGGGATAAAACCAATGATTTATCAATAAAATTAAAGCTTCTGCAAGTATATCTGGCGGGGATAAAACCAATGATTTATCAATAAAATAAAAGCTTCTGCAAGTATATCTGGCGGGGATAAAACCAATGATTTATCAATAAAATTAAAGCTTCTGCAAGTATATCTGGCGGGGATAAAACCAATGATTTATTTATAAAATTAAAGCTTCTGCAAGTATATCTGGCGGGGATAAAACCAATGATTTATCAATAAAATTAAAGCTTCTGCAAGTTTATCTGGCGGGGATAAAACCAATGATTTATCAATAAAATTAAAGCTTCTGCAAGTTTATCTGGCGGGGATAAAACCAATGATTTATCAATAAAATTAAAGCTTCTGAAAGTTTATCTGGCGGGGATAAAACAAATGATTTATCAATAAAATTAAAGCTTCTGCATGTATATCTGGCGGGGATAAAACCAATGATTTATCAATTAAATTAAAGCTTCTGCAAGTATATCTGGCGGGGATAAAACCAATGATTTATCAATAAAATTAAAGCTTCTGCAAGTATATCTGGCGGGGATAAAACCAATGATTTATCAATTAAATTAAAGCTTCTGCAAGTATATCTGGCGGGGATAAAACCAATGATTTATCAATAAAATTAAAGCTTCTGCAAGTTTATCTGGCGGGGATAAAACCAATGATTTATCAATAAAATTGTAGATTTTCTAAGGAAATAAATATACCAAATCTCAGATATGAAATTTAGACGGGCCTTCCAATTTTCTTTCTGTACACACAAATTGCCAACTCGACGGAAAAATACGGTACGTCCCAAAACATGTAATACAACTGTGAGTCGCGCTACATGCGAGTGGATGCGTTCCGAAATTTGTTTTCGTGCGAACACATAATGTGGGCACCAGACATGTAGCAAAAATTTGTGCACATTTTTTCAAAAACATTTGTTCACAAGCCTGCCACACTTGCTTTGCAAACACTTGCATCACATTTATTGCAAAGACGACTGATAGAATGGACGTCGACTGAACAATGCACCGAAAAGTTATTTTTCACACCACCTGCTCGACAATGTCCAATTACATATCATGCAACCTCAACGTAAAGTAACGCATTATTATATCTCAAGGAAAATAAAGTTATATGAAAATCCCTAGGGATTAACACTACGGTACACGCGCACCTTTTTTTAACTTGAGTACACGCGTGGCCTACTATATTAGGCCATTTTGAAATGTCAATAAATTGTTTATTTATAATTGTTTGATTAAAATAATAAATGGAATGGAATAATTATTTATTTTATTTAGTATTTTAACATTAAAACTTAGATATGTTATTTAAAATAGTGAACAATCAGCAATTTAGTAAATATCTAAAAAAAATAACAAAAATGGCACTTCTGAGATCAGCATATATTTTTTTTAATTAACACTAAACTTAATGACCATTTGATTTGTTTTCGTAGCATTCAGGACACACTACTGCTTGGTAAACGGGACAAATCCATTTATTGCAAGTCTTGAAACACTTTTTTGTCGACCGATTTCGGGTTCTCGAGCAGAATGCACATCGAACAAATCGTCCTGTCTTTGGTGTCAAATCGTGTTTGAGACTCTTGAGCTGTGCTGCTCAAAAGTGCTCCAATTCTAAATTTAAGTCGTCGTGGAAGTGTTTTAATGGATGCCCGACGGATCAAAAGTGGTTTTATCAAATTGAAGGACAGTTCGTTCAAAAAGTTACGCCTGATAATTTTTTCGGGTGAGGCATTCACTTGGTTGATTACCAGAGTGTTGACTCCAACAATGTTCATCAAATCAAAAAATAATGTTAGTGGCTATCGACGGCTGTTACGCAGAACACTATACACTTAACTGGACTAGAAGTAGACTGGACCCCGTCTTCGGGATGCTAGCTGATGTTTCGTCAGATTCACCCAACCTTTCCTCTTCATTTTCCTGGAGTTCTCACTCACGAACTAGGGCCTGTAAGTCTGGTTAAAATAACAGTTATTTGATAAACATACAAATATACAGGGTGGAAAAAATGAAAGGGCCCTGGAGGCGAACTACCTTAAATCCTTTAGTTAGCTCATTTTACTGAAAGGAAACATTCCTTTATTTTTTAAAAGAAACAAAACTGCATTCAAAGATCTTCTAAAATTTGCTTGTCTTACCCGGGAACTGAACCAACTAAAAATTTAAAAAATAAACCCTCGCTATTTTATTATACGAATCGGTAGGATTATTGTTCAGGATAAAATTTGTCTACTAAACTAAAGTCTTACACTCATCTGTTGTACGAGATACCCATGAAATTGAATATTTATTACAAGTTCTTTATTAACAAAACCTAGTACTGTTCACATGTAAAGTAATAATTATACGCCATTATTACACAATGACAGCACGGAATGAAAGCAAAAAAAAACAAAATTTGAATTTCGAACGAATAATTTTATCGATTTTAAAAATGTTGAAAGTTATGGTTCGAACTTCAAATTTGTTGCTCCGCGTTGCAAAAAAAATACGTTCCTTTTATAAACTTTTCGTCAGTACGCCTAGTGCAAGTAATTGTGCTCTGCATACATTTATTATTACCATTTAACGATTTTCTTATTGAACTATTCAACAAGGTACTTAAGATAAATAATATTAGCAAGCTTGTACTTCATACGATGTCTTTGGATGTAAGAGAGATAAGAAAATTATAACGTGTCATTTACTTGTTACAAGTGAACAGTACTAGGTATTGTTAACAAAGAATTTGTAATAAATATTTAATTTCATGAGTATCTCGTACAACAGCTGAGTGTAAGACCAAATGTTTATTAGACAAATTTTATTCTGAACAATAATTCTACCGATTCGTATGATAAGATAGCGAGGGTTTTTTTTTAAAATTTTTAGTTGGTTCGATTGCCGGGTGAGACAAGCGAATTTCAGAATATCTTTGAATGCAGTTTTGTTTCTTTTAAAAAATAAAGGAACGTTTCCTTTCAGTAAAATGAGCTAACTAAAGGATTTAAGATAGTTCCCCTCCAGGGCCCTTACATTTTTTCCACCCTGTATATACATGTTATAACTGGAGATCATTATTTTAGCGTTATAAATCGATAATACACGAAAAACTACTTACCTGATTTTGATACACCGATACACGCGCGGACTACTTTAGTAGGCCCGCGCTTTTATCGCCAAATATCTCGAACGTGCGTTTACGCAGGGACCGGGCAGGGTACTGAGATTGCAACAAATATAATAGACGAGGCTTACCTGGAATCGCTAGCTTCTAGCGCGCAAAACTAATAATAATAATAAAATTCTTTATTGCACATTAAAATAAACAGTACAAAGGCGAACTTAATGCTAATTAGCATTATCTTCCAGTTGACCTTAGGTGTTGAGGATAATTTGGGGTAGTGCCAAGAATATATAATTAGGAGAAAGCACTCAAATCGTTGGGAATTAAATAGGGGAAATGGGAGATTTATACTAAATAAACATAGTAAAATAAGAATATAATACAATACATAAATAAGATATTAAAAATACTTATATATTACATAATAAAATAAATATTGGACGTAATTCTAAAAATGACTCGGGAACGACAAAAATAGAGCTGATAACAATTTTAACAATTTTGCATCTTTAAACAGTGAAGGAAGACTTTATTTTTAAAAACTTTAGTTGGGTGTGATTCTCGGATACACAAGGGCAGATTGTTCCAGAGACGGATTGCTGATACAGTGAACGAATAAGAGTACATATCTGACTTGTGTTCGGGAGTTCGAAGGAGAAGAGCTTTACTAGGCCGCTGAAGGCGATCAAGCGAGAGAAGGTAAGTAAATCTGTCTTTGAGATAAGGGGGAGAAAGGGGGTCATTAAGGATATTGTATAGAAGTGTTAAAACATGTGCATTGCGTCGATTTCGGATACTGAGCCAGTTTAATTCAGATCGGTACTGAGAAATATGGTCGTATTTGCGGAGGCCAAAGATATAGCGTATGCATACATTAAGGATACGATCCAGTTTGTCAAGCAATACTTCCGTAAGGTCAGGGTAGCAAACATCTGCGTAGTCTATGATGGGGAGTAGGAGTGAGTTGACTAGCGTGACCTTAACGGAATAAGGCAGAAACTTCTGCATGCGCTTCAGAGAGTGCATGGACGCGAAAATCTTAAAAGTTAACACAAAAAAAGTAACCCTGGTCTACTATAGTAGGCCACGCGTGTACTCTAGTGTTAAAGTGATTTAAATTTGGAACGTCAAATTCGTGTGGAAACTCGTGGAAAACAAATGCCCATATGGAATTGTAATGAGGTTTGTTCGAAAATCGAACTAGCCACCATGAGCAGAAGTCAACAAAAACAAAAAAGCGTTTACAAGGAATGTGAAACAAAAGACGGTGTTTGGTGCTGTGATTGTCAGTGAATTTTATTGAATTATTAATGTTGATAAAAAATGTCGAGCTTTTTATTGTCTCGCAGAAGGTGTGAAAAGTAGAGTATGCTCCTCTGGAATAAAGCCTGTCTTTGTCTTGGGCAGCTTGAACCCCTCGCTTTACTCAGGACTCTATATAAGTCCCTCGTTACGCTCAGGGTTCAATATGCCGCCCGTGACGTAAGACACTGCTTTATTACCTTAGTGCATAATCTAAGTACTATTTTACTCTGACTCAGGCATTCTGAACCAGGTTTCAGTTCTTATGGTCCCTAGTTTGCAGCAGGTAGATAAATTCTAATGAAGTTTAATTGCTCCAATCCATTGCCATTTTCTTGCCGTTTCGTTCAACATAAAAAACACTACTATTCCGGTCAGTGGCGAGGCACGTAAGTGACGAATCCTACATTTATGATATCTACGGTCGCGATGATTCTCCTTGATTGAGCAATGGAGTAAAGATGCGACTTGAGAAGTATCCACTTGAATAATTAACTGTTGTATGTCTGACACAACCCACTACTTTTTCAAAAGGCTTTACAGTCACTTTTAGGGATCTTGAGAACAGGGCAACAGAAGTAAGATGGCCTATTAAAAAGCTGCTACGACTTCCCTTTAAGATATCATGATGAAGATGGTGAAGCAGGCCAAAAGTTCGTATACGTCTTGAAACTCACACATTCTGTCTCAGTTTTGACTGCGCGGCAACACTCACTCACACATGTTTACGAAACCGGCCTCACTTCAATGTTGATAGCGCTATACGTCTTGACTTTCATTTGGTCTGAGTGTACCGAGTGTTAAGGGTCTGCATTCACTTGGAGTATGTAGCCAACTGGACCCTGTTGAGGCCATAGTTTGCTAATTCCCAAACAAAAGAAACAAAAAAATGTATAAGGTTAATCTCAAAATCATTAAATGAAACTATTCACAAAGTAATAAAAATATCGCACTGAATTTGGTTTTAAAAACCATACGGACCCTTAAATGAAAGCAAATGCATAGATGGTTCTAGAACAGCAAGCTATCAACGGAAATTGTATTCTAAAGTATTAGAAACAAGATTGAATTCTGTAACAAGCATAAAAACACAAAAGTATTTGATTGACCATTGAGAAGTTAGGGCGAGGGAATAAGATCCTTATTACAACATGTCAAAGATAAAATTCGAACGAGGGGCTAGCTTTGTATAGAATAATTTTGGAAGGGAGTGCTTACGATGGCATTGGATCAGAAAACATGGCGGATTTGGGGTATAAATAGGACTAAAAAAAAGAGGGGAGGGGAGTTCTAATTTTCGAAGAATACCGCGCGGACGTTACGCTGCCCGATTGAGGTGCGAGTTTTCGGTGATAATTTTTTTTTTTTTCTAAAACGTTTAGAAAATAGGATTCTCAGGCAAATAAATTTAAATCTATTGAGGGAAGTAAAAGTATTAATTTAGGATTGTCTGAGAAGTGTACGTAGGCTTGTGTGTGAGCCTTAGAAATAACTGCGAAAGTGAAATAAGTGAAAATCCCTTTTCTGTGAAAGATCAGGTTGAATTGTGTTAAGTGGTTCACTAAATATAGTGGTTTTAGTTTTAATTTGGACTACTATCTTCGGCAGAGGTCGTAAGTTAAAATAAAACCAAGCCCTATTACTTCTAGAAGTGTATATAAAATTTATTTTGACCTTACTGAATTAATTTATTTTGCTTGGGAAAATCGTTTTATATTTTATGTCTTGATTTTGTGTGTTTGTAAGTGAAATTTGTTTAATTTCTTCAGGAAGCTATTTCCTGTATTCTTATTTGCAAGATCAATATCAAAGTGCAGAGTATGTGATTTAAATTTTGAGCAAAAAATAAACCAAGAGACCCTTTAATTGCTATATAAAATAATAGAGTCAAATTAGATTCTTCTAGAGAAAATTTAATATTCTCATTGGAAAATTCATGTATGGGAGTTTGATAGACAGGTCCAAATTCATTTAAATAAATAAAACCTTGCCTAAGAAATATATTATTTTAACAAAGGAGATATAATTTCAATACATAATTTTTATAATACAAAATGATGTGTCTGTTTGTACTGGTATAAAATGGTATAAAATAGATACTTGTGAACTCAAAATAAAGTTCTAATTTATTTTAATAATTCAGTAAATGAGACTTGATTGTTTTATTGAAATTATTATCACTCATAGTCAGGAAAATAACCGAGACTTATGTAAGGTTGAAGGGAACCTTTCTTGTTATTTGCAAGCCTTATCAAATATACACTGGCCTGCAAAACTAAGTACTACACTTTTTAAATTTGATTTTTTTCTAAACTACAGAAGTTAGAGATTTAACATAAAAAACGTTTTATAGCAAATTTTATCAGCTTTCTTTGAAACTATAGGGAACTATAAGGACAACTTCACTATGTGATTATTTTAAATCTCTAACTTCTATAGTTTAGAAAAAAATGAAATTTAAAAAGTGTAGTACTTAGTTTTGCAGGCCAGTGTAGCTTTGTGAAATTTTAAATAAGGAAATATTAAATTTATTTATATAAAGGTAATTTATATTGACTTATTTCATATAGAGACTACAAGTCTTAAAAGGGTTTATTAAATGAGACCTAGGTACATATGAAATAAGGTACTTACAGAAAATGGTTTTGGTAATTGGTTTTTGGAAGGTACCATATGATGATTCGCTTCCAATATGTCAGGTAGCACTTTCTGATGGATTAAATATCTTCCAATTTATTTGATTAAACTAACAAAATTTATCTACAGATAAAATTTATAGAAATTTGTACCTTATTTTTAATGTACTAAGCTTCATTTAAAAACAAACTTCAGTTCAGAAATAATATTGTGTAATAAGTTCTTTTAATCCAAAAGTCCACAAAATCCAGTTTAGAAGTCAATATGATTTACTGCCTATATACCCTTAAGTAACTTGTTCAGAAAAATAAATATTACATATTTCAATCTTATAGAAGTTCAATAAAAGATTATACATAAGTTACAACTGTTATGTAATTTCATAAACAATAATATGGCTGTTAAATTCTTTATTTACTCTTAATACAATCATAATACCCAAAGTTAGCAAAATCTAAAACTAAATTAAATTTATTTTCTAGTGCAGACAGACATTTTCATAAGTAATTTTAATCAGATAAGCTCTCATATAGTGATTTTACCAATATCTTTAAAGTAATGATTTTCTGTTTTATTCTTCAATAAATTTAACATCTAGAGTCAAATATGGTAGGAAATATTTACACTTGGTATTCACAATTTTGTTGACAAGGTAGTTATAGAATGGTTCATTACAGAATTGCTTTGAAAAGAACAGGGGTTACTACTTGGTTCACAATGTATGGTTATTTATCAGACGATCACTCTTCAGGCCTTAGGTTAAAATCTGTATCAAACGATCCAATAGAAGTAGTGGGGTAATTAAGAAGTAGTTAATGTAATTTGGGAGGGATGCAAGTTATGTGAGTAGATAGTAAGTAGGTTCATATACAGATTCTTTCAGTCAGTTTCACTTCAGTTGGGGGGGTACAATCTGGTGGCGCCGTTCCCTAGGATTCATTAATTAAGTTATTTCAAATGTTTTGGTATTATTTTTGTGGACTAACTTGATACAACAATGTGGCCCTTAAGGTCACAATCTTTTGCCGGAATAAAGATAGAAGCAATTTAGTCATGAACCATGGTTGGTAGAGCTTTTGTTGTGCTTTAAGTAGAGAACTAATGTAAATGATGGACATCCGCTTCTTTTATACCATAAAGTAAGCTTCAGTATGATGCACGGGTGGTAGAAGTAGGACTTGATTGTGTCATCGGCTTCTTTGTTTGAAGGAAGGATTTGTCCGAGGTTCAGTGAAGGAGTTTTGAGTGATTTTTCCTTGTTTGAAGCCTGGAAAAATGAAATGAATTATGAATAAGGTCCAATTCTTAGTTTTCACTCAGTATTATAGGGTCAATACTTCAAAAATATGAACACTTTGTCATTGATTTTTATTAAAAACTAATTTATTTTCCATGACTGATTTAAATTATGAAAGGTCAGTGGGTACACATAAGCTATAAAATGTTTGGTACTGCAGTAAGAGAATTGGTAAATAGGGGGAGACTAGTATTTATAAACTGTCTACATTTATTTAACTAAACTGAGAGATACGTATTTGTCTATAATAGCGGGAAGTATATTACAGTTACTTACCATGGGTCAATGACAAAGTGAAAGCTTCTGGCTTTATTGTTATTGCACCAAATTTGGGTTGCCATGAGGATTGACAACCGTTACACCGTAAACAATTTTTACAACAAAAAAATTAGAGTATATGTGCTATTAATCTTGTATCAATCTATCAGTTCGGGAAAATTATATTTTATTTCACTATAACTGAGTGAAAACTAAAGACTGAAAAGAGAAATTGAGGGTTGGTCCAGTAATAGAGTCAGATTTCCTTCATGGTGACTTCATCAGGAAGTTTGAAGTATTTCAGTGTTGAGGTGCCACCTGATGGACTGACTGAGCACAGGTGCCTGTTATTTTGAGGTAATGTCGAAGGCAAGGAGCTGTGTTGAAGGGTTTTCGCCTGACATCTGTAAGTCAAAAGGATTTATGAAAGGTTTGAAGAAATTATTTGGTCTATCAAATGACAAAGAACAATTTACAATTTATAAGTATTTAACAATTTCACATCAATTGTTGACTCTCAGAAACAATGTCTATCAAAAGATATCAATGATAAAAAGCTTTGATTTCTTAAAAATTTAAATCAAATAACTTCCAAGCAGAATCTTGCTGGATGCGTTTAAACAATTATTTGTACAAACCTTGTGGGGTAATTTTACGACTGGATTTTGTAGTTACATCCACTTGCATTGTTTTATCTTTATCTTGCATTATCGTTCTATTTAAATTAATCACTTTTTTCAGCAATACCGGTGTATGGCGTCCATCAACAACAAAGAAACAAAACAACACACAGTTTAGGTTCATAAAGCGAAAAAGCGCTGCATATCAATGGCTGCACGTTTAGGTACCAAAAGGGCTGTCACTATTATATGAAAAGACTGTTCAAAAGCAGGCAGCGCTAAATTTAAGAGTTGAAAACTATTCTGTTTTGCAGACGATGCTAGCTTTCGTTGGGATTCCGATGGATTGAATTTGCTTTGTTTGTCAGTTTATTTACAAACACAAATGTATGGTCACGTGGTATGGTTGCTCGATTGAACTTAAGGCGATTAAGGTACCTATAGTTCGTATAATATAGCTTGAGTCCTGTGACAGCAGGACAGCGCTACACAATTTGTATTTCTAACTCTCTTTCTCATGCTCAAATGTGTATTTCGATGACAGCTGTCACAGAGCTCAAGCTATAATGTAAGAAGTATAGTGTCGCTATTTGTCTGGTGGCTAAGAAAGAAAAACTATCTGAAAAGCTGGTTTTGCTAGGATCACATAGGGTAAAGAAAGGTGGTTTTACGTAGAAATATTTGTCAGAGTTTATGAAAAATAGGAAATATGGTATGGTATCCGGAACACGCAAGAGCTTGGTCTGTGACCTAATCGAACGGACCTACCTTATACACTTGTCTCACTTGCACTGCAGTCATAGCGTGTCGTTCTATCACTGTCGTTCGGCGGCGCGGTGCTATGATGATATAGAGAGATGTCATTTATTCAGAGAATGCGGACACCATCGCCTTAAGACGACGCATTGAACATTGCATTAAACTTGTTGGCGGTACGTAACGGATGTCGATGTTTATAGGTTATTACAGGGCATTTAGAGATGATTTTTGTGTATTTCATTGATCATGTTTTTGACATAATTTTTACGATTGCTTTTCTTAATTGTCTCAGTTTTACAGCGGAGAAATGAGTGACAGAAGCTGCTTTTGGAATCAGAGATTTTCATTCTGCAGGGACACGGGACCGATTTAGGCCTCAAAAACTTTCTATACGAATTGGTCTGGGTACGCACTTCAAAATAGTAATAGGATTTTGCGGCATTAGCTAGTTCGCGAGCGTGTATTTGTATGTAGTCCGCTCCTTTGAAGCGCTGTTTTGTTATTGAAAGTTGATCAATCCTCGCCTTAAGTTCAAAATCGCATCGGAGAGAATTGTTGTCCTTTACTTCTGGATAAAAGGTCTACAAACTATTTTAAAGGGAGTTTTATGTCATAATTTGATTACGATTTATGATAGACTAAGAATTAATAGGTTTTGATCCCATTAAAATTTATTTTAAAGCAGAGCCGAACTCAGGGGAGGGGAAATTGGGGCTGCAGCCCTGGGGCCCGCCGAATATAAGTAAATTTTCAAATACCATAGAATTCAATCGAGACCAACAACTATACAAATATAAAAGTAATTAAAAGTATTTTTACACAAAGTTTAATACTTACTGAATTGTGAAAGGTTCAATTAAAAATAAGTATGTGAAATTAAGTTTGATGTTGAATTACATTTAATTTATACTTTAATTAGATACCTACCTAATAAGTGAATTTTTCAACGGAAGTTTTCTTTTTGTTAATCTATTAGACACAAAAGCAGGAAGGGACCCCTAGTTTTAGTAGCACGGAGTACAGGGAATACTGAATCCAGCTCTGATTAAAGTTACTTCAAATTGGTTGCTACAAGATTGAATTGGGCTAAAACATGATCAAAAGGGTATACTAATTATTAGGTAAACGAAAATATTATTAAACGAAAATATATTTTCTCAAACAAAAGAAATAATAAGAATTATACGACATCGGTAAGGCAGGTTCTTTTAGAGGAACAATTTTGAATCGATCCATCTGTCGGCGAAAATTAGAAACTCTTGTGTTTTGTGCTAGGAAGTTTGAGTAATTTGACCGCGAATAGGTAGGAGATGGAAGGTCTGATTAAAACACGAATTATAATCGCGGACGGACATTTAATTGATCGGACAAAGGTTTCACATGGGATAAAAAATCTTATAAGTTTTTCTAGCTCTTAATATTTAGGATCAGATAAGTTATTGTTTACACAATAGAAAAAGTATTTGAAATTCTGTGTTGAGATTGTTTAGGTGGCGTTTATTCATTGAATTCAATCTGGAGTTTAGTAAAGTGGTAGCCGAGCTTCTTTGCTAGTAAATTGTTTGTCCGCGAGATGGCGCCAGAAAAGTGATAAAAATATAGTTATGTAAATTAAACACCATAAGCAGTTCGGTCATAACCGTTTCATTTCGAACCATTTTGACTTGCATTTGATCTTGGGAAATGAAAAATTCTTTTGTCTCTAATACTAGTCTGCCAGTATTACGACGATCTGTTCGAAGTGGCAGTTTTTGAATTGTTGTCGGATAAACATTCATGCTGCGGGCGCGCTGGTTTGATCGGGTAGGCTCGAAAAACTTTGATCGCTTCATTCACTCATTAAATAAACAACGTGAAAGGAATATATTAATTTAATCATTACGTTTATATGTGTTAAAATATGAAAAAAAAAAAGATAGAGAAGTTGACTAGTAGAGCCACCTAGGAGAAAAAATTATAAACTAGTACAGAGAGAAATTTTACGGAGTCCAGATGTAAGTTTAAAGAAATTACTTTGGGAATAATTATGGATTTTATTATAATAAATTGTTTGGTAAAATTCGAGTATAGTTATTGTTTGATTTGCTTTATAATTAAACCAAGGAATTCGCTAAGGTTGAAAGATTAAATACGCCATATTGACCATCATTACGAAACAAATGAATGACGATACATAACGGAGGGAACTAGGTAACTAGCAAAGTCCTTTAGTACGTAGTTCTTTAATTATCCGGTAGATGGCACATTTTGTGAATTTGTTTTGAAATGGGTTGAAAATGTACTATTTTATTGTCAAATTATGATATATTTGTTCTTGTTATTAAAAGAATAAAAATTAATATTACAAGTAATGTTATCTGAGATTATTGTAAAATTGCCTTTCCATTTGTCGCTTTCCACAAAGACTAGTATGATTTACTTGGTTTGCTTGCGGTTTTACCTACATTAAAAATAGTACAAGTTTTACAAAACAATAAAACTTGTATTATTGGAGCAGAGACGATGCACAGCATCTTGTGAGAGAGCGTTGTACTTCCCTTTTTGCTTCGACCAATCAGAGCCTGTTTCTTGTGTGACGTCGTCCAATCAGATTCGAGTTCCGTTCGAATGTACTGGCCTCAGGTAGGCGGCGCGGTGGCGCTGCCGCGCTTTCTTCATAGAAGTCTCTCACCAGGAGGCCTTAATGGGATGCTGTGCATCGTCTCTGCTCCAATAATACAAGTTTTATTGTTTTGTGAAACTTGTACTTTTATTCGGCATGTGACGATGCACAGCATCTTGTGAGAGACATGTTTATTAACTCCTGGTGGCCAAACGAACGACGCTATGTGAAGGATATAGAAAGTAAAAACTATTGAGCTATGCAACAATATCAAAGTAAAATTACTAATTTTAAGTAGACAAAACTGAAAAATGTCTGTATCTCGCATCGAAATAATTAGGGGGGGAAGTATAAACGCGCTTGAAAATTGACGCCACTAAATAATTGCCATGGTGGGCATGTGCTTAGTTATAAGTGCCACAAGTCAAGCAGTCTCGTGGCAGCTGTGCTAGAACTAAGTCGTCGAGTTTATACAAGTAACGTTTAAAAAAAGCCACAATATGCCTAGTTGCATTGTGAAATGGTGTCTAAGCAACTCCACGAAACATTCCAAGCGTGATGGTATAAGTTTTTATGCATAAATATGAAAATAGACATATTTTTTCAAACATTAGTCGAAAGTAAATAACCTAAGAATAATTTAAAACGAACCACATAAGTTTATAGTCGGTTGTAGCATTTTCGTCCCTATTAGGTTACAATAAAGATAACAAAAGAGTCTAAATTGTGTGGAGCTGCCGCCGTAGACGTGGTACATGAGAATTGGATAGTGTTATGCACGAAAGAGTATGCATGCAATAGGTACTTAGTCGTAAATATATCAAAACATTACTGAGTATATTTTGAGGTTTTATTAAAAGTTTCTTTTATTATTTTATTATTATGCTGTTGTAATCACGTAAAATTGCAATTTTCCCAAATTCTGATAATAAAATATATACATGAATATTAGTTCAAATGGTTATACGAATTTTTTTTAATACAGCACGCACTTAACCCTTTTTATAGCCGCGTATCTAACGTTTTAAATAAATATTTTTTTCTTGTTTAACATTTCTGTATTTTGATTCCAGCATCTAAGAAAATATTTGTAGTTATGTGTATAATTAAAGAATAAATCTGTAGTTATTGTATTATACATTTTTTTATTACTTTAATTCTGGTATTTTATTTATTATCCTTGTTTCTAAGTTTATTGTGGCACAACCTGGCAAACAAATATCAAAAGTTTATATATGGACGGAACCGCATATAATATTTTCATATAATTAGACCAGCAAAATTGTTTGTCAACAGAAAATCCCAGATTCAGCACAAAAATTTCTACAAGCATATCTAAAATGATTTCAAGTATTAACAAAAACAAGTTATCAGTGTTATGATTTATATAAAAACGGCTCACCTCAATACGTGTTATGATCGGGAAAGCTGACCAGTTTCAGCAGATTTAGACTGCCTTCATCTGGGCGAGTAAAGACGTTTACGCGACGACGTTACGCCTCACACTGCGGGCTGCGGCTCGCAGGGCTCGGGATGACATCGATGCAGATGGTATTGGTGGTCGGACCGGTAGGGCGTCCGCACAATTAGTTACTTCCGGGCTTGCGTTATTAATTACCGGAGTGACACCAAACAACGATAAACACGCGGAACTTATAGTATCTACGTCACTTTCAGTAAAGTCTGTGAGTGATCGGCTTTCCCGATCATAACACGTATTGAGGTGAGCCGTTTTTATATAAATCATGAATTATCCTCAAGTCTCATTTAATTCTATAATTATCAGTGTTATTTATTAATAATCTTGATCCCTGTCGAATGTTGCATAAACATATCCATTTTTATGACGGATAATCCTGCCTATTCGAGTTGCTTTGCTTAGAGCGTCATTCGACTTTGTTGTCTTGTTTCGTTCACACACAGCGTATTGGTAGAGGACCACGATACTGTCGCTTACTTGCTGATTGTCAATTGGTTTGGAATCACTGTGTTGAAGGTGTATAACCATGAAAAAAGTATAAAGTTGCGAAGTATTAACCTTTAACCAGGGACATGACGTCTCACAGGCTACTAGATTCAAAGTAAATTTTGTTATAAAACTCAAGTTAGATGTTTTAAAAATGTATTGTTATTTAACCATTGGTATGTAATAAAAATATTAAGTTAATTTAATCAGCTTTTATTAGCAAATATAAAAAAAATACGATAATTAACAGTTAGTGGTACTTTTCAGCCTAATTTACATGATATCCTTATTTTAGCATTTTAGTAGACCTTATACAAATAATACTATAAATTTAACATACATATAACATTTAGCACACATTTAACATAACATTTAATATAATTGTTACTTCTGAAAACAAAAAATTAAAATTCTGACAATGACTCAATTTGGCATAAATTACTGGCAATTTTTACACAAAGGGCGAGAACATTGCAAGCATACGGGATCGCAACACCCAAAGCACGTGTACACTGTCATTTTGTGCAATTTAGGTGGACAAATTATGCATGCCCTTCGTTTATCTTGTCCAGTTTCAACACTTTGGACATCTTCTTCGACCATATCGTCACCCAGAACTCGCTTTATCACTAACCGTAACTCCCTCGGTAATTGAGTGCAGACTACACGTCTTTGGATATGGGGAAGCACTAGCGAACGTGCTAAAGTCTTTAGGAAATCTCCTCTTTCTGTAATCTTGGGTTGATGCATGTTATACAGTATATAAGCATTCATGCCGCTCAAATCTAGAATGCGGTACCGACCGACGTAATTCCGTGAGAGGCACGTTGTTTTCATCTTCGGTACTGTCGCTGCCAACTTCTTCTCGATTGATATGACTCTCCTCATTGCTGTTAACTTCTTCTGGAATGATCTTACTCCCCTCTGAATCTTCATCACTTTCATGATGCTGTAAAACTTCGCTTTCAGTTATATATACTCTCCAAAATCGCCTTCGCTACCAGATTGGTCTGAAGCTAGCATCAGAGAATTGAATTCCTCTTCAAATGACGGACTGTCTACCCGCATTATTTTTGTTTGTGATGGCCCAACTGAACTCATGGCCGGACGTTGACGTTTCTCACCGTTTTCAGCTATTTTGCACTAGAAAACACAAAAATTAAAAAAATTGTTCGAAAGAATATTTTGTATGGCAACTAGGGACATGTAGCCTGACAGGCTACATGCTATCTTTTGATAAGAATTACTCACGTGTTAAACAACCGACGACACGTCTGTCTCCTTCTGCGGTCGTTTTACTACTAAAACAAAAGCTACTAAGACGTGGGGTTGCGGCAAGCGGGGGGAAGTGGTCAATTCTAAGAATTTTAAAAACTCGCGACGCCTGTGAGACTCCATGTCACTAGTTAAAGGTTAACATGTACGTTTACTTTAAAAAACTTTTTTGCTAGGCATACAGAGGTGGGGAGATAACATCACGTGTTTTTTGCTGACCAATGAGCTAAGCGTCTATCGTACACCAATGGCGTTTCCTACTGAGATTATACTTCCCTTTATAATTATTTCGATGGTATCTCGAATACTACAAAACTTTGCATAATAGTAAATTCAGTAAGAAATGTTCCAAATCACCGTCTTGATCATCCCTCAAAATATTTACAGCAATGTCCCAAGCATCCTGTATATTTTTTTGACTTAATTATACCTTACATTCTGAGGAATCCATGTATGTTTCCTTTTCAAAACCTTGTCAATTTGGTTTTATGTCAATTTAGCTAGATTAGCACTGTTCTATTTATGTCAATTTAGCTAGATTAGCACTGTTCTATTTATTTCTTCCACTTCTATTATCAATTAGTTATACATGCTCAAAACACTAAAGTACGCCTTTTTCTATCCTTGCTTGTTATCTTGTTGTGACGTGTTCTAATAGCCCTAATTATGACACAGTTACACAAAATACCTGTGTCATAGAGAATGTTACTTAAAATTATTGTACCTGTTATTATTGGATATTGATATTGAAAGGGAACGCAGGGCTCTGGCGGTTAGAGGTAACATGTTGGGCCGCAGATTTTCCCGGTGTACAGAGGAAGTCAAGCTAACGCTTTTTAAGGCATACTGCCAGAGCTTGTAGGGAATCTGTATGGGTCAAGTATACCAAGAGATCTCTGGACACCCTGCGAGTCCAATATAATAATGTATTTAGGGTGTTGATGGGATTGCTCAGCTTATGTAATGCATCGGGGATGTTTGCGGAGTATTAAATGGCTTTGCAACCATAATTTGCAAAAAGACCACATCCCTGATCCGCAGCACGCGGAACAGTCCCAACACAATCCTGGAGACTGTAGCCGACATATTTACGTCGCCACTATGGAGGTGCTTTGTGCTGAGAGTGATCATGGAGACCTGCCCCCCTATTATGTATCTTTGGTTGCCAATTGGACTGGGTGCCTGTCATCAAAAAGATAGATAAAAACTTAATTTTAAAAATTGTCTTTAGTGGGTATTGAACTATTTACGAACTGTGTCGTCACTTCAAGTGCGAACATATCCTTACACAATCGGAATTCGATAGTTTACCTATGTTTTTGATGATAGGCACCCAGGTAAGTTGGCAACTAGAGATACATTATAGGCCCACTGCTCATCTGCTTGATTGCTGTTGGTGCATTTTTCATTGTGTTTTTGTATAGTTATTAAGAGTCGGAGTTCCGAGATTGGGCAAAACAGGGTTCGGGGTTATGGCTTTTTAAGATAGTAAAATATTAATTTCTGAACAAAATAAATACCACTTGTTACCTTACAAGATGAAGTACAGGTTCATTAAAAAAAATCTTGGCACTAATGTATAGTAACTTGAGAAAAAAAAAACAGGATGTCAAGTTCAGGTTACACCCGTAGTGCTGCAATGCTATTCAAGAGATTTTATTGAAATTCCTGTTTTTTTTCTGAACTTACTATACATTATTGCCGTGATTTTTTTTAATGAACCTACACTTCATCTTGTAAGGTAACAAGTGGTATTTATTTTGTTCAGAAATTTGAATTTTTACCGTCTTAAAAAGCCATAATCTGGACCAGAAACTACAATGAAAAAGTTTCATTCATTTTGGAGAATCGGTCATTTGCATTAGTAATTCTTATAATGCTGTCATAGGTGTTAAAATCGTATAAGTAAGGTAGCTTGACCTGCTAGCGACTGTACTTTAAACAGCAGCCGCGGAATTATGTTTTGCATGACGGTATTGTCTCCATTTAACTATTGCAGTGCGGTTTATGGTTATCGAATATGTAGGAAAACAGCAAATGCTATACAGAGAGTTCAAAATGCGTGTGCGCGGTTCTGTTATAAGATACCGAGGCGCGCCCACGTCACTCCTTATCTAAACGCACATAAAAAATTTCAAACATGGAAGCTAGAATGGAGTTGCATTTGGCTTGCGTAATCCAAAAAGTTATTTGGAAACAGTGTCCTAATTACCTATTTGAAAAATTAAAATTTTTGAAAAATGTTGATTGATTTAGAACACGATCAAAGGATCAAAACCTACTGTATACTCCTAAACATAAACTTGCAGGATTCCGAGGATGTTTTTCATACCGAAGTGCAAAAATATGGAATAATTTACCACCGCCCTTGAGACAAAAGTGCTCAGCCCAAACATTTAAGTTTAGGTATAAAAAAGCTTATGAAAAAGCAAGTGGACACTGGACATTTGAAACATCCTTGGAAAGCCTACAATGCTTAAGTCTATAAGTATCTGTATATACTAATTACCTTTTTTTTATTGTTTTTTGTCTTGTTACGCATTTTTGGTTTTTGTTTTTATTTTCTTTAATTTAGTTATAAGCCATTTCTGCCAATTTTTATTGATTTTTCAATTTAGTAAATAAAATTGTTAACAACTCGTTAATACCTTATCAGGCAATTGTAACGGAGGTAGCTGAAAACCAGCGCCAACCAAAGCATATTTTGGATGGCACATAGCTGAGCTACATCCTTTTGTCGTGTTATATTTATCTATAGATTACTCCCTACTTAAATAAACCTTATCTACTGTGTTAGCTATAAGTTCTTTTTATTCTTTTGTAAACGCGCCAATAAATTTATTTTCTTTCTTCTTTCTTTCTTTCTTATGCGAAGGGATAAGGGGCGCGTTATTGCTCTTATGCAAAGGGATGAGGGGCACGTTCTTGCTCTTATGCGAAGGGATAAGGGGCGCGTTATTGCTCTTATGCAAAGGGATGAGGGGCACGTTCTTGCTCTTATGCAAAGGGATAAGGGGCGCGTTATTGCTCTTATGCGAAGGGATAAGAGGCGCGTTATTGCTCTTATGCGAAGGGATAAGAGGCGCGTTATTGCTTTTATGCGAAGGGATAAGGGGCGCGTTATTGCCCTTATGCGAAGGGATAAGGGGCGCGTTCTTGCCCTTATGCGAAGGGATAAGAGGCACTTTCTTGCTCTTATGCGAAGGGATAAGGGGCGCGTTATTGCTCTTATGCGAAGGGATGAGGGGCACATTCTTGCTCTTATGCGAAGGGATAAGGGGCGCGTTCTTGCCCTTATGCGAAGGGATAAGAAGCGCGTTCTTACTCTTATGCGAAGGGATAAGGGGCGCGTTCTTGCTCTTATGCTAAGGGATAAAGGGCGCGTTATTGCCCTTATGCGAAGGGATAAGAGGCGCGTTCTTACTCTTATGCGAAGGGATAAGGGGCACGTTCTTGCTCTAATGCGAAGGGATAAGGGGCGCGTTATTGCTCTTATGCAAAGGGATGAGGGGCACGTTCTTGCCCTTATGCGAAGAGATAAGGGGCGCGTTCTTGCTCTTATGCAAAGGGATGAGGGGCACATTCTTGCTCTTATGCGAAGGGATAAGGGGCGCGTTCTTGCCCTTATGCGAAAGGATAAGAGGCGCGTTCTTACTCTTATGCGAAGGGATAAGGGGCGCGTTCTTGCTCTTATGCGAAGGGATAAGGGGCACGTTCTTGCCCTTATGCGAAGAGATAAGGGGCGCGTTATTGCTCTTATGCGAAGGGATAAGGGGCACGTTCTTGCCCTTATGCGAAGGGATAAGAGGCGCGTTCTTACTCTTATGCGAAGGTATAAGGGGCGCGTTTTTGCCCTTATGCGAAGAGATAAGGGACACGTTCTTGCTCTTATGCGAAGGGATAAGGGGCGCGTTATTGCTCTTATGCAAAGGGATGAGGGGCACGTTCTTGCCCTTATGCGAAGAGATAAGGGGCGCGTTATTGCACTTATGCGAAGGGATAAGGGGCACGTTCTTGCTCTTATGCAAAGGGATGAGGGGCACGTTCTTGCTCTAATGCGAAGGGATAAGAGGCGCGTTCTTACACTTATGCGAAGGGATAAGGGGCACATTCTTGCTCTTATGCGAAGGGATGAGGGGCACGTTCTTGCTCTTATGTCAAGGGATGAGGGGCGCGTTATTGCTCTTATGCGAAGGGATAAGGGGCACGTTCTTGCTCTTATGTGAAGGGATAAGGGGCGCGTTCTTGCCCTTATGCGAAGGGATAAGGGGCGCGTTCTTGCCCTTATGCAAAGGGATGAGGGGCGCGTTATTGCTCTTATGCAAAGGGATGAGGAGCGCGTTATTGCTCTTATGCAAAGGGATGAGGGGCACGTTCTTGCTCTTATGCAAAGGGATAGGGGGCGCGTTCTTGCCCTTATGCGAAGGGATAAGGGGCACGTTATTGCTCTTATGCGAAGGGATAAGAGGCGCGTTCTTACTCTTATGCGAAGGGATAAGGGGCGCGTTCTTGCCCTTATGCGAAGGGATAAAGGGCACATTCTTGCCCTTATGCGAAGGGATAAGGGGCACGTTCTTACTCTTATGTGAAGGGATAAGGGGCGCGTTCTTGCTCTTATGCAAAGGGATGAGGGGCACGTTCTTGCTCTTATGCGAAGGGATAAGGGGCGCGTTATTGCTCTTATGCAAAGGGAAGAGGGGCACGTTCTTGCTCTTATGCGAAGGGATAAGGGGCACGTTATTGCTCTTATGCAAAGGGATGAGGGGCACGTTCTTGCTCTTATGCGAAGGGATAAGAGGCGCGTTCTTACTCTGATGCGATGGGATAAGGGGCGCGTTATTGCTCTTATGCAAAGGGATGAGGGGCACGTTCTCGCTCTTATGCGAAGGGATAAGGGGCGCGTTATTGCTCTTGTGCAAAGGGTTGAGGGGCACGTTCTTGCTCTTATGCAAAGGGATAAGGGCCGCGTTATTGCCCTTATGCAAAGGGATAAGGGGCACGTTATTGCTCTTATGCAAAGGGATGAAGGGCACGTTCTTGCTCTTATGCAAAGGGATAAGGGCCGCGTTATTGCTCTTATGCAAAGGGATAAGGGGCACGTTATTGCTCTTATGCAAAGGGATGAAGGGCGCGTTATTGCTCTTATGCAAAGGGATAAGGGGCACGTTCTTGCCCTTATGCGAAGGGACAAAGGGCACATTCTTGCCCTTATGCGAAGGGATAAGGGGCACGTTCTTGCTCTTATGCGAAGGGATAAGAGGCGCGTTCTTACTCTTATGCGAAGGGAAGGCATTCGACGTCGCGGACCATGGAGTCATAGCTGCTAAACTCGACCACTATGGCATCAGAGGCCCAGCTCTGTCGTTGCTAATCTACTTTATGTCTAACAGATCGCAGTCTGTGATCGGTGAAAGAGGCGCAATAAAATCTGATGAGTTAGAAACCCACATTGGTGTAGCGCAGGGATCGTCACTTTCGAACATTATGTTCTCCCTGCTGCTGAACGATCTTCCAAATTCTATACAAGGCACACAAATCACAATGTTTGCTGACGACGTTGCGGCCGTAGTGACAGGTTGGTCTGTTGACGAGTTGGAGAAACAACTGTGTGATGTGGCGAAACAACTGGCTGAGTGGTTTCGATTAAATGGTCTCGCCCTGAATCCCAAAAAAACTAACCTGATGCACTTTAACCTGTCTGGACGGCCATACCGTCCTCTAACTGTTAAGGTCGCAGATGATAGTCTCACCCAAATACGAACTTCGAGCTTTCTAGGATTCAAGCTGGACTGCGGATTCAAGTGGGATGCGCACATCGACTGGCTGTGCGGTAGACTCGGCAGTGCATGTTTTGCACTCAAGCGGTTAGCGATAACATTGCCTCAAGATGTCGTCCGTACGGCATATTTTGCATCAATACAATCAATTCTAAGCTATGGGATCGAGATATGGGGCAGAGCCGCCGAATGGCATAGAGTTTTTGTGATGCAGAAACGAGCAATACGTACGCTGGCACGTATCAAATACGATGATACGGCGCGACCGCATTTTATAAAACTAGGCATTCTAACACTGCCCTCCTTGTATATCCTTCAAGTCGCAGTGTTCATGAGGCAAAACCTGCACTTGTTCGGAAATAGAAGTGAACGTACAAGAAACCGCGGTAAACTTCGTCTCACACAAACTCACAAAGAGTGAACGGTCGGTATACGTGTGCGGCCCGAGCATTTATAATAAACTCCCAGACGAGATTAAACAAGCCAATTCCCCAGCCTCGTTTAAGAACCAGTTAAAAAAGTGGCTTATCCAGCAGGCCTTTTACACTGTAGACGAATTCCTTAAAATATTATACTATAAGTGACTAATTATTAATTAATAAGTAATGGTATATATATATATTTTTTTTTTGTTACCATTGAATTATGCATTGTTATGACATATTTACTTTTAAGTCATACTTAGAGTAAGTATATTATTATTATATAATGCTGTGTAAGTTAGGTATTATATGTTTTATAATACCACATAACAATGACCTGTAACTTACCGTTATTAATAAAATCTGTATCTGTATCTGTATCTGATAAGGTGCGCGTTCTTGCTCTTATGCAAAGGGATGAGGAACACGTTCTTGCTCTTATGCGAAGGGATAAGGGGCGCGTTATTGCTCTTGTGCAAAGGGATGAGGGGCACGTTCTTGCTCTTATGCAAAGGGATGAAGGGCGCGTTATTGCTCTTATGCAAAGGGATAAGGGGCACGTTCTTGCCCTTATGCGAAGGGACAAAGGGCACATTCTTGCCCTTATGCGAAGGGATAAGGGGCACGTTCTTGCTCTTATGCGAAGGGATAAGAGGCGCGTTCTTACTCTTATGCGAAGGGATAAGGGGCGCGTTCTTGCTCTTATGCAAAGGGATGAGGAACACGTTCTTGCTCTTATGCGAAGGGATAAGGGGCGCGTTATTGCTCTTATGCAAAGGGATAAGGGGCACATTATTGCTCTTATGCAACGGGATGAAGGGCGCGTTATTGCTCTTATATAAAGGGATGAGGGGCACGTTCTTGCTCTTATGCGAAATGATAAGAGGCGCGTTCTTACTCTTATGCGAAGGGATAAGGGGCGCGTTATTGCTCTTATGCAAAGGGATGAGGGGCACGTTCTTGCTCTTATGCGAAGGGATAAGGGGCGCGTTATTGCTCTTATGCAAAGGGGTAAGGGGCACGTTCTTGCTCTTATGCAAAGGGATAAGGGGCGCGTTATTGCTCTTATGCAAAGGGATGAGGGGCGCGTTATTGCTCTTATGCAAAGGGATGAGAGGCGCGTTATTGCTCTTATGCAAAGGGATGAGGGGCACGTTATTGCCCTTATATGAAGGGATAAGGGGCGCGTTCTTGCCCTTATGCGAAGGGATAAGGGGCACGTTCTTGCTCTTATGCGAAGGGATAAGAGGCGCGTTATTGCTCTTATGCGAAGGGATAAGGGGCGCGTTATTGCCCTTATGCGAAGGGATAAGGGGCACTTTCTTGCTCTTATGCGAAGGGATAAGGGGCGCGTTATTGCTCTTATGCGAAGGGATAAGGGGCACATTCTTGCTCTTATGCGAAGGGATAAGGGGCGCGTTCTTGCCCTTATGCGAAGGGATAAGGGGCACGTTCTTGCTCTTATGCGAAGGGATAAGGGGCGCGTTATTGCTCTTATGCAAAGGGATGAGGGGCACGTTCTTGCCCTTATGCGAAGAGATAAGGGGCGCGTTCTTGCTCTTATGCAAAGGGATGAGGGGCACATTCTTGCTCTTATGCGAAGGGATAAGGGGCGCGTTCTTGCCCTTATGCGAAAGGATAAGAGGCGAGTTCTTACTCTTATGCGATGGGATAAGGGGCGCGTTCTTGCTTTTATGCAAAGGGATAAGGGGCACGTTCTTGCCCTTATGCGAAGAGATAAGGGGCGCGTTATTGCTCTTATGCGAAGGGATAAGGGGCACGTTCTTGCCCTTATGCGAAGGGATAAGAGGCGCGTTCTTACTCTTATGCGAAAGGATAAGGGGCGCGTTCTTGCCCTTATGCGAAGAGATAAGGGACACGTTCTTGCTCTTACGCGAAGGGATAAGGGGCGCGTTATTGCTCTTATGCAAAGGGATGAGGGGCACGTTCTTGCCCTTATGCGAAGAGATAAGGGGCGCGTTATTGCACTTATGCGAAGGGATAAGGGGCACGTTCTTGCTCTTATGCAAAGGGATGAGGGGCACGTTCTTGCTCTAATGCGAAGGGATAAGAGGCGCGTTCTTACTCTTATGCGAAGGGATAAGGGGCACATTCTTGCTCTTATGCGAAGGGATGAGGGGCACGTTCTTGCTCTTATGTCAAGGGATGAGGGGCGCGTTATTGCTCTTATGCGAATGGATAAGGGGCACGTTCTTGCTCTTATGTGAAGGGATAAGGGGCGCGTTATTGCTCTTATGCGAAGGGATAAGGGGCACGTTCTTGCTCTTATGTGAAGGGATAAGGGGCGCTTTCTTGCTCTTATGCGAAGGGATAAGGGGCGCGTTATTCTTTATTCTTTATTCTTTAATGTACACAGAAAAGCAGTTAAAACATATAATACATTAAAAGATATGTACACAGGCGAGCTTATCGCTAAAAAGAGATTTCTTCCAGCAAACCTAAGCGGGAAAGGGAAATTTTATTAAAATAAGCAATCATACATACGTGTACTACAAAAGATATATCCTAAATAATATATTTATATATATATATAAACAAAATATACATACATAATTATAATATACTTACTTACACTTACTTACCTATAATACATATAAAGTATACATAAACTTACCTATTTACTATGACAGTGAGAGGTAGTGCTCTTTTAGCTTTTTCTTGAAAAGGCTCTTGGTGGGACAGTTACGAATACTGTGCGGTAATGAGTTCCACAGTCCAATTGCTGTAACATTAAATGATTTGCTGTAAGCCCCAGTGTTATGTACAGGAGTTTTTAACAAGAACATGTTAGAAGGACGTTGGGGCTTGTCTTGAGAATACAGGTATTGAAAGCGATCACGTAAATAAGAAGGGGACAGTGGGCTCTTAATAATATTATAAAGGCGAGAGAGGATATTATAATTGCGACGAAGGCGAATAGGGAGCCATTTTAACTCAGAGCGAAAGTGGGACACGTGATCGAATTTGCGCAAACCATAGATGAAGCGGATACCCAAGTTTTGAAGTCGTTCGAGTTTGTTTAAGAGTTCCTCGGTGATATCAACGAAACAGACATCAGCATAGTCAATAAGAGGAAGAAGAAGGGATTGAGCGAGAGTGATTTTAGTTTTAAAGGGTAGAAAATTCTGGAGTTGCTTTAGGGAGTGAAATGCACCGTGTACTCTACGGCTAATCTCATTGATATGAGCAGCCCAAGAGAAGTTGCTATCAAATATAACCCCTAAATTTTTTGCTTTTTCAGTAAATATTAAAGGGATCCCATTATAGCACACAGGAGGTACCGACATATTATTAAGCACGTTAAGCATATATCTACTGCCAATAAACATGATTTGTGACTTATTTGGGTTGACAAGCAGACCATATGATTTTGCCCAATTAAATATATTAGAGAGGTCATGGTTTAACTCTAGTAAGGCTGTTTCCACCTGATTTACTGGAAAATGACTATATATTTGCAAATCGTCTGCATAGAGATGGTAGGAAGAAGATAACGTTTCAGTGATGGAGTTAATAAAAATTGAAAACAGGAGAGGTGAAAGGACGCCACCTTGCGGTACACCAGCAGTAAGCTCGCACCATTCTGATGTAACATCATCGGAACGAATACACTGCTGACGACTGCGCAAATATGAATCAAACCATTCCGTTACTAGAGGAGATACGTTAAGAGAGCGCAGGACTCCCAGGAGTATATCAAAGTCGACACAGTTAAAAGCGCTACTGAAGTCTAACAGGGTTAGCACAGTTACTTGTTTATTATCAGTAGCAAACCTGATGTCGTCAGTAACCTTGAGAAGTGCAGTGACAGTACTATGTCCAGGACGGAAACCGGATTGAAAACGATTAAGTAGGTTATTTTGGGCCAAGTACAAGGACAGTTGTTTGGAAACAATGGCTTCTAGGACTTTGGACAGGATAGGTAGAATGGAGATGGGTCTAAATTCAGAAAAGGAACAGGGGTTAGAAGTTTTGGGTAAAGGAATGACATGGGCCATTTTCCACGCTGTAGGAAAGGAACTGGTTACAAGGGAGTGATTAAGAATATGAGAAACGGTAGGAACAAGTTCTTCGAGGATAGAAAGAAGCATCTGTGAACAAATCTGGTCATCACCTACTGCTTTTGAAGAAATGGACAGAATAGCTTTCTTAACGTCACTCATAGTAACAGTTTTAAATGAGAACGGAACGCAATTGGGCATAGGTTTGTTGGCTAAGTTGTGAAGGGTTGTGTTTTTAATGTGGTCTTCTAAGGAGACAGGAGTAGATGAAAAGTGCTTATTAAGTGCATTAAAATCAATATGAAGATTAGCAGAAGAATTAGGAGATTTGCCAATCCCAAGCGTTTTCAGAAATTTCCAAACTTGAGCTGAGCTAAAGTTATCAATTGAATCATGAATGTGGCGTCTCTTTGCATCCCTACACATCTTAGTACAGCGATTGCGCAATTTTTTAAAGAAAACAAAGTTTTCCTCCGTCGGATCCTTCTTGTACTTGCGTTTGGCTTTATCTCGTTTGGCCATGAGATTACGAATTTCTTTGCTTAGCCAAGGTGCAGGTAGGTGTCTAACTTTAACTTTTTTGATAGGTGCATGTTTATCAAACAGGTTTTGTAAGATTTTGTTGAAATTAGCAACTTTCTCGTCAATTGTGAGACTGTCTGTGACAGGCGTCCAGTCCACTGCTGAGGCATCTGCCTTCAGCTCCTCCAGATTCATACCCTTAAAACTACGAAGAAGAAGATACTTGGGCTTTTGTTTGGGAGGGCGTACTTTAAATGAAAGAAAAATCAAATCATGATATGAGAAAGGTGCATTAAGCTGACCATGAGAGGCAACCTTGTGAGGATTGGAGACAATCATAAGATCAATGAGAGAGGGTGTACAGTGTGGGGAATGATGAGTGGCTAACAGTGGAAGAATGTGCAGATTTAAGCTGGAAGCAATAGAGATCAGTTTGGCGGAACGAGAATCATTTTTAAGGAGATCAGTGTTAAAATCACTAAGAATAAGAGTATCATCATATAATGGGCTAAAATCATTAAGTAGAGATTCAAAGTAATCAAAGTAGTCAACGTTACGATCAGGGGGATAAAATACACCAAGAAGAAGTTTGGAGTGGTGGAGAAAGATTTCAAGAAAGAGATGTTCAGCAAATCCAGAATATTGACCAGGGGATTGACTTACGATTTTACAAGGGATATCAGAGCGTAAATATATTGCGACACCACCACATCCTTTTCCGATTCTATCGTTCCTTATGAGGCGAAATCCAGGTAAACAATACATTGTGGAGGGGATGGAGGGTTTAAGATATGACTCAGAGATAAGTATGGCATCAATGCGTTGGTTGCTAAAAGAAGCAAGAAGATCTGAGTAATGTGCCGAAATGCTTTGCGCATTTATGTGAACAATATTAAAGTTGTTCTTGAAACCCTGAAAAGCAGAAGAGAGTCTATCATATAGGCACAGTGTGGAACTAGACCGGGAGTCATCACTCTCAGCACTAGCGTAGTCATCAGCTGAAGAACAAGAGAAAAAGCTGTCATTTAAATCTATCGGTAAGTCCATAAATACAATTAATAAATAAAATATTATATAACGTACAAAAATAAAATAAGATACAAGCTACAAGCTAGATTTACATTATAATACCTAATCCCAATTATCACCTCTTTGGCAAGCTGGAAACAATCGCATTTACACAATTACACATTACACAAACACGAAAAAAGAGAAGAAAATAACCAGTAAATTTTAACCTTAGAAGATAAGAAAAATCTAAATTAAACAATCATGAAACTGGCTAGCTTTACATTATAAGCAGTTTTAGTATTTTAAAGTGGATATATTTTAATAACATTCTTGTTTAAAGTTGCAACATGCGTTAATGTTATAAGTTTTCAATAATACGATTTTGTAAAAAGACAAAAACATATACATAATTATATTGACACACAGATAATAAAATAAAATAAAAATGGGTTGGAAAAAATGCGCGAATTGACAATGGTGCTGTTTTTCGTTTTATTGAAAAAAAAAATATAACCGTTTGGGTATTTTGATCAACAATAGTGATAGAATACTGTGAATACTGTCAAATGGTTTGATAGCTATTTCTCTGATAGATATCAACAGGTCATGCTTAAGTCTGGTGATGCATCTTTGTCCTCGCGTCCACACCTTGTAGATAGGGGAGTTCCCCAAGGCTCAATTCTCGGCCCTTTATTGTTTATCTTGTACAGCGCTGATTTAGTACACTCGATATCATCTTGCAGATTTCATCTTTATGCCGATGATTTACAAATGTATCTTTCTACGGATAGTACTAATTTAGCTTCAACAGTGGACAGAATTAACCATGATTTAAATAATATCTCCGAATGGGCTGAAAAGAACTGTCTTTCCTTAAATCCTGCAAAATCAAAATTCATGATTTTGGGATCAAAAAAAAAAGTTAGTACAATCGGCCTAAAACATCCAAAAATTCTTATAAAAGGACAGCCCATTGAAAGAGTCTCAGTAGCAAAGAATTTAGGTCTTATTATGGATGAACATCTTCACTTCGAAGATCATGTCACTGAACTGGTACGCAATAGTTTTTACAGACTTAAAGTACTTTATAATGTTCGACAATTCCTTAGTGTCGATATCCGAGTGACATTGTGTGAAACGCTCATTTTGTCTAGATTGGGTTACTGTATCAATGTTTATGGCTCTTGTATTTACAAAAAGTCCCAACGTCTCTTACAAAGAATTCAGAATGCTTGCGCGCGATTTTGTTTTAAAATTCCTCCTCGGTCACACGTAACACCTTTCCTGAATGACGCAGACATTCTGAATATGGAAAGTAGGCAAAAGCTTTACTTAGCCACGCTATTGTTCGGAGTCATACAAACAAAGGTACCGCCTTATTTGTTTACAAAACTGAACTGGCGTGGTTCGCGTCGGGTTGCTAGGGCTTGCACTATGCCTCTCTCTTTGCCTCACCACCGGACAGCTGCTTTCAGAGGCAGTTTTTCTTTCATGGCCACCAAATGTTGGAACGATATTCCGCCACCCCTTCGTAACCTTACAAAAAAACATTGCTTTAAAGCGAAGTATCGGTTGCATTTGCTGGCCATGCAAAGAAAAACTGTAGCAAAGTCCTATTAAGGCAAGCAGTGGTGCATTATCATATTATTTTAGTACAATTTTTTTTTATTTTTCAATCTATTATTATTTTCATTTCATATTACATTAATTTGTTTTTATACCATATTACATAAATATTCACTCATATGTATTACACTCACATAAATAACACAAAATTAAAAGTTCAGCACGTCGCTCTTCTACGGTTCCGGCAGAATGATCAGTGCTGCATTGTGAATCTTTGCAGCAAATACTGAGTCGGAGCCCTTTTGCTATTGTAATATGTCCATAATTAAGTATCTGTCTCATTATTATTATTGTTAAAACTTGTTCCGTGTCTTTTATTGTTAATGTAAATGTTTAATTGTGTTGAATGTGAATTGTGTACGTATTGTAATAGTGAATAAATGTTTTATCTATCTATCTATCTATCTAATCAAAATCGCCATAACCGACAGACCCATCCGCACCCATCAGATGATCCTCAAGAAAGGATATAACATACAGTGACTATACTATATATCAAGACGGATATAACAGACAAGGCAGTATAGCATAGTTCCTTAGCCTTTTCCTGACGATTGTAATTATTAAAAATAAAACAAAAAAAAAAAAACTGTCAAGAAACAAAAAAACAAATTATTAGAGAAGGTTACCTACATACTTTACGAGTAAATAATGTACTCTCAGAAAGAGAAGAATAAAAAAAAACAATTAGTAACTAATTTGAAACTACCTCGGAACTTAGGCAAATGAAAATTATCTATATGAATTGTATATGAAGATTGTATAGCAGCAAAACTATGACCACTATGACCGTGCGAAAGATTACCGAATGCAGACAGTTCATTTGATGCCCGAATTGCTCCGAGCCACACTCCTTGTCCTTGTTTTGCTTTTGGAGGCCGTGTTCTTTGACTTATCGGTGCCAGAGTCCTTCGCCGTGGGTTGTAGAGGCACCTCTTTAGCTGGCCATTTATCGATCAATTGGTGCAGTTCATGCAACTGCTCGACTTTACGCCTCGTCTTATCTGGAAGCAGCACCAAGATCTTTCCTTCCGTGGTCCAGCTATTGTGTATCCCAAAATGTTGCCTAGCTGCCATAAAAACATCATGCCGAGTTTTTGTCAAGAACTCAGATACAGTCACTGCAGTACCTTTGAGTGTCGTTTTGTGACTCCAAACTTCAGACCTGGATTTGAAGCTGGAGAACCGGACTAATATAGGTCTGCATTTATCTTTATTCTTAACACTGCCCAGACGATGGCAGACTGATATGTCAGCTGCACATTGTGACGGCAAATTCATTCTTTCACCCAATGTTTTTGTAATTGTTACTAAAGGTTGTTCGTCACTTTCAGGGATCCCATGAAATAGAAGCACTTTACGGCGAGAAGCCATCTCATGGCGATCTAGCCCCAGCAACAGGAACTGAACTTGCGACTTCATTATGGCTAGCGCCTTCCAAACGAAAGTTTTAAAATTGGAGAACTCACTTGCTAGTGCGCTGAGGTCTGGACTCTGAGCACTGGGAACTTTCGCCTTTTCCTGCAGAGACTGCTCATACTCTGCCATCCTGGACTTGAACATGGTGTCCATGTCTTCCATGTTCTTGTTCAGTTGGGTGAACAAATCCATGATGTGATGATTATGTGGTGTTGAGGTTATCTTTTATGAGAAGTGATGTGATAGTGAAAAATTGATATTGCCCCGAGGGATAAAGAGATCAGGAACAAAATTAAATTAGTTTTCGCACATAAATACTTTGATTATTATTTTATAATAATAAAAACAATCAGAGCCAAAAAGTTTAGTCATGTATGTATGACTACCCCACACGAAAAAAAAAAGCTATTATTGCTCTTATGCAAAGGGATGAAGGGCGCGTTCTTACTCTTATGCAAAGGGATAAGGGGCGCGTTCTTGCCCTTATGCGAAGGGATAAGGGGCGCGTTATTGCTCTTATGCGAAGGGATAAGAAGCGCGTTCTTACTCTTATGCGAAGGGATAAGGGGCGCGTTCTTGCCCTTATGCGAAGGGATAAGGGGCGCGTTCTTGCCCTTATGCGAAGGGATAAGGGGCGCGTTATTGCTCTTATGCGAAGGGATAAGAGGCGCGTTCTTACTCTTATGCGAAGGGATAAAGGGCGCGTTCTTGCCCTGATGTGAAGGGATAAGGGGCGCGTTCTTGCCCTTATGCGAAGGGATAAGGGGCGCGTTCTTGCCCTTATGCAAAGGGATGAGGGGCGCGTTATTGCTCTTATGCAAAGGGATGAGGGGCGCGTTATTGCTCTTATGCAAAGGGATGAGAGGCACGTTCTTGCTCTTATGCAAAGGGATAGGGGGCGCGTTCTTGCCCTTATAAGAAGGGATAAGGGGCACGTTATTGCTCTTATGCGAAGGGATAAGAGGCGCGTTCTTACTCTTATGCGAAGGGATAAGGGGCGCGTTCTTGCCCTTATGCGAAGGGATAAAGGGCACATTCTTGCCCTTATGCGAAAGGATAAGGGGCACGTTCTTGCTCTTATGCGAAGGGATAAGAGGCGCGTTCTTACTCTTATGCGAAGGGATAAGGGGCGCGTTCTTGCTCTTATGCAAAGGGATGAGGGGCACGTTCTTGCTCTTATGCGAAGGGATAAGGGGCACGTTATTGCTCTTATGCAAAGGGATGAGGGGCACGTTCTTGCTCTTATGCGAAGGGATAAGAGGCGCGTTCTTACTCTGATGCGAAGGGATAAGGGGCGCGTTATTGCTCTTATGCAAAGGGATGAGGAGCACGTTCTCGCTCTTATGCGAAGGGATAAGGGGCGCGTTATTGCTCTTGTGCAAAGGGATGAGGGGCACGTTCTTGCTCTTATGCAAAGGGATAAGGGCCGCGTTATTGCTCTTATGCAAAGGGATAAGGGGCACGTTATTGCTCTTATGCAAAGGGATGAAAGGCGCGTTATTGCTCTTATGCAAAGGGATAAGGGGCACGTTCTTGCCCTTATGCGAAGGGACAAAGGGCACATTCTTGCCCTTATGCGAAGGGATAAGGGGCACGTTCTTGCTCTTATGCGAAGGGATAAGAGGCGCGTTCTTACTCTTATGCGAAGGGATAAGGGGCGCGTTCTTGCTTTTATGCAAAGGGATGAGGAACACGTTCTTGCTCTTATGCGAAGGGATAAGGGGCGCGTTATTGCTCTTATGCAAAGGGATGAGGGGCACGTTCTTGCTCTTATGCGAAGGGATAAGAGGCGCGTTCTTACTCTTATGCGAAGGGATAAGGGGCGCGTTATTGCTCTTATGCAAAGGGATGAGGGGCACGTTCTTGCTGTTATGCGAAGGGATAAGGGGCGCGTTCTTGCTCTTATGCAAAGGGATGAGGGGCACGTTCTTGCTCTTATGCAAAGGGATAAGGGGCGCGTTATTGCTCTTATGCAAAGGGATGAGGGGCACGTTATTGCTCTTATGCAAAGGGATAAGGGGCGCGTTATTGCTCTTATGCAAAGGGATAAGGGGCACGTTATTGCTCTTATGCAAAGGGATGAGGGGCAAGTTCTTGCTCTTATGCGAAGGAATAAGGGGCGCGTTATTGCTCTTATGCAAAGGGATGAGGGGCACGTTATTGCTCTTATGCAAAGGGAAAAGGGGCGCGTTATTGCTCTTATGCAAAGGGATGAGGGGCACGTTCTTGCTCTTATGCAAAGGGATAAGGGGCGCGTTATTGCTCTTATGCAAAGGGATGAGGGGCACGTTATTGCTCTTATGCAAAGGGATAAGGGGCGCGTTATTGCTCTTATGCAAAGGGATAAGGGGCACGTTATTGCTCTTATGCAAAGGGATGAAGGGCGCGTTAATGCTCTTATGCAAAGGGATGAGGGGCACGTTCTTGCTCTTATGCGAAGGGATAAAGGGCACGTTATTGCTCTTATGCAAAGGGATAAGGGGCACGTTATTGCTCTTATGCAAAGGGATGAGGGGCGCGTTATTGCTCTTATGCGAAGGGATAAGGGGCACGTTCTTGCTCTTATGCGAAGGGATAAGGGGCACGTTCTTACTCTTATGCAAGGGGATGAGGGACACGTTCTTGCCCTTATGCGAAGGGATAAGGGGCACGTTCTTGCTCTTATGCGAAGGGATAAGAGGCGTGTTCTTACTCTTATGCGAAGGGATAAGGGGCGCGTTCTTGCCCTTATGCGAAGGGATAAGAGGCGCGTTCTTACTCTTATGCGAAGGGATAAGGGGCGCGTTCTTGCCCTTATGCGAAGGGATAAGAGGCACGTTCTTGCTCTTATGCGAAGGGATAAGGGGCGCGTTATTGCTCTTATGCAAAGGGATGAGGGGCACGTTCTTGCCCTTATGCGAAGGGATAAGGGGCACGTTATTGCTCTTATGCAAAGGGATGAGGGGCACGTTATTGCTCTTATGCAAAGGGATAAGGGGCGCGTTATTGCTCTTATGCAAAGGGATCAGGGGCGCGTTTTTGCTCTTATGCAAAGGGATGAGGGCCACGTTATTGCTCTTATGCAAAGGGATAAGGGGCGCGTTATTGCTCTTATGCAAAGGGATAAGGGGCACGTTATTGCTCTTATGCAAAGGGATGAAGGGCGCGTTATTGCTCTCATGCAAAGGGATGAGGGGCACGTTATTGCTCTTATGCAAAGGGATAAGGGGCGCGTTATTGCTCTTATGCAAAGGGATAAGGGGCACGTTATTGCTCTTATGCAAAGGGATGAAGGGCGCGTTATTGCTCTTATGCAAAGGGATGAGGGGCGCGTTATTGCTCTTATGCGAAGGGATAAAGGGCACGTTCTTACTCTTATGCGAAGGGATAAGGGGCGCGTTCTTGCCCTTATGCGAAGGGATAAGGGGCGCGTTCTTGCTCTTATGCGAAGGGATAAGAGGCACGTTATTGCTCTTATGCGAAGGGATAAGGGGCACGTTCTTGCCCTTATGCGAAGGGATAAGGGGCACGTTCTTGCTCTTATGCGAAGGGATAAGAGGCGCGTTCTTACTCTTATGCGAAGGGATAAGGGGCGCGTTCTTGCCCTTATGCGAAGGGATAAGGGGCACGTTCTTGCTCTTATGCGAAGGGATAAGGGGCGCGTTATTGCTCTTATGCGTAGGGATAAGGGGCACGTTTTTGCCCTTATGCGAAGGGATAAGGGGCGCGTTATTGCTCTTATGCGAAGGGATAAGAGGCGCGTTCTTACTCTTATGCGAAGGGATAAGGGGCGCGTTCTTGCTCTTATGCGAAGGGATAAGGGGCGCGTTATTGCTCTTATGCGAAGGGATAAGAGGCGCGTTCTTACTCTTATGCGAAGGGATAAGGGGCGCGTTCTTGCCCTTATGCGAAGGGATAAGGGGCGCGTTCTTGCCCTTATGCGAAGGGATAAGGGGCGCGTTCTTGCTCTTATGCGAAGGGATAAGAGGCACGTTATTGCTCTTATGCGAAGGGATAAGGGGCACGTTCTTGCCCTTATGCGAAGGGATAAGGGGCACGTTCTTGCTCTTATGCGAAGGGATAAGAGGCGCGTTCTTACTCTTATGCGAAGGGATAAGGGGCGCGTTCTTGCCCTTATGCGAAGGGATAAGGGGCACGTTCTTGCTCTTATGCGAAGGGATAAGGGGCGCGTTATTGCTCTTATGCGTAGGGATAAGGGGCACGTTCTTGCCCTGTTGCGAAGGGATAAGGGGCGCGTTATTGCTCTTATGCGAAGGGATAAGAGGCGCGTTCTTACTCTTATGCGAAGGGATTAGGGGCGCGTTCTTGCTCTTATGCGAAGGGATAAGGGGCGCGTTATTGCTCTTATGCGAAGGGATAAGAGGCGCGTTCTTACTCTTATGCGAAGGGATAAGGGGCGCGTTCTTGCCCTTATGCGAAGGGATAAGGGGCGCGTTCTTGCCCTTATGCGAAGGGATAAGGGGCGCGTTATTGCTCTTATGCGAAGGGATAAGGGGCGCGTTCCTGCCCTTATGCGAAGGGATAAGGGGCACGTTATTGCTCTTATGCAAAGGGATAAGGGGCACGTTATTGCTCTTATGCAAAGGGATAAGGGGTACGTTATTGCTCTTATGCAAAGGGATGAGGGGCGCGTTATTGCTCTTATGCGAAGGGATAAGGGGCACGTTCTTGCTCTTATGCGAAGGGATAAGGGGCACGTTCTTACTCTTATGCGAAGGGATAAGGGGCACGTTCTTGCTCTTATGCGAAGGGATAAGGGGCGCGTTATTGCCCTTATGCGAAGGGATAAGGGGTACGTTATTGCTCTTATGCAAAGGGATGAGGGGCGCGTTATTGCTCTTATGCGAAGGGATAAGGGGCACGTTCTTGCTCTTATGCGAAGGGATAAGGGGCACGTTCTTACTCTTATGCGAAGGGATAAGGGGCACGTTCTTGCTCTTATGCGAAGGGATAAGGGGCGCGTTATTGCCCTTATGCGAAGGGATAAGGGGCACGTTATTGCTCTTATGCAAAGGGATGAGGGGCACGTTCTTGCTCTTATGCGAAGGGATAAGGGGCGCGTTCTTGCCCTTATGCGAAGGGATGAGGGGCACGTTCTTGCTCTTATGCGAAGGGATAAGGGGCGCGTTCTTGCCCTTATGCGAAGGGATAAGGGGCACGTTATTGCTCTTATGCAAAGGGATAAGGGGCGCGTTCTTACTCTTATGCAAAGGGATAAGGGGCACGTTCTTACTCTTATGCGAAGGGATAAGGGGCACGTTCTTGCTCTTTTGCGAAGGGATAAGGGGCGCGTTATTGCCCTTATGCGAAGGGATAAGGGGCACGTTCTTGCTCTTATGCGAAGGGATAAGGGGCACGTTCTTACTCTTATGCGAAGGGATAAGGGGCACGTTATTGCTCTTATGCAAAGGGATGAGGGGCACGTTATTGCTCTTATGCAAAGGGATAAGGGGCGCGTTATTGCTCTTATGCAAAGGGATCAGGGGCGCGTTTTTGCTCTTATGCAAAGGGATGAGGGCCACGTTATTGCTCTTATGCAAAGGGATAAGGGGCGCGTTATTGCTCTTATGCAAAGGGATAAGGGGCACGTTATTGCTCTTATGCAAAGGGATGAAGGGCGCGTTATTGCTCTCATGCAAAGGGATGAGGGGCACGTTATTGCTCTTATGCAAAGGGATAAGGGGCGCGTTATTGCTCTTATGCAAAGGGATAAGGGGCACGTTATTGCTCTTATGCAAAGGGATGAAGGGCGCGTTATTGCTCTTATGCAAAGGGATGAGGGGCGCGTTATTGCTCTTATGCGAAGGGATAAAGGGCACGTTCTTACTCTTATGCGAAGGGATAAGGGGCGCGTTCTTGCCCTTATGCGAAGGGATAAGGGGCGCGTTCTTGCTCTTATGCGAAGGGATAAGAGGCACGTTATTGCTCTTATGCGAAGGGATAAGGGGCACGTTCTTGCCCTTATGCGAAGGGATAAGGGGCACGTTCTTGCTCTTATGCGAAGGGATAAGAGGCGCGTTCTTACTCTTATGCGAAGGGATAAGGGGCGCGTTCTTGCCCTTATGCGAAGGGATAAGGGGCACGTTCTTGCTCTTATGCGAAGGGATAAGGGGCGCGTTATTGCTCTTATGCGTAGGGATAAGGGGCACGTTTTTGCCCTTATGCGAAGGGATAAGGGGCGCGTTATTGCTCTTATGCGAAGGGATAAGAGGCGCGTTCTTACTCTTATGCGAAGGGATAAGGGGCGCGTTCTTGCTCTTATGCGAAGGGATAAGGGGCGCGTTATTGCTCTTATGCGAAGGGATAAGAGGCGCGTTCTTACTCTTATGCGAAGGGATAAGGGGCGCGTTCTTGCCCTTATGCGAAGGGATAAGGGGCGCGTTCTTGCCCTTATGCGAAGGGATAAGGGGCGCGTTCTTGCTCTTATGCGAAGGGATAAGAGGCACGTTATTGCTCTTATGCGAAGGGATAAGGGGCACGTTCTTGCCCTTATGCGAAGGGATAAGGGGCACGTTCTTGCTCTTATGCGAAGGGATAAGAGGCGCGTTCTTACTCTTATGCGAAGGGATAAGGGGCGCGTTCTTGCCCTTATGCGAAGGGATAAGGGGCACGTTCTTGCTCTTATGCGAAGGGATAAGGGGCGCGTTATTGCTCTTATGCGTAGGGATAAGGGGCACGTTCTTGCCCTGTTGCGAAGGGATAAGGGGCGCGTTATTGCTCTTATGCGAAGGGATAAGAGGCGCGTTCTTACTCTTATGCGAAGGGATAAGGGGCGCGTTCTTGCTCTTATGCGAAGGGATAAGGGGCGCGTTATTGCTCTTATGCGAAGGGATAAGAGGCGCGTTCTTACTCTTATGCGAAGGGATAAGGGGCGCGTTCTTGCCCTTATGCGAAGGGATAAGGGGCGCGTTCTTGCCCTTATGCGAAGGGATAAGGGGCGCGTTATTGCTCTTATGCGAAGGGATAAGAGGCGCGTTCTTACTCTTATGCGAAGGGATAAGGGGCGCGTTCCTGCCCTTATGCGAAGGGATAAGGGGCACGTTATTGCTCTTATGCAAAGGGATAAGGGGCACGTTATTGCTCTTATGCAAAGGGATAAGGGGTACGTTATTGCTCTTATGCAAAGGGATGAGGGGCGCGTTATTGCTCTTATGCGAAGGGATAAGGGGCACGTTCTTGCTCTTATGCGAAGGGATAAGGGGCACGTTCTTACTCTTATGCGAAGGGATAAGGGGCACGTTCTTGCTCTTATGCGAAGGGATAAGGGGCGCGTTATTGCCCTTATGCGAAGGGATAAGGGGCACGTTATTGCTCTTATGCAAAGGGATGAGGGGCACGTTCTTGCTCTTATGCGAAGGGATAAGGGGCGCGTTCTTGCCCTTATGCGAAGGGATGAGCGGCACGTTCTTGCTCTTATGCGAAGGGATAAGGGGCGCGTTCTTGCCCTTATGCGAAGGGATAAGGGGCACGTTATTGCTCTTATGCAAAGGGATAAGGGGCGCGTTCTTACTCTTATGCAAAGGGATAAGGGGCACGTTCTTACTCTTATGCGAAGGGATAAGGGGCACGTTCTTGCTCTTATGCGAAGGGATAAGGGGCGCGTTATTGCCCTTATGCGAAGGGATAAGGGGCACGTTCTTGCTCTTATGCGAAGGGATAAGGGGCACGTTCTTACTCTTATGCGAAGGGATAAGGGGCACGTTATTGCTCTTATGCAAAGGGATGAGGGGCACGTTATTGCTCTTATGCAAAGGGATAAGGGGCGCGTTATTGCTCTTATGCAAAGGGATCAGGGGCGCGTTTTTGCTCTTATGCAAAGGGATGAGGGCCACGTTATTGCTCTTATGCAAAGGGATAAGGGGCACGTTATTGCTCTTATGCAAAGGGATGAAGGGCGCGTTATTGCTCTCATGCAAAGGGATGAGGGGCACGTTATTGCTCTTATGCGAAGGGATAAGGGGCGCGTTATTGCCCTTATGCGAAGGGATAAGGGGCACGTTATTGCTCTTATGCAAAGGGATGAGGGGCACGTTCTTGCTCTTATGCGAAGGGATAAGGGGCGCGTTCTTGCCCTTATGCGAAGGGATAAGGGGCACGTTATTGCTCTTATATAAAGGGATAAGGGGCACGTTATTGCTCTTATGCAAAGGGATGAGGGGCGCGTTCTTGCTCTTATGCAAAGGGATGAGGGGCACGTTCTTGCTCTTATGCGAAGGGATAAGGGGCGCGTTCTTGCCCTTATGCGAAGGGATAAGGGGCACGTTCTTGCCCTTATGCGAAGGGATAAGGGGCGCGTTATTGGTCTTATGCAAAGGGATAAGGGGCACGTTATTGCTCTTATGCAAAGGGATGAGGGGCGCGTTCTTGCTCTTATGCAAAGGGATGAGGGGCACGTTATTGCTCTTATGCAAAGGGATGAGGGGCGCGTTCTTGCTCTTATGCAAAGGGATGAGGGGCACGTTATTGCTCTTATGCAAAGGGATGAGGGGCACGTTCTGGAGGGATGGTAGAATGGGAGGTCTTCTTGGTTCCAGGGGCGTATAAGCGGCACGCTCATCGTATAGGATTCTTGACGTTTTATTAGGACAGATAGGGTCTGGAAAATGAAAAGAAATAAATTTCAGACAGTGGTCTATTGTAGGTATATAAAACGGGTATTCATTAAATTGTTATGAAGGCGTCAGTCAAATTTGATTTTATTATTTTAAACAGTGTTGTTTTTTTTATATTTCTCAGGTGCTTTAGGAAATTAATTGAGGTAGAGTTGATGTCAGGTTAAGAGTGAAAGGGGTGTGTCAGGGTCGTGGCAGGTACACACTTGATAGGTAGTGGACTCCACTTGCCTCTTGAAGATATTGGACTTCTATGGCTGGATTGGCAAGTGTAAGAGGGATGGAGGAGGTGTGTTAGTGTTGGATGGAGTGGAAGTCAGTGTTTTTTGCTTGAATAAGGGTTATTGAGTTACTACAAGCCTCATTGTTACAATATTAGCACTTTAAATAGGTATTATGTTGAGTTTTACTAGGTCTTAAGAAAAGCGGCAGTCTTGTGGCTACACATAAGATTTACAAAAAAAATGCAAAATTTTAGTTTGGTCTCATTTAACTTTATTCATGAACGATAAAGTGAAATGTACTGATGGGTTAATAGCTTTATACTTATATGTTTAGACAAAAACTAGTTTTACAAAGGAACGGGGACCAAACTTTAGTTTCAATTGAATAAATACCTACTTTTGCAACTCAAAGTTTTATGAAAATATAAAATTATTTAGTAGTTCAGAGTTGATACCTTAGTGATTACTGATCGGATTGACCCATTTTGTCCTCTAGCAAATAGGATTGGTTACAGTTAAGTTATATAGCAGTTAAACTGAAGATGTTTGGATAAAATGGCTGATCCTAGTGAATGGAAGTAGTTCTAGGACATTCTGAATGTACAAAGACAAAGGGATAGTCGTTACTTCAATATGAAAATTCTTCCGCAATGGCATCAGGTTTAACTTAGGCAGAACAGTCTTTTCTTTCAGTATGGTTGAGACTTGAGACAGGCAAGCTAGAAGGGGTTTTATAGGTGTTCCGAGTGTGAACTGTGAAATGTAAATCGGTACGCCCGTATTTCACCGACGATTAGCGCTTAATACATTGATGATTTTAAAAATATAACTCCTGTTTTGTAAAGTCGTACTTAGGGTTAAACGTACAGGGGATTAGTATCGCCAAATGTGTACTTTCTAAAGCCTCATTTACGGTTGCACCAAAAATATTGAAAAAAAAATGTATATGAATTATCAACTCTAAGAGAACATAAGCAACATTGTTCTTTTTCATACCGCCAAAACTTCTATATAAAAAAAATTTCAACCGAATGGTGTTTTTTGGCTTGAAATCCCTACTGCTCCTAAGCGGCTCTAAGCGGATAAACTTGATAGTTTTCAATCAAACAATCACGTCCATGTGAAAAGTATAATTTTCTCCTATTTCGCCCTTTCAAAGACGCAGCGAGCGTCGTAACAGCCACTGTGCAAGGTGCGCTGATATAAGGTAAGGGTAAGGCCACCAATTTTGCCACAAATCGCGAAAAAGCTACCGCTGCTTACAACCAACGTATGGTAAAAATCTAAATCCTATAAACCAGAGTGTTGAGTGATCTTTCTGATTACTAAATTTAACTTTTTTTTTGTACGTAAGTGTCAAGTTGGTACCTCATAACTGCAACTGGAATAATTTATCATAATTTTTTTAGGGTTTAGTACCCTGTCAATACAATACCCTTTTTCTAAACCTATAAGTTTGTACGAAATCCTCGGTTTGTGGGTCCGACTCACACTCGGTACTTACTTTAAGTAGGTTTTCTCTACAAAGCCTCGATCTCCAGATATCCTTATATTTTGATAAATAAATAATTTGAGATACAGGCATTGACTTGTAGAGGAATTTCCATAAAACGCATTACTAGTAGGTATGTTCACTTACGATTCCCCGACGTAGATAACAAAAAAAAGCAAATCATGAACATAGTGCATTCGAGATGTTATGGTTATGAATGAATGGTACACACACACACACAGCTGCGCGCGCGCGCCTGAGAGGGTCAGCAGTATTCCGACCAATTTTGCACTCGCCTCGAATCGTAGTTGGGAGCTTTTAGCACCGAACTCTTAAGAGGCACCTTTGCGCCTGTTGTGGTGTCAGTGCCCGCTGTTCCTAGATGTTCTGGACGGGAGTTCTAACGGGATAGCTCGAGTAAAATAAACGGAGTGTAATTTTAGGTGCTGTATTTTAAGGATAATAGTGTCGCGTGCGTGTATGTACAAGATCGCAGAGAGAAGAGAATGACTAAACATAAAAATGAATGATTGAATGAATGAAGGCTGATTGAATGAATGAAGACAGATGGAATGATTGATTGAATTATTGAATGAATGAATGAATATAAATTAAACGCGCGCACTTATAAATTAGTCTAAAACCGCACGGCGGCCGGTACCCGTCACGCACCGGCTTGAAGATTGTCTCCAACAGCGCCTGTATTTTTCTTAAGATTCATACAAAAGTTAAAAACTGATTGTGAAGTCAACAGCTTATTTTCTTAATTTTTTTTTCATAAGTGTTATCCAGCGACATCTATCTACGTCTCTATATAGCTCAAAAAGCTAAATTTGATGAACACCATCATAATAGCTAAAATAAAAAAAAAAAGTTTATTGACACAAAAGAAAAATAAGGTACAATAATGTTTTTACAACTTATTGAATACAGTTTAAAAGCAATGTAAATAGATTATTGATGCCTAATCTCAATTGAATTAAAAACCTACAGGTTAAACATCAATACCCCTCACGTTAAGCTACAGATAGTGATCAGATATCAAGGTTGTACGGTACTCTCAAATGCGCATACAAATCTTCGCCACTGTTTGGCAAAGTTCGTATTTCCTTACACTTTCTATACAATCAATACGGTCACGTGGTACGTCCGGTCGCTCGGCTATAGATTTGTGTGCGCATTATTACTTTGGGAGTACTGTACCTGTCTGGTAGCTGTAGCTGTCAGGATATCGTGAATATTGCCTCGTTTTTACGCAAATTTTAGCAAGTTGTTGTTTTACATGTTTTAATGTTTATATGTATTGTATTTTTATTTTCATTATCATTTCATTTTCATTGTGTAATTTTTATCTATAAAGGCAATAAAAAAGAGAGAAATACAAACTTCGTTCATGTAAAGAAGACTAAGTTTATACATTTTTCTATAAATAAACAGTTACCGTTTCATAGAAAAAAGACTTTACCTGAAACCAATTCGCAAATTCGGCGCTTTTTTAATATCTCGCTATCTTGAACCTCCTGATGAGGGATGGGTCTAAGTGCGGTGTAGGAGGAAGGGAAACATATATATATATATATATACAAGGTGACTTTTTGATCATCGTCCAAATTCATACTGGTGGCTTGGTACGTGATCAGTATCTTGGATCAGTAACAATTTTTGTAAAATTCGTAAAATGAAATTTCGGCTTCCCATAGAAATTCAGTTCCAGTCCCGAGTGAATCACTATGGGGAGTCGAAATTTCATGTTACGAATTTCAACAAAATTGTTATTGATCCATGATACTGATCACTTACCAAGCCACCAGTATGAATTTGGACGATGATCAAAAAGTCACCTTGTATATATATATATATATAAAGATGTGTGCAAGGTTTCATTGAGATCAAAGCCATCAGGACGTCACAAACACAAAGTATTTATATGGCAGCTGAGCGAAATGGACCACCTTAAGGAACATATTTCGCTTAGATTAAATTATGTTAAGGTGTGTTACTTCGAAAACCATTTCGAGATTTAGGTTTTATAAGCCGTATTTTCGAGATTTTGGTCTAAAAAAACTCAAAAAAGCTGCAACTCCTATTTGCCTTCGGGTGACGTCACTTGAGAAATGGCTGTTTAGAAATGTGTCCTTTCTCATCAAGACAAATTTATAAAAATTTGCTGCCGACTGATTTGATAGATGGATGATAAATGAGTAGACAGACAGAGACATACCACTTTTTTTATAAGCAATCACACACCACAATCGGTATTTATAAGGTCTAAAATTCTTTAAAAAATCATAAAAAATAATGGTTAATTTATATACCAAAATAATGAAAAATATGTCCTAAAATGGCGTACATTCTCCGAAAAAAAAATCAACAAGAAATGTTTTTGAAATGAAGCTATGGGAATTATGTTCCAAATTTCATGTTTCTATCATCTTTCTATGCTTCAGTCAGTCATACAGTAACGGAACCGTTTTATAGCGGTATTAATAGATCACTTTGGAGTATACTGATTATGTCAGAAATTTTAGTTTCTGCTTACGCCTCTGAGAGAGACGCGTGATTATGATTTTGTGTACCACTATTATTTTGCATAATAACTCTAGGTGTGAAATTATTCTCAGCGATTTTTATCTTTTTTGAACATAGAATGCCATAAAGGATTCGACGAAGGTAGTCTCAAGTACCGAAACTGGTCGGTTTTTCCGATCAAAATAAGAGCGTTACACTGTGTTCGTTGTGGATTTCAGTGTATGGAAATTTTGGTAAAAGTTTAACAGCTTTGACACTAGTATGATAAGATACTTAACATGGTGACATTCAGATGCACGACCGTCCATGCCCCTCCACAACCTATTCTCAGGAAAAGGAAGGTACGAGAAAATAGTTAAGGGCCAATTCAACAATTTAGAATTAACACATTATTACGTATATTTAAATAATAAACGCCATATTATTTATAAATTAAAGCAGTTTAATGTATCTGTTCTTATATGGCCATCACATTTCCAGCACAGGTGTCCCACTTTGTGCAAATATTTGAATGGCGAATGAAAGCAACCCACGCGACGATATATCAGATACCAATCCTAAGGGATTAGATACATATTCGCTACAAAATAAGGTTTCTTATTGAGTGAGAATCAGCATGTATTATCTTCAGTGCTTTTAGATACCAGCTTTATCGATGCACAAAGAATGCGTTACTATGAAGTTAGTTCGCTGCCCTAAAATCACAGACAAAGCGACAGAATTCACAGCACACAAATTATATTTGAGGTATCTCAGGACCCGTAGCATAGTGTTTAATCGCGCGCGACGCTACTAGTTGAATCGAGTGCAAGGAGCGTGACGCACTGTTTAATCGCAAAAACATCGTGTCACGCTCCTCGCACTTGCGATTCAACTAAATCGCATCGCGCGCGACTAAACACTATGCTAGGGGGCCTGTTATCCTTTACTTGCTTCTACCGTTACTTTCGCATAAAACATGAAAGATCGATGCTTTTATATGAAACTTTGCGTGAGAGGACTAAATTGAAGCGGCATTGTATGCGATTGCTGGGTTCTTTTAGCATGACCATGTCGATATTTTTTTTGCAAAGTTTTTGTACATTACCAGGGTGAAAAATCCGACTAATGCTTACCTGTAGAAAAGAATAAACGTTATTAATAACAAAAAAAGTGAATGCTGCTTACAAAAACTCAATACTTATTGGATCTTTTTGTTCAGTACAGATCAAATAAATCACAATTCAATAAGTACATAAAGACAAATAGAGGTTGCAGTTTATAGGTACCTATGTATGGAGAAGATGAAAAAGATACAAGCGAAGAAAGAAGCATGCATACACATACGCACCAGGTTTATTCATCGAAGATACGCACGCAACAAATAGAACATCTCTTGTGAATAATTCAAATTCAGAAACAAATCCGAAGACAAGAATTTGAAAAAAAAAATCGCGAGGGCGTTCTATATGTGCAGTACAAGCTAGTATATCAGGCAGGTACAAAAATAACAGTGGACAAGTATGATGGAAAAATTCGCTGGTCTGGGTAGGAACCTCGGTGGCGCAATCGGTAGCGCGCTTGTCTTGATAACAAGAGGTCGCAGGTTCGAATCCTGGCCCGGGGAATTTTTTCAAATTCTTGTCTTTGGATTTGTTTCTGATTGATCTTTTTTAGTTTGTAATGCACTCTAATAATATTCAGAGTATTCATAGCGATGGATTTCGGAAAATAAACATAATCTTAATTCAAATTCAGTTGTGTCCGTTACAAATTCCTTCAAATTCCTAGGTTAATTGCCTTGCAACAATTCGTGTTACTCTGACGAAGGTCAAATAATACCCCCTAGTGTTAAATTAGTTTTAATTAAATTAATTCTTGGGACGTTATCTTGTAAAACAAGAAGTATTCATCCCTCCTAAGGCACAATACAATACAATACAATACAGCTTTATTGGCACACCACAAAAGAAAAATAATACAATTAATTGAACTTAAAAAAAAGGCACCTTAAACTTAAAGGCACCTAGTCGACAATCTCATTTCAGCCCCCCTATTCTGTATCTTAAGTTGCCAACTGCACAGGGTGCCTATCGTCCAAAACATAGATAAAAACTAAACTTTCAAAATTGCTTTTAGTAGGTATTGAACTATTTACGAACTGTGTCGTCACTTCAAGTGCTAACATGCCCTTAGACAATTGGAATTCGATAGTATATCTATGTTTTTGATGATAGACACCCAGTCCAGAAGGCAACTAGAGATACATAATAGGCCCGCAGTTTCGACCATTTTATACGACGATTAGCGACAGTGTCACGATTAAGTCGGACAAGGTACGGGACCCTAAGAAATTACAAGTTTGTAACAAGGTTGAAATCGCGTCGGAACTTTATTTGGGTTTTTGGGGATTTAAGGCAAGTGAAGAAGCAAAAAAGCAGATGGAGAGCTGTCGTGCCCCTACCCCTCTAGGGTATACGATGCTCGATATAATACTATCGTTATATCTATTTTATTCAATTTAAACATTATGTCTATACTACATACTATATGTTATATATTTATATATATTTAAGTAGTGCGGCAGAAATTTCACAACAAAAATAGTTAAAACATGTAATTTTTCCATAAGCCAGCTGCATAACGTAATAAAGTTATGTATCGTAACGATATGAGTATACATAGCTTAATTAATATATACAGTAAAATATACGGTAACGTACATTTGTTATTATTAATGGTTAATATAAATTTACAATAAATTACCCTTACAGATTGAGAGGTGGCGTTTTCTTTTTATGATCTCTCAGAGCAGTTCCAAAGCGAGGGATTTCGCAATAACTCACATAATGTCAGAGCAAGCTAAATATGACACCAGTGTTTCACAAGCATGTTTATCTCATGTTAGTCACAAGTGTTACTTAATCCACAGGTAATCTAGGAGAGAAACTCAAATCCTTCTCAGTTTCAGAAAGACCGAGCTTAATCGAACATTAGCTCAAAGTCAAGTTAGGATGTATTCCATCTGGCTTATTATTATAATGAGAACAGCAACTTTCCAGACTTACTTACATGCACAACTAAAATGAGTTTCGTACGTGCATAATTGACTATATACAGGGTGTCCCATAATAAGCGAATCAAATTGTTATGGGAGGTAGCTTAGTCCAATTCCTATCAAATAAAATAAACATAGGTGAAACAAAAGTTCGATGGTTTTTGAGTTAATTAACTTTTTCAAAAAAATTTGAAAACATATTCCCGTCCCTGTTTTTTTTGCTGTCATTACTTTATTTTTCAGTTAAGATTTTTTTTATTTTCAGAATATTATTTAAAAATAACTATTTCATGAATTGGCTACCAAACATTTTAGAAAAGTTACACCAAATTTAAATGGCAAGACTTTGTTTTCACTTCTTGTGTAAATTCGAAAAAAATCTTTAAACTTTGGATCTCTGTGATGAAAAAAAAAAGTATGGAGTGGGAATGATAAACTATTTTAAAAACTTGCTCATTTAATGTTCTTTTTAGAAATGTAAGATATGTGACCATTTTCATAAGAATAAGCCTATTTATTAACCTTGATCAACGGCAGGAATGGATATTTAAAAAATATTATCCATAATTTGAACTAAAAATCTTATTTACATTATCGCATCGACGTTCTAACCGTTCTTTTGACTATTTATCTAAGAACAGTTAAAAAATAAACAAGGACATCAACAGCGTGATGTATAGCTGTCTCGTTTTAACATGAAGCTAGCTGCCATGCCACCACTAATTTGCCATTGTTGTTTGTTTGCGCACTCACTTGTCGCTCAGTGCAACACTTTACCTACTGTGCTACACTCGTGTACTATCACTGCTTCCGTATTGCGATATTCCAACGAACCTGGCTTTAATTTGGACTTTGCTGTGCTCTTGATTTGGTATCTTGTGAAGTGTACGACTTGGCGCTTCTCGGGACTTGTTTTGCTTGTGAATTGGATCATTGTGTTTGTGATTTGTTGCATCATGGCAAATCATCAAGACCATCCATTTACCCATCATGAGTATGCAGATATGCATTTGATTTATGGAGAAACCAGACATTTCGACGAAATACGTGGAAGTGTCACATACTCGGCTAGACAAGCTGCAAGGATTTATGCTGATCGTTATCCAAACCGACAACACCCACAATATGGAGTTTTTTTAAGGGTTGACAAAGCCTTCAGAGAAGGAAGAAATCCAGGCAGACACGGTGGTGAGGGTAGACCTGTAGAGGTTGACGATGAGGAAGTTCTCTTACAAATTGAAGATGATCCATCAACTTCTTGTCGGCGCATCGAACAAACTACGGGAATACCGAAATCCACTGTGCATAGAGTACTCAAACGATATCAATATCATCCTTACCATGTTACGCGGTGTACAAGCACTTCTGACACGCGATTATGCGAAGCGCGTGGTATTTTGCCAACGAATGCTACGCAAACAATCTGATGACATTCTAGGGAGGCCGAAGGCCGACCCCGGAGGACGATTCCTACGAGGCCGGAGGCGAAGCCGGAGGCCTCGTAGGAATCGTCCGGAGCCCAAACAGTACCAAGCGGCGAGGCCGCAGGCCGAACCGAGTATAAGCGAGGCCGATGAACGAACATACGAGGCCGAAGGCCGAGTATGTGAGTTCATTAGGCCGAGTTCACTTTACCCCGAGAGCATTACAAGACAGTTTCTTTTGGACCTATCTCCTAAACGTTTGAGATTGGGCTTGGCGGGATTCGACTACGTTGAATTGGTTCAAGCACATTTAGACCGTTGACAGTTTGGACACTTGACATCTGTCAGAGTTAACATTTCACGGAAAGGATCCCGGCGAGGCCGAAGGCCGAGTCTACAAGTGTCTTTATAGCGAAGCCGAAAAACGAGCATATTATTATTATTTTTTATTTATTTACAGTGGTTGGCTAACCTGCAGCCTTTCCTGTAAATCATAAATTTCATACTTTTTTCCACTGTTTAACGGCTCTGGATACAGTCCTTTTGAGCCAATCATAATTTAAAATTCACAAGATTATATTTGTTTTATTTCCTCACACTATGCATTGAAAAACGTAGTATGATTCACGGGCGTAAGATCAATAAATTACTCGGTCACGTTTAAAACACTCGCTACGCTCGTGTTTTAAATTGTCCTCGTAATTTATTCCTTTTCGCTCTAGTAGCATATAAACATAATATATATAACTACTATTATATAAACATAATTTTTAATGGCCATATAAAGTTCTCTCTACGTGCCGAATTGAGCTAGATACAATAAGTAAACTCCGGCCGTTCATTCGAGAGAATGGTGACGTTTGCAAATGTCAGGGGATGAAACCTTTTTTTACTGTTTTGCATTTCAATATTTTATATTTATCATGATGATTTTAGGGTAGATTCTATATCTTTAAAAGGTCCCATTTGTTAATAAAAAGTATTTTTGTCGTATATATTTTCCACTTCCTAGGACAAAACTTAATGAATCAGCTGACTCAATTTCTACGTAAAAGTTAAAAAAAAGCGCAAAAAATATTATTTTTGGCGAATAGTTGTCTATTAGCGATACTGTGTTCACTTGAATTTAAGAACCTTATATAAGAACGTAATATAACCTTATATAATATTATTATACCTTATATATTTAATACACAAACACGGATCGCATATTTATAACATTCGAGGACAAAGATAGAAGCCGAATGAAGTTATTTTTTTAATCAATAAAATGTGTCAAGTTATTTCTGTCAAATCAGCAATCATAATGCCTGTAGTATGAATCCTCGACTTTTTGAATCAACATTTCAGAAAAAGGTTTATAATATCTGCGGTGTAAGGCAGTGTTGTCGTATTATAAAACTGATATACCTTACCAAATAATAAGATCGTATATATATTCTATTCCAGGGTTTTTATTTATAAAAAAAGTTTAAATAATCATGATTTGGATTTATTTCGTCCCATTTGTTGTACCGTTGATATTTTTTTAACGTGCCTTTATTTATTTTTGTCGTGAAGAAACTCTTGTTGACTTGTAGTATTTTTTCGAGATATCGCCACACTCCATCTGTCATCATTCTCTCGAATTAACGGCAGCAGTTTAGATGATTTTTGTATTTTATCAGGTAAGGATACCTTAGAATATTGAGTTTTTTTCCTTTTAATATTTCCTTAAATAACTATTAAAATTAATAATTTGTTGTGTTCTAACCTGAAACGCTATCTCATCGAGCAAACTCTTTATAAATTTGAAGATTTTGCACCATCACTTTTAAAATGAAAGTTAGGTAAGTAATTTTTGAATTTGATTGCTATGTATCATTACTAGTAGAAGGAAGGATTAATGCATTTTTACTTTTTATTGATAATAATTTGATTTTTTTTTTACTTGTTTAAATTTGTGATATATTTTGACTTTGATTTCTATTTTTTCTTTTTTATTTATTATTACCTGTGTATTATGCTAAAGTTACGTGTAATATTAGTAACGATAATAAATGTCTTATGTCTTGATCCAAGGATGTGTCATACGAAACCGGTCGCCTAAAGTTAAATATTTGTAGAATAAAAGTAAGTACATAAATTTGTGTATAATTTATAATTTTCGTGAGGAACTAAAAATAGGAACAAAAAATATATTTTATGTTCTCACATACTGCAAAAACGTGATTACAACATCAAAAGTGGTTTTATAAGTACCTACATTGTTTGACCGATGTTATAATATTACATTATGAACGAGTAAAAGCGATAGTCACAAGTTACAACAAGAATCATGAATCTCGCGCTTTCTTTTCTCATATTTCGTGAAATTGTTTATTGAAATTATTATAGTATATGTTACGCGATGACGATATTTTTGATGGTCGTAGATAAAGTACTGTGTGTTACTGGACATAATTAGACATCCTTCCTCGTCAGAGTTGCACAAATACAATCTTATAATTTTTGGCCCATTGGTCTCAATTATAGCTCAAAATTTGCTACAAATGGCTCGTCCCCCGCTAAAAATACCTCGGATTCCTAAGGCTAACATTATGATTTTATAAGGTTAGTTTATTTTATTTTATTTTATTGATTGGGAAACAAACAGTTTTCTTAACTAATACAAATAAGAATAAATTAATCTTAAAACCAAACAAGTTTCCACAAAAATCTTGCAAGTAAATAAATGTATGTGCACGGCATTATAATAACGCAACATGTACTTACGTTATAAGTTACTCAGTAAAGTAACACAAAACAAAGCAAATTGAAAAGGGAAAAAATATATATAAATTACCAAATTAACAAAGCAAATTGAAGAGAGAAAAATGTACATAAATTAAAAATTAACACTAACACAAAGTTAAGTATCACTAAGAAAACATTTAGTACTTTTTTAAAAACGTTTAGTTAATGTTACTGTATTTTTTTCGAAATTGTAATAGTAAATTATTATTACGTACGGTTTGAACACTCACGTGTGATTGTTGTTCACTATATGCCAACCGTTTCGCTCAGCCGTTCAGCTCACCGATCGGCGGCTGCCAGTGCCCGTTTGACAACGACGGTGAACGCCACGTCGTCGTCCTAAGAACGACACTCGCCTTGAGAATGCCGAAATTGTATCGGTAAAACGGTTGGCTTATAGTCAACAACAATTACATGTGAGTGTTCAAGCCGTATGTAGTAATAATTGTAATAGTAGATGAAAAAAAAAAGTTTTGTAGTATTGTTGGAACCTTAATTGTGCGAGCCGAACTCGCTCTTGGTCGGTTTTTCTTTCTTATTGTGGTTAAAATACATACACGAACATTCGATAACAAAGGTACGCAAACTTGTAACTATTCCACGTAATGTAAAAGTTTCGGCCCTCTGTCCCTGACGTCTGCGGAACCAATTATTACTAATTTCACTTCCACAGAAGTTCAGTATATTTTGGGGTACATTTGCGAATGTGTAATCTTAATTATTCCATGGACATACTGAAATTAATTATCTGTCGTTGCAATAGTATTTTAGGGTACAGAATACATATCGTCACGACATGAATCCCCGAGGAGGGGTCAGTGGTATTTCCAAGTGTGGACTGTGAAATGCAAGTCACAGTTTACATAGAGGCAGTCAATAGTTAAAATTCAAAGAGTAAAGGAAAGTGGCTCCAATTAGATTCTGTCACATTCACAAAATAAAAAATAATTAAAAACAATAAAACGTACATATGAGTCCGTCGTACATTTTATTTTTGTACACAATGTCGTTACGCTTGGATGAAGAGCATCTATGGGATCTAGGATGAAGAGCGTTCGCCTAGGAAGTTGGAGAGATAGAAAAAAAAAGAGGCGTTAATGAGTCTGTGCAGGGAAAATCTACGGAAGTCGATAACGGATGAATGAATTATACTACGAAACAGCCTTTAACTCTTAGAGTTTACATTTTAACATAATACTCTAAGCTTTTACTAATCTCCCGGTACGCTTTTTCATGACGTCATAATTGGCGGCATGGTTTCGTAATGAGTCTGGATGAGGCCGACAACCAGATGAAGAGAAAGGATTTGTCATTGGATCTTGGTCTAACCTTTGCTTCAGGCTAATTATGCACCAGCTTTGGCCCTCGGCTTTGCTCGCGTGGACTTTCAATCATCGACAGTTTTCGGCTTGGTGGTTATTTTATCAACACCCCTCATAGCCCATGTGTTGACCAGGATCATTACAATGATAACAAAGAAAACCGCATCCAAATTCGTTAAGGGCTTCTGGAGTTAAAATGGAACATACATACAGACAGACAGACAAAATAAAAAAAAAATGTTGTTTTGTCCTCAGTACGACATAGTATTAGTCCTAATAACCCATTTCATTCAAATATTCGCAATAAAATTCAATGTTCATTACTTTCTTTTAATTTTTACTACTTAAGGGAATCATTGAGTTAGCGGCCGCGGCCGCGATAGGTACAGATCGTTCACAGTTATTTTACCTCTAGGCTGATCGAAAATGTTTCTTAAGTATTGGACATAGAACAGCTGTCAGAGGTAAAATAACTGTGAACAGTCTGTATTTGAAAAAAACTATAGCCGTCTTATTCCTGCTGCGCGGCGCACTTGCAAGCGAGTCGCCCCGCGCGCTTCCCGCAACCTTATTCTGTGAGGCGTCCGTATTCTAGTAATGTAAAGAGGTGCGATTGTGTAAGGTTGGTCATAGATGATAAATCTATACCATTGTCAAGGTTCGTGTAGGGCAAATTCGAATTATGTAAAACTGTCCATAAAATGAAGACCGAAAAGTGACCGAAGGTTTAGAAATGACCGATGGTTTAAAAAATGCGAAATGAAATTGCGTTTTATTGTGTACTACCTACGTAAAATGAAATTTGATAATTTATTTACTTTAAAATTATGTCAAACACAAAAATAATAGATCTTTTTGATTACATTTTTTAAATCCACCACAAAAATTATTTTTTATAATTTAAAACATAGAATTCAATCGAAAATTATCTCCATGCAACTCGTATAACCAAAAGCAACAATGAGGATAAGTCACATAACGGGAGAATCCAATTTTGACTATTACATTGCATGTGTTATGATTTTCTGAGTACACTACTTTTTGATTTTTTGAAATCCGTCCATAAATGGCAAAGTTATTTAATATTTTATCGGGCTTGATTTTAAAACGCGCGCCTCCCGCCCGTGGATACCGATGTCGTCATCACACACAGACCCCGCGTGATCGCAGTCGTCCAGTACGCACATTCGTGATTAGTAGCGAACACTCGGTTTTTTTTCGAGTTTTATGCATTATCGGTTTATTGTTTCGGTGTTCTGTAATAATGAGCAACAAATTGGAAGATGGATTCGAAAAAGGACAGTCAGATAATCTACCTAAAGTGGATTCTTTCATGGTTTTTGAATACTTAAACAATCATGTGAAGTATACCAGCGCTGAAATCCGAGGTTGGAAGCTTCAACGGTAAGTACCTACCAAATTTAATGTGTTAGTTAGTGAGTTTAGGCCTAGGTACTTTTTCCCATGGCTGTTGCGGTAGGTAATGTGAAAATAATAAAATAACCTGGGTAAAAAGGTACATGGACAGCATAACACACTCCATCATAAAAACGTTAGTCAAGTCAAGTACCTACATTATTTCTTCCTACGGAGTTCGAGTTGATGTTTTTGTAAGCAGGCAACTGCAGGCATGATTCATTGCGATTTAGTAAGTGCCGGTTTCAAGTTCACCTAAACATTATAGACCGGGAGCGCGCCGTAGATTAACTAACATTAGCGGATACCTACCATGTTTTTTGTTTCGATGCACTTAAATGGTGCAACCGCATCAGGTAATGTGATGTAGGTATTTAATGCTGTATGATTATTACAGGTCTGTACGAGAGTCATATGGCGACGATGCCGTAGGGTATGTCCAAGTCCAAAGAAATGGAAATGTGTGCACAGTAAAGGCAAGAATAACACCGGAGCATAAAGTAAAAACTAAAGGTTATAGCTGCACTCTCAAATGTGAAGAAAATGATAAAACTATTATTGATGTTACTTGTCATGATTGTGCTGCACAAAAAGGAGGTTGCAAACATAGTGTAGCATTTCTTATGTGGATACACAGACGCAGTGAAGAGCCTTCTCCAACTGAAAAAAAATGTTATTGGGCCAAACCAAAACTGGCCACAGTGGGCACAACCTTGAAATTTATAAAAGCCAAAGATATCGGTTCCAGCGCTGGAGATATTGACGATAACGCTAATGTAAGAAGTGAACAATTTTTTAACAAACTGGTGCACAATATACAGTTAAATTCTATTAGGATTCAGTTAACAAGTTACGTTACACAGAATGAACTTACGAAATTATCATTGCATAACTTGATAAATGATTATAAAAAAGAAGGTAACGACACGAACAGTGCACAAGGCTTCATCGATTATTGTACAACAAAACAAACACCAGAAAAGTGTTCAAAAATAGAACAAGAAACTCTATCTCAAGCTCAGTCTCCTTTATGGCATGAGATGCGATATTGCAGAATAACCGCGTCAAAAATACACGACGCCGCCCATTGCAAAACCCCTGATGGTTCATTAGTTGAGCAAATATTCGGTGCAACCATACCAGAAACTCCTGCAATGCGAAGAGGCAAAGTACTGGAACCTGATTGTTCACGCCACAAGCGTGACGCATTCGGATGAGTAATTTCGCAACACAGCGCCTGGCGCCAACTCGACTCGCGCGCCGGCGCTCGCTCTCTTCCGCCCGAAACGTCTTGAGAGACACACGTATGCATACTCGCGTCGCGACACAAAAATTATCGTGTAATTAACAGTGTTGTGTTCAAGTGACTCCAAGACAATCCTGCACATTCCTGCACAGACGTCTGCTCCATCAACACAACAAGGAAGGCTCAGCACGTCACCGCATCTCCCGTCGGCCCGTCCACAGACACTCAAATCAGGTCAGTTTACCCACAATCTTTTTCTTATCCTGTCTGCTCTCCCACTCAAATTTCATCAGCCCTGCATCCTGTAGCCAGCGGCTACATTTTTGGACCTTCGAGCCGGTAGTGACCAATTTTTTTATCACTTCGAGCCGTCAAACCCCGGCCCCGCAGCCCCCGTCGATTTATTACAGTCCATTTTCAATCCAAGAAAATTTTTGGTTTATATCACCCCCCGCCTATCCCCCGCCGGCCCGTAACTTTGTTTGAACCAGCCCCCGTCGATTTACTACAGTCCATTTTCACCCGGTTACATATTTTGCCCCCTTTCCCGGCAAAAAAAATATTTTGTGGTTTCGAATACCTATCGCGGGTAGATAATTAGAACCGCCGCCTGGAACATTCCATTTATCGGTTAGAACCGGCCCCCCCACGCCCCGTTACAGAATAAACTCAGTTTTGTTATTATTGTTCAGCTCAGATAATATAATTATATCCATTCAGCCCAATTGTTAATACAGTCCACTATATATCTTTAGTAAATCTGCCCATTGTCAAAGATAGTTTCCGTATTTTGTGAGATAATTATATTTTTTTTTTTTTTTTGTGAGAGTATAAATTCGCTTTATTTCGTGCACTTACATACGTTACATATATATATACGTATTACGTTGATTAAAGCTTGATTAGCATCATTGGATTGTCCGCACATTTAGATACGATTTCTGCGAGGTAAATACATTCTTTGTTTGTTTACACCCAACGAGGCAGTAGGTAGATATTTTGATCTAAAAATAGAATCGTCAACGACTGATGTTTTTTGTTGTAAGCAAGATCTAGCGTATTATTGTCTAACGCGTATTGTCGGCACATGATTTCAAGGCAAATAACATAAAAGTAAACAAGTTGATCAGCCCTTTTCGATATTTTATGTTACGGTAATAGTTTCCGAACAGTTTTGTCCTGATATTGTCTGCTTTTTATAGTAAATTTTTTTTTTTTTGTTTTTTCATCTCATCTCTGCTTTTATTGTTTATGGTACACATATAGGGTGTTCCACGTTGGTTTGTCAGCTCATATACAGGTTGTTTAAAAAAAAAAAATTTTTTTTTTTTTTTTTTTCCTTTCTCTCTCATGTTTATTTAAGGGTTCCGTATTCCGTTTGAACATAGTCATTGTTACTTCATCAGCGCAAGTATCTCAGCTCTATTCATCTATCTCATCAATTGTTTTAGTTGTACGTCCGCTCTTATAGTTTAGCTCAAACTCGTTGAGTGTTTTGTCTTAATAATCAACCACCTACTTACAGAATTAAGATGCCTTCGAAATCACAAGCCGCGATGTTTCGTGAGGCCGTAAAGGCGATAGTTCTGTTAAAGGAGATCGGTGAGGCGGTAGAGGCAGGCGACAGAAAAACTTATTCTGTGGCGGACTTCACCGCTCGTTACGCAAACATACAAAGCGTTAAAACTAAGTTAGAAAACGTATATTATGAGATCCTTGACGATGAGGATTTGTCCGACGAAACTGAGGCAAACTACACAAAAAATTTTCAGTCGGCACTTAGCAATTATGATGCTATACTAGTGGCATTCGAAAATTTAAAAGTAAAATCAGCGCTTCCGGACAAGACGCAACCCCTCAGCTCAGGTACACCCGTTGGTGTTTTACCAAAAATACCCATACCCGAGTTTCATTCGAACGTTGAAGAATGGCCCTCATTTATTGCCGTTTTTAGGAGCCTCGTCAGTGAGATGGCTACAGTCTCGGATGCTGTCAAACTGCATTACTTGTTAGGCGCCCTAAAGGGTGAGGCACATGATATGGTGAAACACCTCTACCCTACCAACGAGAATTATCCCATAGCCATGGAAATTCTAACCAAGCGTTACGACAATCGTCGTGTACTCATTGACCGGTTTGTGGACATTATAATGAACCTTCCGCACATCCACATGCGCTCGGATATCCGCACATCATTCTTAATTCCGCTTATCTCAGCGCAAAGCGCTCTCCGCAATCTCGATCTGCCCATGAAAGATTCCGACTATGTTTTCGTGTCCATGGTGGTGCGAAAACTACAAGGCGAGCTCCGCACTCTTTTTGAGCGGAAGTACGGATCTCGTGCAACTCTGCCCACGCTCAAGAACCTCATTGAGTTTCTGGAAGAGCACGCACGCTGCAAGGAGAATGAGTCATCGTTCCTTGCGTCACAGGAGGCTCCTTCTTCAGCACGGCTCGGCCCGTCAGAAAGGCTCGCTCAGCTCAATCAGCTAGTTCAGCCCACTCGACGTTCCCGTCAGACTTATACGGCTACTCGAGAATTCCGCCCCATAGCTCCGCTTAGGAGCCGGCAAGAATATCGCTCTCCTCAACCTGCTCCCATAGGCCGTTCTTGGCATTCGGTGACGCCCTAACCTACTCGGCCCAACCGTCCTCATCATCCGCTCGTCAGCCAGTTTATTCGGCCCGATCATCCCCATCACCCACTCGCCGACAGAATTATTCGGCTCAACCTTCTTCCCCTACTGGTAGTATGCCATGCCCATACTGCAGGAATAGGGGACACAAACTCATCGCCTGCCCAGAGTTCAACAACCAGCCGATTCAAGGTCGGTGGGATTTTGTGAACTCACGCAACCGGTGCCGACGCTGTTTGGGTCCTCATTATGAGAACGAGTGCAGGTCTACACGTGCATGCAAGGAGTGTGGGCGGTCTGACCACCATACTTCACTGCATCGCCATGGGGCCATGTCTCCGACACGCTCATCTGCTCATTTGCTGCCTCCGTCTCTACGTGAGCAGCCCAGACAGCGCTCAGCACATGAGCCTCAGTACCGTTCGGCACATGCTTCACAGGCATATACGTCCCATCCCAACTCGCCCACTCAATCGCGATCGCCAAGTAGGTCTCGGGTAGGTAGTCAACAGTGACTACCTACAATAACAGAGCACTATGAAGGCGAGGACGACCAGCACTCAGCACACTCAGCACACTCATCACACACTCAATCAGCACATACACACTCAGTTCATTTTCACTCAATGACTTCAACTCCAACAGAAGATTCCTGTAACTCCGCACAACGTGTAGTGAACGTCACTAACACACCAATTTTGTTGCCAACCGTCTCACTTAAAATAGCAGACGTACATGGTCAATTTCACTCAGCACGAGCACTGTTAGACTGTGGAAGTATGCTGACTCTTTGTTCTCAGCGCATGGCCACAATTTTAAATTTACCATCAAAACATACATCTCTAAAAATCGCAGGAGTTGGGAATCAGCACACACAAAACTCAAAGGCATCAATCACAATTGTATGCCGACCTACTCACCGTGACACACCTATGATCACGGCCACAGCCCATATATTGAAGAACGTAACTGGGTACCTACCGTTGGAAAAGGTTCCAGATCTCGCTCAGTTAACAGGTCACCCACCAATTCCTCTTGCTGATCGAGAATATCACACACCAGCTCCGGTTGATCTAATACTAGGATCTGACGTTCTTGGTCAAGTGTTAGACGGAACCAAGGTTTCGCTCGGCCCTGGCAAGCCTATAGCCTTCGGCACGATATTTGATTTTACATTGATTGGACCTTTCGAAAGTTTACACACCTCACCCACCAATCAGGTCAATTCCGTTCACATTGTCGGCTCTCACACGGACTCAGAGCATTCAACTCATGACATTCACAAAAGTCTTGAGAGGTTTTGGGAATCCGAGGAACCCCAAACCTACAAGCATACCAGCCCATTAGAGGATCAGTGTGAGGACATTTTCCGCACCACAACTACTCGTGAACCATCAGGTCAATATATGGTTACACTGCCCTTTCTGCACAACGCGCCGACATTAGGTTCCACTCACGCTATTGCGCTACGCAGGTTTCTCAATTTAGAGAAGAAGCTGCTAGCGAACCCGCCCTTCCGCTCGAAATACGTAGAATTCATGTCAGATTACATAAAATTGGGACATATGTCGCCGTGTCACCCCAATACCTTTGCTCATAAATCCCATTTCTATATCCCACATCATGGCATATTCAAGCCAGGATCAGAAAAGTTACGCTGTGTGTTTGACGGAAGTTGTAAGAGCTCAAACGGCGTCAATCTAAATGATTGTCTTCATACAGGTCCAGCTCTTCAGCAAGATATTGTTGACATTATCATGTCCTTCAGGATCCACTCACAAGTTTTCAGCACAGACATCCGAATGATGTTCCGAAATATACTCATTCACCCAGAGCAAAGACGTTTTCAACTCATTCTCTGGCGGTCTTCACCCGACCAGCCCCTGCTCACGTATGCCCTTAATACCGTCACATATGGATTAAGGTCCAGCCCATACCATGCCATCCGCACTTTACTCCAATTGGCTGATGACGAAGGTCATCGCTACCCCCACGCTGCTCAGGTCCTCCGCAAATCAATATTTGTGGACGACATTCTCTCAGGTGCAGATTCTGTAGAATCTGCTCAGTCGCTCCAAAGCGAACTGATCGAGTTACTCGCCCTAGGTGGCTTTCAGCTCAGTAAATGGACCTCCAACTCGCCCCAGCTCCTTGAACGATTCCCAGATGACCAGTGCGACATGCCCAAGGACTTTGACTTCAGTCCCGACTCTAATTCCATTAAGGTTCTGGGAATACAGTGGATTCCTCAAACTGATGAGTTCACTTATCGCATTTCTTTGCCCACTCATGCTCAAGTCACAAAGCGCTCCATTCTCAGTACAGTAGCGTCTCTCTATGACCCCAATGGCTGGGTCACTCCAGTCATCTTCCGCGCAAAGATTCTTCTCCAGAAGCTTTGGCTTCTGAAAATAGGATGGGATGAGCCTATCTCTGAAGAAGTCCACACAGAGTGGCAACACATCTCAGAGGATCTTCCTCAGCTCTCAAACCTCCGTTTACCTCGGCACATTTGTAAGTACAAGCCCACGTCTACTTACTCACTTCACGGGTTCGCGGACGCATCAGAGGCTGGCTTTGGTGCCGCTATCTACCTTCATGAGCGCAATATCACTGGACATGTCAATGTACACCTAATCATTGGCAAGTCCAAGGTCGCACCCATAAAGACTCGTCTCTCAATCCCGAAATTGGAGTTGTCAGCCGCGACTCTTTTATCTCAGCTCATGACTCGAGTGTCAGCCCAATTGTCAGCTCATATAGCCATTCAAACACACACATGCTGGTCAGATAGCACAATAGTGTTGGCATGGCTCAATACCCCACCTCACCGATTACAGACTTTCGAGGCCAATCGAGTGGCTAAGATCACAGCTATTTCAACTAGCCATACGTGGAGGCATGTGCCCACGAATCTCAACCCTGCTGACTGTGCAAGCAGAGGCATGTCTGCCCAGTCTCTCTCACTTCATGACCTTTGGTGGTCACCCAGTTGGCTCAAAGAACCTACCTGCACTTGGCCCAAGATGCCACCCGCTCTAGGCCATCATGCTCTCCCAGGCCTTAAGCCCAAAAAGGTACCAGCACACATAGCAGTCCCAGATATCGATCTGGACTTGCTCACTCGCTACAGCTCACTTGACAAGCTCGTCGGAGTGACGGCTTGTATTAAAAGGTTCATATTCAATTGTCGGCACAGCCCAGATGCACGGCGCTCTGGTCCGTTGACAGCTAGTGAACGCAGGGACGCTCTGTTGCACTGGGTCCGCTCTGTTCAGCACAATGAGTTTGCTGAAGACATTAATCGTATCCAGACTGATAAGGTTTGTCCCGTTCGGCTCCAGCGTCTCTCGCCCTTCATAAAGGACGGCCTCTTGAGAGTCGGTGGTCGTCTCTCTCACGCGTCAATTAGGTATGACGCTCAACACCCACTCATTCTACCCAGCTCAAGTCCGCTCGTAGATCCCATTATAGATCACTATCACACAATACACTGCCACCCTGGAGCTGACACATTACACGCCATATTACGCCAGCAGTACTGGATTCTGTCCGCTCGTCGTATTATTAGACACCGCGTGTTTAAATGTATTAAATGTTTCCGGTGCCGCGCTCAGCCTAAGGCTCCGCTCATGGCTGATCTCCCAGCAGACAGAGTTACTCCTCAGCCAGTTTTTAGTCACGTCACAACGGATTTTGCTGGCCACTTCTTCGTTAAATCCAGCACGTTGCGGAACGCGAAACTCATAAAGGCGTACTTTTGTATTTTCGTTTGCCTCGCAACAAAGGCGGTTCATTTGGAACCAGTCTCTGCACTCTCAACGGAAGCATTCTTTGCGGCATTGCAACGTTTTATCTCACGTCGCGGTACTCCGGTTCTCATTCGCTCAGACTGCGGCACAAACTATGTAGGTGCTAGGAATCAACTCATTGAAGTTCAGAACTTCCTCAGGTCAAACAATGATGCAATCACTCACAAACTCGCGAATCAGCACATAACTTGGTTATTAAACCCGCCTAAAGGGCCTTGGTTCGGCGCACTGCACGAAATAAACGTAAAATCCACCAAGCAACTACTTTATCGCGTGATAGGTGAACAGCACCTCACTTTTGAGGAATTCTCTACCCTTTTGGCTCGAATTGAGGCTGTACTCAACTCAAGACCCCTCTGCCCAATTTCATCCGACCCTACGGACTTTGAACCCCTCACGGCCGGACATTTCATTATTGGTCGTCCGCTCACCGCTCTACCTGAGCAGTCTTTTGACGACAGACCCATATCTGCTCTTAAACGGTTTCAACTCATTCAAGCGCTCTCTCAGCGCTTTTGGACTCTCTGGTCCAGATCCTACCTCCATACCCTGCAAACCCGCTCCAAATGGCTCTCCCCTTCTTCCCCTCCTCAAGTGGGTGAACTGGTCCTCATCAAAGAGGATGACTTGCCTCCGCTCCAATGGAAGCTGGGGAGAATTCTCCGCACGATACCTGGCAAGGATGGAGTGATCCGAGTTGTGGATCTGGACACAGCTCATGGAAATCTGCGACGACCTGTGTTCAAGATAGCCAGGCTGCCGTTGGATTCAGCTCAAGAGGAGTCGCAGCCCCGGCCCCCCCAGGATGTTCACGCCACAAGCGTGACGCATTCGGATGAGTAATTTCGCAACACAGCGCCTGGCGCCAACTCGACTCGCGCGCCGGCGCTCGCTCTCTTCCGCCCGAAACGTCTTGAGAGACACACGTATGCATACTCGCGTCGCGACACAAAAATTATCGTGTAATTAACAGTGTTGTGTTCAAGTGACTCCAAGACAATCCTGCACATTCCTGCACAGACGTCTGCTCCATCAACACAACAAGGAAGGCTCAGCACGTCACCGCATCTCCCGTCGGCCCGTCCACAGACACTCAAATCAGGTCAGTTTACCCACAATCTTTTTCTTATCCTGTCTGCTCTCCCACTCAAATTTCATCAGCCCTGCATCCTGTAGCCAGCGGCTACACTGATGTTAGGGCAAAAGTAGCAAAATTGAGAAAATTTGTAATCGAAAATGGTGGGCTGTTTTTGAAAAGTGATTGGCCTATTTTAGGTGCATCTCCTGATGGCTTAACACAAGAATATGTCATAGAAATAAAATGTCCCATGACCACACAAGGCAAAGAAAGCTTTATTAAAAATAATCGTCTCACAAACAAATCAAAAGGTCAAATCCAGCTGCAAATGTTTTTTTGCAACAAAACTAAAGGGCTTTTTTGTGTTGCTGATAAGAATTTTGAAGCTAACAAAGAAGTAGAAATCTTTGAAGAAGATTTTGATGAAATTTACTGCAAAGATCTTTTGGAAAAGTCAACAAGTTTTTGGAAACACTCAGTCTTTCCTAAATTGGTCAAAACTTAGGTTAAGGTATAAAAATAAACAGATGGCTTAAGATATAAATATTGTTTTATTTTAAACTTGGTTTCTAAATAAGCATTCTTGAAGATTAACTACTCCACAAGCAGATGTCACAACATAGTCTAATATTCTAACATAATCAATGTCAACACATGCATGAGGTGCAATCATTTCAAACTCCCTTAAACGCCCTATACTTCTCTCGACGTGTACTCGAAGGGCCGCTATTCTTTTAGTTTCTAAAACTTCTTCTTTACTTAGTTTTGATCCCGAATCAACGCTAGGAGGCCTTAAAAGTTTGCAACCTTGACGTTCAAGTAAATGAGCTATATTCTTAAATCCCCTATCAGCCATCACTACGTCACCGGGGGATAACATCTGAAGAAAACCGCAGTCTTCAAAGATAAGGGCGTCCGATGTCCTTCCTCCATAACCTTCGGATATGAAGTTTATAAGTCCATTAGGTGTTATCAATATTAGATATTTTATAGTATTCGCATTTTTATATTGTGACCACGTCAGCGCCTGATGTACTGCTGAGCTAGGTTTCTCGATTTGAATTTCTAAACAATCTATGATGCTGACGACTGTTGAATAACGCCTCCTAAAAGGTATCGGAAGATTTGAGCGAATATCGTCGCGAGGAGGAATAAAAATCAGTTTCTCCATGCATTGAGCAACCTTAGGTATTGTTTCTTTGAAATGTCTGGCGACTGTAGATTCCGAAACTCCAAATTGAACAGCAAGCACGGAATTCGGTTCACGCCATCTCAGTTTTTTCAAGCTCAATAATACATCCATCAGAGGTCTCTCAGTAGATTCACTCAAATATTCTAAACAGAAATACACTTGCGATGGTAATCCGAGAAAAAGCTCAGGTTCTCTAGATATAGACATTAAAGTTCCTTTTTGCATGTGTTCCTTAAATAACTCAGTATCTACTTGTCGTTTCATTTCACAGGCGTCAGTATTTACACTGAATCCACTTAGGCTCGTAGAAACTGATGAGGTATTAGAGTAAGATGTGAAGCTATCATGCATTGGTTCCCGATGATGATCCCGACGATGTTCTTTTGGTTTCACCGTTTTTATTTTAAGAGCAAACTCTTCAACCCGGTCAAAACCGGCGTCAGTATTAATGCCCTTGCTTCGAACTTTTGGCTTTATATTAACTTGCACTGCGAGTGATTTATATTTAGGATCATTGTGTAGATTTGCCGCATTATCTTCTTCAAGCGGGTTTATAGCCTCTGTATCATTTGAATTAAAATCAATCGTTTCACACGCCACGAACTCTTCTTGTGTTATTAGGTTTTCATGACCAACTTCCGGATTAAGCACTCTTTCAAAGTACTCAATCTGCTGTCTTTTTTTATATCCAGTCCGTTCTACAACGGCGTTATCCTTTCTTTGGCAGTCAAATTTATGCGGCAGAACTCCTTTTTTTAGTCTTAGTTGACCACCCATCAATCGGTACCTTATATAATTTTCCATGTCATTTTCGACCTGTAAAAAGTAAAAACAGATTAAAGATTCTTTATTTTATTTTTAAATAATACTTTACTTACTGAGAAAAGCAGATCCAAAAAATAGGTCCTACAGCAAAGAAATTAAAATTCGAATCATTACCTATTGTTGATAGGTATTCATTATCGTAGATAAAAATGCGGTAGTCTCCCGGACTACAAATATCATACCTACGTTGATTATTGTTTATTGTTATTACCTCATACGATTGTGTTAAGGTTGAGACAATATGACATAAAAGGATTAAGTTTTAAGGTTTTTGATTCCATTGATCGATAAAATAGGTGACATTTACTCAATAATACGAGGAAATAGGTATACGTCAAGTATAAGGTATAACGTAGGAAAGGTACTTACGTCGAAATGATCTTCGCAACAGTAATGAGTACTTTTGCTTGATAAAGGATCTCTCTTCATAACACTACACCACTTTTTTCTAGCTTTTTTGTCTGTTGGAACATGAAAAAATAGTTTGTCGGGCGTACTACTACTTGTACTCTTGCACTTTGGCACGACACAATATTTGTAAGACATTTTTAAGGATATTGATACACAACAATAAATCTATAACAAAGCGACCGTGACAAGCACAGCTCAAGAACTGCGCGGGAAACAGAGTACACCTACAGAACTGAAGAGCGCGTGCGGGGTCGCGCCCCGGGTATGTGTGGGATGACGTCACGCGCTCGCGGCTGGTACTGGCGGGCGTTATTTGAACTGCTACAGTAAAATTGCTGTACTTTCGACATTTCTTGTCCGATTTGGATATTTTTTTCACCATAAGTCATGTTTTTTTTACTGTCATCGATCTACATACTTAACAAAAATCGTGACTCTTCCTCATTGAAGGAAAACCGAGTTTCAGCTGCTCGACCCCAGGTGGTGGCATAAGTTTACTTCTACTCAACAGTATATGTAGTTGAAGAGCTTGACACGGGATTACTTTTTTTACTACATGTGATGTCTGAAAGAGACAGCGCTATATCTTATCGTATTATTTGTCTTCGTCCGAGTTTTGTAGTTATAATAACGCGTCATAGTTTCGAATCAATTCAAGTGTCAAGTCAACTGCAACTGCAAAATATTTTTGAATCGGTCGGTGTTTTATTTTATAGTATGTTTATTTATTATATTAGTATGACGAAATAGCAACCGAACCAAAATACAAAAACCGGCCAAGTGCGAGTCGGACTCGCGCACGAAGGGTTCCGTACCATTATATATAAAAACGGCAAAAAAACATGTCTGTTGTATGGGAGCCCCCTTAAATATTAATTTTATTCTGTTTTTTAGTATTTGTTGTTATAGCGGCAACAAAAATACATCATCTGTGAAAATTTCAACTGTCTTACTATCACGGTTCATGAGATACAGCCTGTTGACAGACGGACAGACAGACGGACAGCGGAGTCTAAGTAATAGGGTCCCGTTGGTTACCCTTCGGGTACGGAACCCTAAAAAGTAAGAAAAAATATTTTAATCTGTGGCCGAACTGCCCTAAACCTTTTCATAATATCTTTCCTACAAAAATATAACCCCAAACTGTGTTCATATAAAAAACAATTCTTATTTCTGTGCCAAAGCCAAGGGTTTTGACTAAAAAGCACCACAATTTTAATTAATTGAACATCATTTATTGATTTTAATGGTAGAATAAAAATTGTTTTACCTAATTTTATTCCAAAATAATCAAAAACACTTACCGTTAAACGATTGTCATAGACAACAAGTCGCCGCAATCATTTGACATTAGCGATGAACTAAAAAATCTTAGACAATTCGAATTATCTGTCAATCTTAACAAATCATGAAGATCACTCATTGTCTAAAATAACAATACAAATCGTAAAGCATCTATGAATACCATAGACAATTCGAATTGGCCGTTTGACAAGTGAAATGATTAGTTTTAAGCTATCAAATGAATACGATTTCATGACTATTTTCTTACACAATTGCAACTCTGATTTTCATGTTTAGTTTATGAGTTTAGCGAAAGAATCATTAATTAGAGTAAAATAATAACACATGTTTTATACGTAAATAAATCCAAAATTTGGGTTGATTGGTTGTTTAGTAAGACTAATTGAACGGGCAAAGTTAGGCAGATATTTAAATTTATTTGTAGCGTATTTGGATATTTATTTGTAGCTCTTCTGAAAGGATGGGTTTTTTTGTGCGAAACGTCCTGACAAAATCAATATGTTGTCCTGCTTGCAGTACGTATTTTGTATGAAAATTTGACTTGTCCTTCTGGCAGTACATTGACCTTGACCCTGAACGGCACAACGTTATTTTGTCCACTCAGTATGACATTTATGTTTTCTTTGTCAGGATGGTTGATACTGACACTCAATTTTCTTTAAAAGCTAAAAAACAAACAAATTATTCTAAATAATCATTAAAGCCTCTAACGTTTCAATAGTTCTGTTATCAAGCATTGATTTATATTTTACTGAATGAAGATTCAGCAGCTAGATACTTGGGTACTCCCTCATTACCCTTTCTTGATTTAAATTATCTTGTCCTCTCAGTAGGACATATATATTTTCTTTGTCAGAATGGTCATTCATTACTGACACCTAAATTTCTATGAAAGATATAATATTTTAATAATATACATATAAAATATTAACTTAACAATTTGTATTTCTTTTACCTCGAATTCATATACTATTTTATCATTGACGTAAAGATTATATTTTATCCTCTCTGCCTACTTGAGACCGAGGAGTCGTCGACCTTTATTTTGGTAAACTCGCTTGGCTTTACCAGAACCATAGTACTTTATTATTCTTTTATTACCCATTATTTACCATTTATTATTGTCTTCTACAATGTTAATTTATTTAATAAATGATACAGCAAACTAACCTAACCTATGCATTACACTTACACTTATTGCACAAAAACAAAACAAAAGGGAATATTTACATTACTATACACAACACACCACTAGTTCACAATATTATACAAAATCGGAATCGTCAAATGCACTACATTACCACAAAAACACCTGATATTAACCAAAATTTTCTTTCCACTTTCTATGTGTTTTTCATTGCCCGAAATTAAGACATTTTATTTTTTTATTTTTGCGTGACGGGAGCGTGTCGTTTGACTCTAAGTGCCTGATTAAATTTAAAAGCAATAATCAAAATCGTTAGATCTTGTTTTGGTATTTTTTTTGCAGGCGCTATTAAATATTTTCAAGCTTTTTCCTTCTAAAACAAATTGAATAAAAAAAGAATCTCATAGGAATCTTTACTTCTTTGCACCATACCTGAATATGTGATGTCTTCTGCATTTTAGCCAGTATTTGGTGAGAAACTGATGATAAACAGTTTCTTATTTTTATGACTTTGTAGTAACGCGTGAAGCTTATTATAGCTTTAAATGATAAATTATGTAAAAACGAATTCCAAGGGGTCTTAGAATAAGGATCAACGTATGTTTATGCAGAGCTGCAATTTCCTAAAGCAACAGGATGCAGCGTCTTCGAAATTCTAAAATGTCGAATTTCACATTTTGTCCGGGATAATCGCCTTAAGAATGGTGTTATTTTTTGTACCACTATATAGCTAGAAGGTTTTTAAATTGGAAACAAAAACAATAAATACAAATAAACAGTTTTGTCGACGAAGGTCTCGCGGCGAGGTCTCGCGAGTGTAGTTCTAGTCCGAGAGAGGCGGCATTACTGAAGCACAGACAATACCAGCGATGTCCTTTGTTCACTATAATTGAGATTTTTATTAGAGACTCTTCTAAAAATACTGAGCTTCTAAATTTTACAGCTTTTTAGTCTGTGTCGCAGAGATAACTGGATGTTCTTTCGTTTTTAGGGTTCCGTACCCAAAGGGTGCCAAACGGGACCCTACTACTAAGCCATCGCTGTGTGTCCGTCTGTCCGTCTGTCATAGGGATTTACAACTTCAGACGTTAGAGGTAGTCAGTTGAAACTTCCACAGCTTCTTTCGTAGAAAATATTTAAAAAAAATGTACACAAAAGGGTCGTCCCCATACAAAATATACCAGAAATAAGTAGCATTTTAACGTTATCTTGTTGGATAACGATAACGTTACAAAAGGACCAAAAAGTATGAAAAAAATCATGGTAATAGGTGATTAGATTACGTAAATATAATGGTTAAGACATTAGGGTTCCGTACACAGCGGGGCCACTAATTGTTTGCCTTTTAGTAGCTTATGTTTGTGTTTATGTTGCCACGGCATCTATATTGTTGTTATTTACCCGTAATATTTATAGGTTACTGTACCCATATTGTGTGGTAGTACATAACCCTTTGTGCGCGAGTCCAACTCGCACTTGCAATTTTTTTAAGTTGCGTATCGCAGTCATTTGAAACCGACTTGCGTAGATTTATCGGAAATCTCTTGACGGATTATTAATGGCTCACCTGTTTTCACTTACTTTCACTTTTACTTTTTGGACACTTCATCCTCGGTACGATCGACGCTTTCCATAAGGCGTGGAGGTGGCATTGTGTATACAATAACCCTATAATCTCGAACGGTTGCGCAGCCAATAAGGTGCTCAGTGCCTGGACTCAATTATCATATAGATTAGGTCTTGCCTGAAGTTATAACACCTACAGTCTGGTGACTACAATCTATATCAGGGGTCTCCATCCTTTTTTGCCTAAGGGCCACACTGATTTCTTCACTAAGTCCCGGGGGCCGAGACCATGATATTTTTTCATTTTGTATTTTGGTCCGTCTATATTTGTCTGTCTGTGTGTATGTATGTTCCATTTTAACTCAAGAACTACTCAAAGGATTTGGATGCGATTTTCTTTATTATCATCGTAGTGACCCTCATCAGCATATAGGCTATAAAGGTTATTGGTGTAACCAAGGTTATTGGTGTCTCCAGGTGTTGAGACCTGGATAGCTCAGAGGTTAGAGCAATCGCCCGGGAAAGCGAGAGGTCCCGGGTTCGATTCCCGGTTCAGAGCTCCTCACATCCAGATTTACTTTTATTTCTGCGTTTCTATACTGCAATGATATAATGTTAATTTATATCTCCTTGCGATGGATAAATCGCCAAGTGTTCAAACATAGAAATTTATTTCTGTCATAGTTTCGATAAGAGAAATGTGTATTCTTCACTACCCGATACTGTAACAGGTGACGGTAGGGCATAATGGTCTTTGACTAGCTTTGAATACACTAGCGTCCTCTAGGCGCCAAGTGGCTCACTATAAAGTGGGTATGTATAAATAACATTGCAGTATGGGAAAGCACATCGGTAAATTCACGAGTTGTGTTGAGACCTGGATAGCTCAGAGGTTAGAGCAATCGCCCGGAAAGCGAGAGGTCCCGGGTTCGATTCCCGGTTCAGAGCTCCTCACATCCAGATTTACTTTTATTTCTGCGTTTCTATACTGCAATGATATAATGTTAATTTATATCTCCTTGCGATGGATAAATCGCCAAGTGTTCAAACATAGAAATTTATTTCTGTCATAGTTTCGATAAGAGAAATGTGTATTCTTCACTACCCGATACTGTAACAGGTGACGGTAGGGCATAATGGTCTTTGACTAGCTTTGAATACACTAGCGTCCTCTAGGCGCCAAGTGGCTCACTATAAAGTGGGTATGTATAAATAACATTGCAGTATGGGAAAGCACATCGGTAAATTCACGAGTTGTGTTGAGACCTGGATAGCTCAGAGGTTAGAGCAATCGCCCGGAAAGCGAGAGGTCCCGGGTTCGATTCCCGGTTCAGAGCTCCTCACATCCAGATTTACTTTTATTTCTGCGTTTCTATACTGCAATGATATAATGTTAATTTATATCTCCTTGCGATGGATAAATCGCCAAGTGTTCAAACATAGAAATTTATTTCTGTCATAGTTTCGATAAGAGAAATGTGTATTCTTCACTACCCGATACTGTAACAGGTGACGGTAGGGCATAATGGTCTTTGACTAGCTTTGAATACACTAGCGTCCTCTAGGCGCCAAGTGGCTCACTATAAAGTGGGTATGTATAAATAACATTGCAGTATGGGAAAGCACATCGGTAAATTCACGAGTTGTGTTGAGACCTGGATAGCTCAGAGGTTAGAGCAATCGCCCGGAAAGCGAGAGGTCCCGGGTTCGATTCCCGGTTCAGAGCTCCTCACATCCAGATTTACTTTTATTTCTGCGTTTCTATACTGCAATGATATAATGTTAATTTATATCTCCTTGCGATGGATAAATCGCCAAGTGTTCAAACATAGAAATTTATTTCTGTCATAGTTTCGATAAGAGAAATGTGTATTCTTCACTACCCGATACTGTAACAGGTGACGGTAGGGCATAATGGTCTTTGACTAGCTTTGAATACACTAGCGTCCTCTAGGCGCCAAGTGGCTCACTATAAAGTGGGTATGTATAAATAACATTGCAGTATGGGAAAGCACATCGGTAAATTCACGAGTTGTGTTGAGACCTGGATAGCTCAGAGGTTAGAGCAATCGCCCGGAAAGCGAGAGGTCCCGGGTTCGATTCCCGGTTCAGAGCTCCTCACATCCAGATTTACTTTTATTTCTGCGTTTCTATACTGCAATGATATAATGTTAATTTATATCTCCTTGCGATGGATAAATCGCCAAGTGTTCAAACATAGAAATTTATTTCTGTCATAGTTTCGATAAGAGAAATGTGTATTCTTCACTACCCGATACTGTAACAGGTGACGGTAGGGCATAATGGTCTTTGACTAGCTTTGAATACACTAGCGTCCTCTAGGCGCCAAGTGGCTCACTATAAAGTGGGTATGTATAAATAACATTGCAGTATGGGAAAGCACATCGGTAAATTCACGAGTTGTGTTGAGACCTGGATAGCTCAGAGGTTAGAGCAATCGCCCGGAAAGCGAGAGGTCCCGGGTTCGATTCCCGGTTCAGAGCTCCTCACATCCAGATTTACTTTTATTTCTGCGTTTCTATACTGCAATGATATAATGTTAATTTATATCTCCTTGCGATGGATAAATCGCCAAGTGTTCAAACATAGAAATTTATTTCTGTCATAGTTTGCTATAAAGGTTGTTGATGAAATAACGCCGAAGCAGAAAACAAGATTGAATAAACGCGGGCGGAGCCGCGGGCAATACTTGAATATAACTGTGGTTTTTCATCAAACAAGTACGAAAACCTCACACAAAATTACATTGAAAACTGTAAAGCTTACTCAAAAAAAAGGCTTAGCTTTGATAATGTTGAAAGTAAACTGAATGGTGAAGCTTAGTCAACATAATGTAAGTCTTTTCAAATAGATGAGATGAGTAAAGAATAAGTTTTACGAAGCGTAAAATTGCTGAAGTTATTGACAGTTGCTTGACCGTCATTGGGTAGAAAATAAAATAAGTTAATTTTCGCCTTTATTCTCTTTCAAGTTAGTATATTGAACTGAGATAAAATTTTCTTTAACTAGTTTTTAATGATGATGATGGATAATATTGCGGTAAATTTAAATTGGAGCTAAGTAGTGACCATTTTAGTAAAACATTTCAATGTAAAAATGTACGGGTAATATACAGTTTGATAATGAATTAATCAAAGGAAACTATTCTTTGTTCGAAATGAAAATTATACGTTTTGTTACTTTTGTCTTGTTTCATAATAAAAAATAAAGATATCGACCGTCAAAGTCGATCGCGGGCGGGAGGGCGGTTTGCGGGGGCGTGTGCCAAGGGCGTCGTCGGTGATTTTTTTCATTGATGGCTGGGGGTCGAGAGCACGTTGCCGGGAAGGCTCTACGGTCTATTTTTAGTCACATGTCGCGTCACCTAGGTTCGCCATTTATTCGAAATTTGAAAACTATATATGCACAATTAAAAATTGTATTTATTTATTTACATAGCATTTATACGGCGTTACAGGAGACATTTTATAAATTAGGTAGGTAAGTAAATTTTTTTTTTGTTACCTGAGTAAGCTAGTATATATCTTTAATTAAATTTATCAATATGTTTTAAAGCGTGTGTTTTTATCTGTGCACCGCCCTTATACATTTCTATTTTAAAAGTTATTCTATCCAAGGATTGTCTGGAAGAGATCGCTTTTAGTGATAAGACCGCCAATTGTACCCTAATACTATTATAAAACTGTCCTTATTTCTGTTTTTTGGTGGGCAATAAAGAATATTGTATTTTATTGTATTGTATCTAAGAAAACAAACATTTAAACATAAATCTACATACAAACGAAACTTAAATTAACCGTTCACACTTTTGCCTTCGCAAAAACTCAAACACTCACGGAATAACTAATCCGCAAATAGATCGACCTGTGGCCTTGTTGACAGTAAGGTGTTTAGGACATTTATGGCACGTGGCAGAGGGGACTGGGCTCTAGCTACCGTGCTTGCCCGCGGTGTGCAGAGAAGATGCTGATGTAAAGCTCGAAGGTAGTTGTTGGGTACAAACAGAGAGGCTGTGGAGTTCGCCAGCTGTGGGCTAGCAGCAGTTAGTCTTCGCAGAATACGTCATGCAGTTAAGGGGAACGAAAATACAAACAGAAATAAAATGTCAGCTTTCGGATGATTTTGTTGCAATAATTAGGTTACGTATAGCCATAAAAAATACATGTTTTTGGTTGAACTTTAAGGTATTCATTTTACACAAACCACGTTAATCGATTCATATTTGTACTGTCAATGAATTTTTTTGTAACCCTCTATTGCACACTTCTTATCGATTTTGTTTCAGGTATCGCTTTCGCGATTTTGTTGGTTTTTTTTTAATAAAATTAGTGTGAATGATATCTATTCATTTTCCAAATACCACGTTATTCGGGTCAAAAAAAGCACCCCCTTTTTCCAAAAATACGTAAATCCACTGATGCAGTCAGCGGCAGCAAGATATTGTCAGTCTACGCCTAGCGTTGGCGCCCGTAAGACGTGGAACCTGTGCCCTTTTTTGCAAGCTATAAATATCTCCCAAAACTACTTCAAAACAAAATTAATTTTATAAAGTAATATTTCGAGGAGCATCATATTCCTGCCGTTAAAAACTCAACAAAATATGCGTATGAGTGATTTAGCTACATCGTGCCATAGTCATAACAACAAAACTGAATGAATTTGGAATGAATTCATACTTTTATGCGGGAAAATAATATATGTTACTCTAAAAGAATAATTTTGTGATCGTTATTGAAACTCAAATTAATTTACTTATACTTACTGAGATCTGTAACAAAGGTCAATGACCTTTTCGTGAAATTACCCTCTAGTATTGGCTCACCATTTCAGGTCCAATAAGTGAAGTTTTTTGCAAATTATATAGGTACACTTACTTGGGATAAATCGCCAAGCATTTAAAATATAGAAATTTATTTTGAAATATTTACAGTGCATGGCAAAATTATTAGATCGTAGATAATCCTGTCGGTACATGTTCAGGTTCTGTTACGCAAAATGAAAACAATGAAACTCTTTTAGGATTAATTTGTTATCCCTATGTTTGTCTGTCTGTCCGTTTGTCTAGACAATTTTTTCTGGGTAAAATTAATAAATACCAATACAAACGGCCCTCTACAGAGCTGTAAAAACATACTTTTGACGTTTTTATTTATATAACGTTTAAGGTTTTTACGTTTTTCATACAAATTTTCTCACTATGAAAATGTAGGGATGAACACTTGAGATAATATTTTGCATTTAAAAGTCAACACAGAAAGGAATTGTTGAACAAATAATGTAAAAAATATGTAAACCATGTTGTTATAATCTAAAGGGATTAATTATCTACTGTTCAATGTGGCGATAGCTTTGTTTATTTTTTTCCTTGAATTATTTTTTACTAAGATAACAAATAGTTTAATACAAGGTTTTACTTAAGAGGTCCCTTTACCCCTGTATTTTTCTTAAAATTCATACAATAGGTATAAACCGAATGTGAAGTCTACAGCTTATTTTCTTCATATCTTTTTTCATAAGTATATTCTAGTGATATCTAACTACGTCTCTATACAGCCCAAAAAGCAAAATTTGATAAAACACCATCATAATAGCTGTCAGTCAATATTGCCTCGTTTTTACGCAAAGTTTAACAAGTTTGTATATTTTTATCTATACTGGAAATAAAAAAGAGAGAAATACAGGCGTCGTTCATGTTAAGATGACTAAGTTTACACACTTTGCTAAGTATAAACAATTACCGTTTCATAAAAAACTGTTTTGACCTGAAACCATTTCACAAATTCAATTAACTTATTTTGAATATCTTGTCATCTTGCACTTTTTGATGAGAAATACAATTTCAATAAGTAAAAATACAACTTTTAGTTAAGAAAACTTATAGTTAAAAGTCTGCTGTATGCATTAACATATTTTTAATTATATTACAATAGTAATAAAATAATTGGCTTATCCGACGTCGTGATACCAGCCGTAAATTTCTTAAATAATCTGATATCACGCTTATGGAAAACCCAATTATTTTGAAGATACCATAATATCATTAAAATATGTTTATGCATATAGCAAACTTTTAACAATAAATTGTCTTAGCTAAAAGTTGTACTTTACCGTTTTAATTATTTCTTAATATTTTGTTACTAATTCGGAGAAATAGCCCTTAAGGAAAACCTTGTATGAAAATATTTGTTATCTTTGTAACAAAGAAAAAAAAAATAATAAACAAAGCTATCGCCACATTGAACAAACAGTAAATTATTAATCCCTTTAGAATAGAAAGATATGGTTTTATATTTTTTACATTATTTGTTCTACAGTTCCTTTCTGTGCTTTCTTTCAAATGCAAAATATTATGTGAAGTGTTGATCTCTATATTTTCATAAGGAGAAAATTTGTATGAAAAAGTTAAACAAAAGGCTATAAAAATTCTTATGAAAAAGTTTCCTTCGACAGACATATCTCAGAACCCAGAAAAGCCAAAAAAACAATCCACTAGGCGAGGAGCAGCTGCAGCTGCTTCAACCAAATAGAAGCTACTCTCCATCCATAATCAGACTTATCAGTAATCATCTGAGTGGACACTTGATTTGCTTGTTTTGTTTAGATTTTGGGGCGCGCCACATGGTCACTTTAATTTGTCAGGACTATCCGATGTACTGTTCCAAAGTCCACTCTACCTACAGTTTGAGGTGGGTATTATTATATTATCAAAATCACTTCAAATTTTGTGCATTCATTTCCTACTCATAAAAAATTTGTGACTTGACAGCTGAGCTGAGTTAGTTGATTGACATTTACGAAGTTTGTTTGGGATTGGGATGTTGGCTCTGTTCCGATTTGGTTAAACAGAAGTTTGCATTCTGCACTTCGCCGCCTGCGTTCAATAATTTATCCCAAATCTGAACATTACCACGACATTTTAACAGGCCTTTATATTCTTTGTTTTTTGTTTTTCGTGTATGAAGATACAAATATTAGCTTGTTCTGTTTTTAAATTGTTTATTTTACTTTTTAATTTTATTATTAGTTATAATTTTTTTTGCTTGAAAATGTTAAGTGTTTAATAGTTTTCTGTTAATTTAAGCATGTAGATATTTTAGAGTTTTCTTCCCGCAGTCCTAATGTAGAAGGGGTCGAGCTAAATATAATTTTTTTTTTTTTTTTACTAAGTACTTATTCTAGTTTATTTTAGTATATATTTATTTTTACATTATATTTATAATATTATAATTATTTATTAAGTATTATTTGATATTATGAGTATACCACATTTTGATGATACTTTCTTTTCATGCTCTTCGTCCGAAGAATACACCAGTGCGAATAGCGATGATGACTCTGATAGCGGTGTTTCGTTACGTGATCGCTTATTTTCTGTTTTTGATAGTAGTAATTATAATCATAATCTTAATATCGTACACATTAATGCCGAAAGTATACATGCTCACTACCCAGATATGTTAGCAGCGTTTAGCAATGTGCGTGTGGATGCAGTGTTCGTTTCCGAAACCGTATTGAAGCCTACACTACCGTCCACCATGTATAGCTTACCTGGATTTAGATTAATTCGAAATGACAGGATCGGTAAAGGCTGGGGAGGTGTTGCGATCTACCTTCGTGCAGACATTCCTTGTAAGGTTGTCAAGCAATCTCCTAATCCATACACTAAGTCAGCTGAATATCTGTTTATTGAGTTATATCTCCATCACACTAAGGTACTTCTGGGTGTCTTATACAGTCCCTCCCTCAAGATTGACTACTTTGCTAATTTTGAATCTCTGCTTGATGAGTTAAGTCCTCTATATGATGACGTCATTGTTCTTGGTGATTTCAATACGTGTCTATTGAAAAACGATCATCGCTCCAAGCAACTTAATTCCATTGTTTCCTCATTAAATATGAAAATACTTCCTTTGTCTGCAACTCATTATAAGCCCCGCTGTGTCCCATCTCTTCTTGATTTAATTATTGTCTCTAATCCCCCAAAAGTAGCCACTCATGGTCAGTTCACATCTCCTTTCTCATATCATGATTTAATTTTCCTTTCGTATAAAGTACGCCCCCCCAAACATAAGCCCAAGTTTCTTCTTCTGCGGAGTTTCAAAGGGATAGATCTGGAGGCGCTTAGAGCGGAGGCATTGGCCATAGACTGGACTCCTGTTTTATGTTCTCAAACAGTAGATGCCAAGGTGCATAACTTTAATCAAATACTTATTTCTTTATTTGACAAACACGCTCCAATTAAAAGAATTAAAGTCAAGCATCTGCCAGCTCCATGGCTCACACAGAACATACGAGATGCTATGGCGTTGCGAGACAAGGCCAAGCGTAATTATAAAAAATGTCCTAGTGAAATTAATTTTGAAAATTACAAACAGTTGCGCAATCGCTGTACAAAGATGTGTAGAAACGCAAAGAGGCACCATATTCACAAATCTGTCAATAATTACAGCCCTGCTCAGGTCTGGAAATTCTTAAAAACGCTCGGAATTGGCAAATCATCCGAAACCCATCCAGGGACTATTGATTTGAATGCACTTAATCAGCATTTTTCTAAACCGCCTGTCTCCTTAGAAGACAAATTAAAAAACAAAACTCTCCTAAACCTTCGTAATAAGCCCAAACCCGACTGCGATCATTTTACCTTCAAGACTGTTTCTGAGTGTGACGTTAAGAGAGCAATTCTTTCTATTACTTCAAAGGCTGTGGGTGATGACAAAATTTGCTCTCAAATGCTGCATCTTATACTAGATGAACTTTTACCTGTCCTAGCTGACGTTATCAACTGCTCCCTTGTCACCAGCTCATTCCCCACAGCCTGGAAAAATGCACATGTCATCCCTCTTCCAAAGACTACAAACCCTTCATCGTTTTCTGAGTATCGTCCGATTTCCATTCTTCCTATCCTTTCTAAAGTTCTTGAGTCTTTAGTCCACAACCAACTTTCGTATTTCCTATCTAAAAATAGTTTACTCAATCACTTTCAATCTGGATTTCGCCCAGGGCATAGCACCGTCACGGCACTCCTGAAAGTCTCCGATGATATAAGATTAGCTATTGACAATAAGAAACTGACTATACTCACACTATTGGATTTCAGTAGTGCATTTAACTGTGTAGACTTCGATGTACTCCTTAGCATTCTTAGCTCTCTTAACGTATCTCCTCTTGTCACAGAATGGTTTGATACTTATTTAAGGGGTCGCCTGCAGTGCATACGCTCGGACGAGGTTTCCTCGGAGTGGTGCCAACTAACTGCTGGCGTACCTCAAGGTGGTGTCCTCTCTCCTCTCCTTTTTTCAATTTTTATAAATTCTGTTTCCAATGTTCTTTCTTCGAACTACCATCTTTACGCAGACGATTTACAACTCTACCGCCACTTTGACGTAACTGAGGCAAATATTGCTGTCTCAGAAATGAACAGCGATCTTTCAAACATTCACAGGTGGGCGGAGGCATTCGGACTTTTGGTTAATCCCAAAAAATCTCAAGCCATTATTTTGGGTAGCAGATATATGACTAGCCTTCTCAATCAAACGGTAATTCCACAAGTAGTTTATAACGATATCCCTATTGCCTACACTAAATCTGCAAAAAATTTGGGTGTCATATTTGATTGTAATCTGACGTGGGCTGCGCATATTAATGAGGTCAGCAGGAAAGTCTTTGCCACATTTCATTCTCTTAAGCGTCTCCAGAAATTTCTCCCCTTTGAAACTAAAGTTACTCTCGCACAATCTCTACTTTTGCCGATCATCAACTACGCTGATGTCTGTTTTTTAGATGCCAGTCAGGAGCTGCTTGGTAAACTTGAACGTTTACAAAATCTGGGAATCAGGTTTATCTATGGACTAAGAAAATATGATCATGTATCTCAGTACCGTGAACAATTAAAATGGCTTCCCATTAAACAGCTTCAGTATGTTCATATCCTCTGTTGCCTTTTCAACATTTTAAAGAGTCCCACTTCTCCTCCATACCTCCGCGATCGTTATGAGTATATTTTCCTTAGAGACAAGCAAGTCAGGTCTCATACAGTCTCACTTTTAAAAACACCTTCTCATAACACCGGGGCGTATGGAAACTCTTTCACTGTTAAGTCCATCAAACTGTGGAACTCCCTTCCTCACACTATCAGGGATAGCCCCTCCATTGGTGTATTCAAAAGGAAAATAAAAGAGCACTATCTTCGACAACTTATCGTGTAGGTGTATTATGTATATATATCATTTATTGTGTATTTATTTACTGAATATGTATTGTTATATTTATTTATACTATGTAGGCATGTAAATTTTATGTAGTTTGTTATTATTTTTAACTAATTAGGTATCTACTATTAATTTAATCTTGTTTCTGTATAAATATTATCGTGCACAATATGAATATCTTATTTATTTCAAATATCCTTATCACCCTTGGTTTGCTGGAAGAAATCTCATTATTGAGATAAGCACGCCATTGTACATAACTTTTATTATATAATTTAGAATTAAGTTTTCTGTGTGCAACAAGAATAAATATAAAAACGTTATATATGTATATTTTACAGGGCTGTAAATATTAGCATTTATTGATTTTACCCAGAAAAATTGCCTAGACAAACGGACAAACAGACAAACATAGGGACAACAAATTAATCCTAAAAGAGTTTTGTTTTTTCATATTGCGTAAAGGGACCTGAACATTTCAAACTATAATACAAATAAACTTCTATATTTTAAACACTTGGCGATTTATCCCAAGGGTAAACAGGTGTCCCAAAAGTCAACTCTTTCCCTTGGAAGGCTGGTAGGCCAGCTCATGACTGACTAGAATATCAAATTATGACCTCAGCAAAAAGTAGATAGTCTTCGAGTTGATGGTACTTTTATAAATTCGAATAGATTTTTGAGAGTCAAAGCTAACCAGTTCTAAATTCTAAGAATTAATTTTTGTTGCGCAACTCTGAATAGTCATGCTATTGATAAAGTCAAAAATAAACCTTGAAATGCTGTTACATCAGGAAGAAAAATAAAAACCCAATTTATGAGCAATTTTTTGTAATTAGGTTAGTTCGATACCACACCCTGAAAAAAAATGCCCTATGTTAGTTTTGCAAATTGTCTTAAATAACGGCTCATCATATATTGTTTTTCAAATGATCTGGCAATTTCTGTGTATTACTTTTGAAAAAAAAGTTATTGCTATTTTACTAACAAAGGAGCTGCGTATTTTTTAAAATAATTAGAATTTAGAATGAAAGAGTGGCGGGCAGTAAAAATATTTGACGTTCATTAGAAATGCCATTTAACACGCGTTAGAGTGAGATAAATAGTAACGCTATTTAAAATGAGTTTGAATGAGATAGTAACGCAGTTAAACGTGGTTGAATGAGAGAGGCATAATTGATATAGGCTACAGTGAGATAGATAGTGACGTGGTGCATTCCTTCTGAGAATATTTGTTAGTTTCCACTTTTTGTAATAACAACTTTAGTAAAAATTTTTTGTAAAGAAATTTTTGTTCCAATTTATTTTCCCGCAAGTGTAAAACCAGCTCAACGGGCGAAAAATATTTAAAGAATGGGTAATGGTGACAATTAACCGTCACAATATTATTATGTATCTCTAAGGGAGTGTCTAAAATGTTCCGAGGGTCAACTGATAAATCAAACACTCAAAAAACCACTTTTAGCCGACCATAATAAATTTACGTCCCGACGTGATAGCAAGTAGGATCAATGCCGTGTGACGATGATCGAAATACACTAATAAATTAGATAAAATAAAATACCTATTACTTTTGACCCTGCTTCGTCCACTCTATTCGTATTTTTGCTATGGTGACGCGAGCTTAGAGACCGGGACGAATTTCCCCCCGCGCGCTATCGTAAAATAGAATAAGCCACGCCCGGAACTGGTTTTTGTTTTGGCTATGTCATACTCTTAACAACATACAATTAATCTATCGTACAGTAGGAATAGAGTGTAACTCCAATAACAGGTAAACACTGCATGCTATACAAATGAGAGGAGTGACGTGTGACGCCAGTTGGCGGAAGCAGAGACGCACCCGTCTCGGCTCTGGAGACGTCTCGTCCTCCGCCAACCAGTGCTGCTCGTTTAAACATTATATATTTATATATATGTAACCAATTTTAATGTGTACATATGTAATTTTATATAAAGTCAATAAAATATAATATATAATAAAATGAACTTTTAAAAGAACTAACTATACTGCACTTATTTATGTGTGTTTTTAGAATGAGTTTGTCTACTACATAAAGATTTTTATCAAAATAAAATATAATATATAATAAAATGAACTTTTAAAAGAACTAACTATACTGCACTTATTTATGTGTGTTTTTAGAATGAGTTTGTCTACTACATAAAGATTTTTATCAAAATAAAATATAATATATAATAAAATGAACTTTTAAAAGAACTAACTATACTGCACTTATTTATGTGTGTTTTTAGAATGAGTTTGTCTACTACATAAAGATTTTTATCAAAATAAAATATAATATATAATAAAATGAACTTTTAAAAGAACTAACTATACTGCACTTATTTATGTGTGTTTTTAGAATGAGTTTGTCTACTACATAAAGATTTTTATCAAAATAAAATATAATATATAATAAAATGAACTTTTAAAAGAACTAACTATACTGCACTTATTTATGTGTGTTTTTAGAATGAGTTTGTCTACTACATAAAGATTTTTATCAAAATAAAATATAATATATAATAAAATGAACTTTTAAAAGAACTAACTATACTGCACTTATTTATGTGTGTTTTTAGAATGAGTTTGTCTACTACATAAAGATTTTTATCAAAATAAAATATAATATATAATAAAATGAACTTTTAAAAGAACTAACTATACTGCACTTATTTATGTGTGTTTTTAGAATGAGTTTGTCTACTACATAAAGATTTTTATCAAAATAAAATATAATATATCATAAAATGAACTTTTAAAAGAACTAACTATACTGCACTTATTTATGTGTGTTTTTAGAATGAGTTTGTCTACTACATAAAGATTTTTATCAAAATAAAATATAATATATAATAAAATGAACTTTTAAAAGAACTAACTATACTGCACTTATTTATGTGTGTTTTTAGAATGAGTTTGTCTACTACATAAAGATTTTTATCAAAATAAAATATAATATATAATAAAATGAACTTTTAAAAGAACTAACTATACTGCACTTATTTATGTGTGTTTTTAGAATGAGTTTGTCTACTACATAAAGATTTTTATCAAAATAAAATATAATATATAATAAAATGAACTTTTAAAAGAACTAACTATACTGCACTTATTTATGTGTGTTTTTAGAATGAGTTTGTCTACTACATAAAGATTTTAGAATGAGTTTGTCTACTACATAAAGATTTTTATCAAAATCAATTGCCATAGATTAAATTAATGGCTTTAATGCTTTATGGCTATATTTTCATCATCCCAGGAAACCTGTGATAACACACAGGTATACATATTACAGTGATAACATATTACAGTTACCTGTAAGTGGCCAGGTTTTGTATAAGAAAATACAATCCCGTATTGATCCCGTATACAATGAGTATTTTTCATACATTTATTTGTTTATTTACTACATTACACTATCTTAACAGCTATCCCAATGCAATAGTGCAATAAACATAAAAAATATAATATTATACACATAAATAACAGTACAATGAAAAATAGAGGTATGTAGAATTTTACACAAAACGACAATCAAGTAACATTATAAGCAACAATTTTATCTATAACAAATAACAAACAAGGCTGTTCTTGTGAACTCACCTAGAGAGTAGAAATACATACTCGTACATACATATACTACATACTCGTAGTATTGGTATACTTACGTACATACATATACTACATACTCGTAGTATTGGTATACTTACGTACATACATATACTACATACTCGTAGTATTGGTATACTTACGTACATACATATACTACATACTCGTAGTATTGGTATACTTACGGTTGTTGGGAAAGTAAAATCCTTAGGGTTGCGTAGGTGTACTAAAAAAAAGATAATGGAACCCTTTTACTATGACTCGTAGGTCCGTCCGTCTGTCTGTATATCTGTTAGCGCTCTGGAACGAATAAAGTTACCAATCTAAAACTTGTAATGGCCACATCGTATGAAGCTATATCTTAGTAAATAATTAATTTATTTGAAATAATTAAGCCGTGCTTTAGAAGAAAGGTCATTGACACACGGACAGATAGACATACAAACAGAAGGACAAGAAAGTTACGTTTTCCCATGATGATATATGAAACCCTTAAAATTACAAAAAGGGGGCTAAGGGATTATAAATGCCAATAATCTATGTCTCAGTAGAAATGTCATTGGCACCGTCTGCAAAGACGACGGAGGCACCTCTTTACTGGTGGTAGGCTTCAGTCGTGGCTGGTCATCACCATAATGACGAAACTATGCCGCCAAACGACTCATTGTATAGCCGTATTGAGCCATTCGTCCCTAAACGACTTTCGTAGATTTTACCGAAAATCCCTAGAAATACCGATGAATGCCGCGCCTTCTGTCAATCTCCCAGTTTCTGGGGTTCACGCTTCACCCTAGGTGTATTCGACGCATTGCATCAAGCGAGGAAAAAATTAAGCGCAAGCCTAAAAAACCGGCCAAGTGCGATTCGGACTCGCGCAAGAAGTGTTCCGTACCATTATCTATAAAAATGGCAAAAAAAAACATGTCTGTTGTACGTTAGCCCCCTTGAATTTTTATTTTATTCTGTGTTTTAGTATTTGTTCTTATAGCGGCAACAGAAATACATCATCTTTGAAAATTTCAACTGTCTAACTATCACGGTTCATGAGATACAGCATGGTGACAGACGGACAGACAGACGGACAGCGGAGTCTTAGTAAAAGGGTCCCGTTGGTTACGCTTTGGGTACGGAACCCTAAAAAAAAGAAAAAAAGAAAAATGTTCGGAGGTAAAAAGCTGTGAAATCAGAAAATATTATTTCATGTAGTCTATTTTAACCATCCCAACCTATTTGCCAGACACCAACGGCTATATTATCTTATAAAATATTCAAACGTGAAAGTGCGTCGACACTGAATAGGTAAAGATTTAAAAAGAGATGTAAAAGTCATTGATATTGCTAACCTGTTTAAAGAACATTTCAGGGGACTCATGATGAGGCTGTTGTGAGGGAACGTAGTGTCACTATTAGTGCAAGAGATGTAGCAACTGTCATTAAAGGCATGGTCAGAGGGAAGAGTCCTGGTCACGACAGCCTCAGCATTGAGCACTTGAAGTACGCAGGAGTTCATCTTTCCAGAGTGTTAGCCATGTTTTATACGCTTTGTCTTGGCCATTCATACCTACCTGACAAGTTAATGTGTACAGTGGTAGTCCCAATTATTAAAAACAAAACGGGGGATACTTCTGACTTGGCCAACTACAGACCAATATCTCTAGCTTCTGTGATCGCTAAGGTACTGGACAGTCTACTTGATAGACATTTGAATAAGCATATTTGTCTTAATGATGCGCAGTTCGGATTTCGCTCAGGTCTCTCTACGGAGAATGCTATCTTTTGTCTCAAGCAGACTGTTCAGTACTATACAGCCAGGAAAACCCCTGTGTTTGCATGTTTTTTAGATCTCTCTAAAGCATTTGATCTCGTATCGTATGATGTGTTATGGGACAAACTAAGAAGAGAGACCACTGTACCATATGAGATAATATGTCTGTTTAAACATTGGTATAACAACCAGAGAAACAAAGTTAAATGGGGAGGAGCCTTCTCAGATGAATATGGGTTGGAATGCGGGGTGAGGCAGGGAGGGCTGTCCTCTCCCCGTCTTTTTAACCTGTATATCAATAAGCTGCTCGATGAGCTCAGCGGCACCAGCATCGGCTGTCATGTGGACGGAGTTAGCGTCAATAACATAAGCTACGCTGATGATATGGTGCTGCTGAGTCCATCGGTCAGCGCGCTGAGGAGGCTTCTTTCCATATGTCAGTCGTATGTTGAGGCGCATGGTCTAAAGTATAACGCAAAAAAGAGCGAGTTTTTAATATTTAAGGCAGGGCCTAAAACATATAAAATTGTGCCTGAAGTCAAGCTCTGCGGTTCCTCGTTGTCCAGGGTCACGCACTTCAAATACTTGGGGCACTGGGTTCGAGAGGACCTCAGTGATTGTAATGATATAGAGAGGGAGCGCAGGTCGCTGGCTGTCCGATGTAATATGCTTGCCCGCAGATTTGCACGGTGTACGAATCAGGTAAAGGTGACGCTCTCAAAGCATATTGCCAGTCCTTTTACACGTGTAGTCTGTGGGTTGACTACACGCGTCGGGCATATAGCGACCTGCGGGTCCAGTATAATAATGCTTTCAGGATATTGTTGGGGTTGCCGCGATATTGCAGCGCCTCTTTCATGTTCGCGGAAGCACACACAGATGGTTTCGCTGCAATCATGCGTAAGTACTGTGCGTCGCTGCTCAGTGGAATACGAGCCAGCCCCAATAGTATCCTGAGGGTGTTATCTGATAGGTGGGACTCTCCCCTTTTTAAAAAGTGGATGGAGCTCCACAATTAATAATTTAATTTGATTGGATTTGATTTAATTTAATTTAATTTTATTTAATTTTATTTGATTTAATTTATACTCGCCTGTTCTCTTACTAACACTAGTCCATAAGTTATTTTGTATTACTAACACTTTATGGACCCTGTCTGAAATAAATTATTTTAATATTATTATTATTATTATTATTTGTCTCGAGATTTCAGGGCTCGGAGGCGCGGGGCGGCGGCGCGGCGGAGACATCTGTGTATAAACACTTCCGTGTAGCGAGAAATGGAGTAAGCTGGTTATACGAGATCTGATTGTCTAATTTTATATTTATATAATAAAACAGAAATCTCTACGTTTAATTAAGATACTCAACTGATGCCGGGTTCAGGTCGGACCCGAAATATATCTTATGATAACAGTATTTATATTTAAATTATCATATCTATCAGTACCTATTTATATTAAAACAAAAAAACATTGAAAGCTTTTACAGTGTATTTAATTTTAAAACATATGTTTAATTCGTTTCCTTGAAATAGAAATCGATGGACATATACCCTGCAAAAAGTTAATTGAAAATAAAATTTAAAAATTACTTGTATATTCTAATGCAAACAAACTTATGACATGTCCATTTTGTGCAGAGAATTTGAAGAAAACTCAATTTTCAGTATTAAGATTTTAGTATTTTTTATAGGAAATGCAAATCCAAATTTTAAATATTTTTTTGTTTATGAATTGAGACAACATACTAAGAAAGCTACCAAGAACATTAATTTAATTTTTGAAAAGTTACAGCTGTAGAAATATTACGAATCTTATCATGGAAATGGATGACATTTGGGACGTACTGTTTTTTAAGTTTTAATTTTAGTTATTAAACTGACAATAAAAATAGAATTTAATACGTAGATGTAAAACCTTGAAATCAACTTCGAAACAAAAACAAATAATAAAAATAGCTATTGGTTTACACAAACTATGAACTCATGAATCTGTAAGAACATTTCGGCAATTTTCTTGTTTTGCACCCAATATGAACAAGAAATAAATAAATAAAGCAGTTTTGCGCCAGTGCTAAATTTGAATGATTCTTACCTAAATATGTTTTTTTTTTTACATATACTTAATTCATAAATTTACGTTATATATCAAGTTGGTAACAGAGTTCCCTCCCAAGTGTGGACTGTCACATAGAAGACATAAGTTGATAATTGACTTCCGCAAAGTAACACCTATTTCAATCAATTTTTTCATTTTTTATTTTTATTTTTTTATTTATTTATTGACATACTTACACTATTATTACAGGCTAAGCCTAATTCAATAGTATAGTAACACATATAACATACTTAGATAACATAAATATTCAATATCAAAAACAATAACGTACCCAGTCAAGTTTCCGGGAACGGGGAAAATGTTCTTAAAAATTGTAAATAATTGATTACTTTAAAATATTTGTATGCTGGCCTGGCAGATAGCATTGGAACTAACATGTACATGTTACATTTAACGTAAAACCTTTTGTAACATGCTTTCGGACAAATAAACTTATGATTGATTGATGATTGATTGAAGACTAAAATTTAATAATAGAGCATTTATTCGATTGTACAGAAAATCTAAGACTCAATTATTATTCTAAACTTAATACTAGCTGACACCGAATGACCAGCGCAGGATCATTTCTTACTGCATCCACTTGCCATCTCAGCAGCAGAACCCTCAGAATATAGTATGGTCGAGCTTTATTGCTAGAGTCGCCAGGCGTAACTACCAAGATCTTTTAAACAATTACAAAAAACAAAGACAAAACATATTAAAAAAAGGCAAAATACGATAAATTTATGCGAGTATATTTTGAATTTCAGTTTACTGCACGTACAATGTACATTGCCCGTACCATCGGAAACCCTGAAGTTACCTTTTTGTTTCATGAAACATTTACATGTGCGAGTTAAAAAAGGCTGCAGTATTTTTTATGACCATGACGTACTTGAAACTTTAAAAGTTAGTATTACATAACCCAAAGATTAAAATAAGCTTTTTAATATTTTTCAACTGAGGACACTTTCTCTCACAATGAAAGGCTGATATTTTAATCTGTTTCATAGGGCTGCATAAATATTTATCTATGTTCTAATCCCAGCTGCTTCCACGGGTATTTGTTCAGAGCGGGACAGCGCGAGGAGGTCGTGAGAAAGGAAGTTTTACACGTACCTGTCACTGATTTGGATTATTTTAGAGCTGTAGTCTTCATACAATTTTGATGAAGGGCCAATATAACATATGTAGGGTGACAACTCGGGCCGCTTGGAGTAGGAGCGTACAGTATCGAGTAACAAGATGGAACCAATTTGTAGTTGTGTAGAAGAAAAAAAACGACATCAAAATAAATAGGGTTGGCCGTGCACAACCTGGAACATTTTGTTTTTGCTGACTGAACAAAATGCTCCAGGTTATTTTGATATAGTTTTTGTTTCTACAAAACTACGAATTGTTAACATCTTGCTCGAAACGATGCTGAATTTTTGTTAATAAATCGAAAATTAGATACTTATATGTATATTATATGATGTGTATTATATTATGTGTATAATATTTTTACGTTCTATATAAATTCTCTTCATTCGTATGTCATTGCATAAAAAATGTGTTTGTAAAATGCTTTAACCCTAGTTAAATAATAAATGTAAGCCCTTATACTCTGAGGACCATCTCAAGAACCATAAAACCTTCAAATAAGGCAAAATTATAACAATTGTATCAGCTTAAGATCCCATACACCGTTTTATTCCGTCATTACATGACGCGTGAAGCTTTAATACTATTTGTCCAAGTTAATTAGACAGCGGAGCTCGACAAAAATTGGCTTCATACCCAGTCAATAAGATTCCAGCAGGTTGTCTCTGTTGGTAGTACTCTAGATATCTTAACGACTCATCCCCGAGAGGATTACTAGAGCTTCGCGGATTAGTCACCTAAGGTTTTATGACTGAACTTTGTGTGACGGCCATAAAGTGTACGGATCAAGGAGCGTTTTCTAAAAGAAATTGCCTCCTTTTATTACGATTATGATGTTTAGCGTGTGATTGAAGGTACTCAACAATGATACTCTTCCCATGTCAGTTAAGGCGTATGACCACGCTAAATAAGCAACTCATGTGTGTCGGTACAAATATCAACGGAAACGACATTGAAATAATGTTCATTTCAGCGTGCCTTGAAAAGTGGCTGTTACGACAACCACTGCGTCTCCGGCTAGCGCAAAATAGGAGAAAATAATACTTTTCAGATGGACGCCATGAATGGAAAAAAAAATTTGAATTTGAATTTTTTAGATCTCAAAATTTCCTACAATTTGGTGAAATAATAATTAAAATCGCTTTAGGAGTTTGGACTGTAAGAGAATTCTTGTGTTAATCATGTGAAAGTTTCGATGACTTTCGATTTTTTTGTCAAAACTTACAATACAAAAACAGTTTTTGAGAATTAAAAAAAAATTTTTGACTCTATAATTCCTATCATATATTTTTATGAAAGTTTTTGGACCACCCGTGTGGGAGGAGTAGGCCTTCAAAGACAGGTCCAAATTGCAGTTGGCGTATTCATTCGCCTTAAAATTAATCATACGGACTATATTCGGGCAACAGCATGTTCGGTCTAACACAAAGCTATCAATGTGATCACAAACTGGAGACGTGCCGTCTAAGAATATTCCCAGTGGGAATTTCCTCTAACTATGGGAATAATCTTCACCTTTTTCGTGACTTGAAGAGTCCAGCTGTGGACTACTTTAAACTGATGATAAAGATAATGAGAATATTTCAATTAATTAAAATATTGTTTCTTTTTTTTTTCAGGTAATATGTCCTTGCTGTACTTTTTTGGTCTTGCTTGAGGTATGAAATCCTTTTGCTCTTATTAAACTATTGTCATTTTACTTATATATAGGTAGTAGTGCTCTGCCCAGATTTGTGTTTTCACTTTCAAAATTATTTATTAAGGCACCCCGCCACGCCATTTTGTCTCTTTTCAAACTTATTTTAAACCGTTAAATTGTGATAATACAATTTTGAGAAAAATATATGTCATATTTCAATCTTTGATTTCGGCCGTCCGATACGCGATTACTTGAATTTCCCTGCAGCCAATAAAATCACAAAGATAGGCCTAAACTATAATGTAAATATAAATTTATTTGAGTTATGTTAGGTTTTGGACTACAAAACTTATACCAAAATAAACGTGGTATAAAATGAGATATAAAACGGCTGTCATATTAAAAATCTCATTCTATAATAATAAATAAAAACACTTTGAAATCGCAAGATTTCTGAGCGGTCCAAAATCCACTGAGCAGTATAGTCAAGTGTAAAATAAAAGCGTTGGAGCGGGACAGATTTTTCCGGATACCCTCGCCTTAAATAGGACTTTAAAAACATCTAGGCTAAATAGTAATTTAATGTACTTATTCGTATATTTTCCGTAAAACCAAGCGGTTAAGAGCAAACTTCGCGTGCTTGAAAAACTCAGTCTAAGCACGTATCATCAATAACTTTTAATTGGACACCAAAACCCCGGCCCACCGTCGAATTAATCTTAGATTTACGCCTTACAGGCTTTTTGTATGTTTATTTTTGACTGTGCCTTAATCAGCGTCGTCGGCTATTTTCTTGGAAAATGTGAAAGAGAAGTTAACATTATAATCATTGCGGTATAGAAACGCTGAAAGAAAATTAAACCTGAGGACTGAGAAGCTCTGAAACTGAAAATTTACTTTTCTTTCTGCGTTTCTATAAAGTTAAATAAAATTTGTTGGCGAAACTCGAAACATAGGTAGTACTAGTCTATATGAACAATTTTTTGTGTGGGAGCTAAGCGAAATTCTTAAAATTTATTTTCACCTTTCCATACGGAACCAGTCAGCTGATCGGGTAATTTGTATGGAAGTAAGAGTAAAAAAGTTGCGAATTTCGCTTAGCTCCCATACAAATATTGTTCATATAGACTAGTACTACCTATGTTTTGATTTTCGCCAACTACTATTATTTAACCTTATATACCGCAATGATAAAATGTTAATTGTTAAGGGGATATGTAAAAGTTTAAGCTTCCCTGTTACTCCATATGCGAAAAAACCCTCAGTGCGAGTGGGACGGATTCGTGGAAAAGTAGCAAAATGTCGGTTTTTTATGAAAATAAAATGTACTAAGCTATTTTGTCAAAAAGATTTTCAAGAAGACTTTACAAATACATAATATCCACATTTTGAATGCAATTTCACAATTAAATTAGTTAGGATTTCAGAATAACAGGAAAAAATAAAACAATTTAGAGGTCTTTTCGGAATTAAATTCTATCGAGAAAATTTCATCCAATAGCGTTTTCCTTCAGTAAGAATCTAAATTAAATACTCAATAAACATTTACCCAAAAATGAAATACGTAGTTGACGTTATAGTGAAGTAAATGGATTCGAAAAAATACCATTTTTTTTTGGTATCTGTAATAATATTAATGTGAATTAAAAAATATAGAAATTTATTTCTATCACAGTTTGAAATGGAAGCGGTCAGCATGCAAACATGCATTATTTTTCAAGTTTCCATTTGGTCTAAAATGGTGCCAATTACAAAGGCAAAAATTTTATTAATAATATCATGCTTATATAAACAATATTAAAAATACAACTTTATTTCAAAAGATCGAATCAAAACTCAATTTTTTGTGATCGTGGGTTACTCGGCTGTCGTAATAACCTCGGTTTTTATATTATAAATAATTAAATATTAAATGTTTGTCTTAAATCTTTGTTTGAAATTTATGCAACTTTTTTTTTGTGATGACTATTGTATTAATGTGTGCTTGAGTTTTAATACAGAGTCCTGTTTCGTAAACTGGACAAGATTAATGTTAAGTAAATTTTTTAAAACAAAAAGCTTCGATTGCCAAGTTAAAATGATCAGGAGCCTGTATAGTTCAATACAGACTTGCAAAAAACGTATGTCCTCATGGCGCCGCCATATTTTTGTGTGCGAAGTTCTAAATTTAAACACTCCATGCAGTCCGATCAGGTTTGAATCAAGAGCTATTTAAAATTTTCGACCGGGTTGCCGTCCAATCTGAAATGAATCCTGAAACGTATATCTTAAAATGCAATTTGAAATAGCAGTATATATTTCAGGGATAACGTGGCCGCTTATAGATCTGAAAATATGATTACTGACTGCACTGAATGAGTTAAATCATGTGTCAACAAAATTTAAACTAGGCTGATTGATAAGTTTATTATTTTAGAAGTTTACATAATTGTTAATAAAAATACATGATTTTATATAAATCTTGGTAAATTTTTATGCAATTTTGATTAATTAATAATGTTAAGAGGATGGCATACCCTAGAAACTTTTTTTATTACCCGTCCAGCACAATAAGTCTAATGGCAAAGACCTTATTTGCTTTTTATAGAGGCGATTATATGTTGGCTCTTTGGCCTCTTGTTCTTGGACGCGTAATACTAGTGATTACGCAGCGAAACAACAAATTGGTGTGTTTTTAGCTAATACTGAAATATTGTGTAGGGAAAAAAATATTGGATTCAGGTAACATCCCTTCATAATTCTTTGCCCATTTTATTTAAAAAAAAAACAAGTTGATCTCTTAACCGCGTTTTTGAAACGAACGTTTGATAACCAAAAAAAAGAGGGTGGAAAACATTTTTTTTTGACAAAAATATAAATCTTAAAACATTGTTTATAGGTGGAATCCTTAGATAAAAGATTGATAAATCAAATATATTTTCTTCAATATAAGGAGAGACCTAGTTTCTTCCAATGAACCCTTGAAAACCTGGTGTTGTTGATGTTCTAGCGTCAGGTGTCCCGTTAAGGCGTGGTTAATACCAAAGAAAATACTCGGTTGTCAGTGATAATGACCAAATCAAAATACTTTTTGATTTGGTCATTCCGTTTATATTAAGTTCTAGATATCCGCAAATGAGAGGAATGTGAACGAGTGAATGAAAATACTAAAACACCGTGCGGCCATTAGTCAACTACTCAGTGACTAACTTGGCTGTACACTTGTACAGCATGCACATTGTAATTATGTCCTTAAGTTATGGGAATAGAATCGTTTATAGTTTGTTGGTCGTTGTCTTCCGAGCACATCCTAATGGAATCTTCAACCGCTTTGAAGATTACAGTTTGTTACAAAATTAAAACGAAGTAAAATAGTCAGAGCTGCGGATTCTGTTACAATAATATTCAGTTACAAATTCACAATAAAATAAAAATCTATAGTATACGTAAATTGTTTTCTCACTAAAAAATTTATTGTTAATAGTTTAATAATTTTATTTATAGAATTTGCTCGACAATGGCCAATATTTGCTTTAAATTTTTTTCTCTTTCCAAGTTAGATATTTGTGTCGATTCGGTATAACACGTGTAAGGTTTCGGATAAAATAAAACAATTTAATTTGTCTCCGGCCACACTGGCAGCGGGATGATGTGAATAAAACCTCTGGCAACACTAAAAAGAAAAAAAAAAGAAAGCAGATGGGGGGCGGGAAATTATTAGTCAGACGGGGTCGAGTTGTCAAAGCGAATGATGGTGGAAAAAAAGAGAAAACAATTTAGTTCGGGTTAATTAGTTAGTTGTGAGATTTTCAGTTTGTTATTATTGTTAAAAGGTGTTAATAAAAGTGTGAAGGTTAAAAAGTGTTTGGTATTTGAAGTATTACACACGACTTAACTTATTTGACAGGACTAAACTTAATTAAGCGTCCTGTCTTTGTCTTTTCGATACAGAAAATAGGCGGTTGATTAAATCTCATCCATACAAATAAATCATTACAATTATATTGAAATACGTAGAGTTATTTATTTTTTGGGGTATTGTCAAAAACAAAAAACCGGTCAAGGGCGAATAGGACTTGCGGCCTGTGGGTTCCGTGCCATTTAAAAAGATTAATATACTTAAATGATTTTAACAGAAGTTACAAACTTATACATTACAACTACCTAAAAATTCTATGAAACAAAACTGTAAAAATTAAGTTGCTTGAGTATTCGGGGACTTAACCCTAAAACTATATCATAAATCGGCGTTTTCCTGTATGTGTTGTATAAATACAACATATGGTACCTAATATACACAAAATTGAAGTAGACCCCGCAACGAAAATGGTCTTTGATAGCAGCCCATTTCTTTATTTTCAAAGATAAAAAAAATAAAAATACATTTACAGTTTACACTCTAGTTAAAGAGTTCTATACAAATACAGCCGACACTTTGGGTAAGAAAAACATTTTTTTTTCGGCTCCGTTTTTGTGTATGAGGTCCTTCCTGAAAAATTATTTTATTTTATTTTTAATTTAATATTCGGTTCTTGGTCAAAATTTTAAACGCCATATCAAAATTTCAGGTCCTTATCTCATTAATTCCATTAGCTAGAGACCCGTGACATATGGACAAACAGACGGACAGCGGAGTGATATTAGTACCTCAAAAAATACGGTACGTAACCCTATAAATGAAACTCTTTTAGTATGTATCTTGTCTGTTCGTTCGTGGCAAAACAGTAGAATGGCTGCAGCAGTTGAATTAAAATTTGGTGCGATATTACGTTTGGCCTCAGCTCAAAAAACAACGTTTCTGAAAATTTTCAAGTTGTGTTAAATAAAGTATCTTTGTGTGCAAATTACTTAAGAACTCGGTCATACTTCATACATATCCAAAAACCAAAATAACTCGCGAAAGTGGAACAATTCAATCGAATAAATTTTAGGCTTTCATTTAGATGGTCAATATAAAGATGTGTATGTCCTTGATTTTTTCACAAACATCGCATGAAAGACCAGAAAAATATTTAAAATAATGGGTTTTTGCCCTAAAATTTAGTACTGTTACAAGGCTTCCTTAAGTAAATTATTAACATTTAACAAGCAAAGTAAGCAAATACACCACTTGGAAGAAAAATAACAAGTAATCGAGGCACAATTAAGGTATTCGGAAATGATTATTATTTCTAACGCAAAGGGCGAGACTCGCTTAGCACATTTTGAACGGCTGGGGCAAAGCGTGAGGCGCTTGTTTAGATCAGCCAGCCAAATATGCGCTTTATTGTCGTGATACGTCTCGCTTCGCATCGGAATTGGTGTCTTCCTGCACCGGGTTCTTAAGCACTAATGAAACCCATTCAACAAAATTGTGTACAATGGCTTCTTAACACACTATTAAGGGGCTTCACAATGCTAAAACTCAGTCCTGTTCTAACGCTTTTGTTTTTTAACTATCTATCCTGCTCTAATGTGATGCTGCGCACGCAAAACTTCAGTTATTTTGAAATCGCGCCTACATTAGGACATAAATTTTAATTTTTAATTTATGCAATAATAAAATGTATGTAATAAAAATCGTTTTTTCGAGTAAGTATCTGCATAGGTTGGTTTCGTATCAATCGGATTTGAAATATGGAAACTGAATCGCTTTTTTCATGAAATTCATGCTTTTTTAAAAGTAATATAATTAATAGAAAATTAAAAGTTATTATTTTTATTTATATAGTGTAATTATTAATTGTCTTGAGTCAAAAATTACGCCGTATATATTTTTTTTACCATGTACATTGACGGAACTGAATTCAATACAAAACTGATGTTTAGCATTGCATTTACATGATGCAGTAATATTCACTTACTTGAAACACGATACTAAATGTATCAGAGACACGATTCATTCATCCTCCCGCCTTCTGCATTGAATGAAGCACGCCTGAACAAATCTTCTGAGACCACTTCAGTTGCACTCAGTATTGCACCTTAAAGTAGTAATCCTTACGAACTAAAATCTCTCAAAGGTGCTCTCTGAAGCTTTGGTTCAAGTAATTGATTCCACTGGTCGCATCAGCTTGATGCAAATCATATGACGGTTTTCACATTTTATGCTCTTGGTGAATCACTCTATGTGTAGTCAAAGGCAGTTGAGAAACCTATTACTGCATTTGGTTTTCGGTTTTTTGTTTCTTGTGTAAGTATGGCTGTTGATTTTTACGGGCTTTATTTTTTAAAAGACTTTGCTTATATCGTAAGAAATGTCGTGTAAAGATAATTCTGCCTACTGTTATGAATCCGGGCAAAATGTTTTTATTTTTAAAGCTTGGTTTTGTTTCTGTTTAGAGGAATTCTAAAAATTACCTGTCTGTGTGAATAGTGCTTGAACTCAAGTTTATTACAGTATTTTTTTTATTTTAATGAAATAATAATAATTTTCCCGAAAATGTTGCTATTTTGATTATGTTTTTTCCTTACTATCATTTTATATTAAAATAGCTAAGTGTTTAATTTTTTCCATAGAAGACTTTGTAAACAATAAACTATATTTTTTTCATCTGATATGAACTATGATATCTTAATAATATTAAAATTATAGCTTAATATTATTAAACTAGCAGTAGAGCCCCTTACAGCAAAATTTGGTAAAGCGGCTTTCAAATGAGGGTGGATTGTACTGAAATAAACAAATACCTATATAGAAAAAGTTTGCAACTTTTTCGATTCGATTCGATTTCGAATGGAATGTTTTTTTTATAATATGTATGGAAATTATATCTAAATCTTTTCATTTCTTTAAAAGCCAAAAATGAAAATATCGTATCAGGCCACATAGGTCAGGCTTGCATCAATCACTGTTACTATATGCGGAAAAACACGGGAGGGACAGATTCCGGAAATAAGTCACAATGACGACTATTTTCACTAACTTTTTATGAAAAAAAAAGGTTGTATGAAATATCTGTTCGTTTCAGAGGTTAATAAAATTTATAGAGTTTTTAATTCTAATCTTGCATGTACGGGCTTTTGTTAAAACTTTTTTTGGATGGCTTTCACTCTTTATAACAAAGAAAAATTCATTCACAACGTTAAAAGGGAATTGATTTTAGTGTCTATAACAACTTTACGTAATATCTTCGTTGCCAACTACCCGCAACTCTTCATCAAAATCCAATTTCTTTAGCTATTCGTTTCGTTTTTCTAATTCCAGTTACAGGCAAGGCCTCGACCGATTGACCTTTAATAAATTCAGCTGGTGATGGGGTATGCCAGGAAAAAGCAAAAAGCCCTGTAGCAAATATGCATAGTTGCTTCAAGGTATGTAGAGATGTAAAAGTTCTAGCAATGTAATCCAGAGGACTAATCCGGAGGACGTGGGCTCAAATCCCATAGGAGCATGTTGTGTTCGGTCTGCATGCTTTGGAATGGCACATTCAGTTTGTGCCCGAAGTACGCCGATAGGGCTTAATTACCACCCATCATGCGGGGGCCGGCCGTAATAATTATCGGTGAAACGCGGAGGTACGAGTGTGGACTGTGACTAGTGACGCCCCCTCAGGTATGAGCCCGCTATGAGGCAGATAGGTTGGTATTTGTTTTTCTTTTTATATTTTTTTAATTTTAAGTTAGTTTTATAAAACAAATTTATCATTATTTATATGATATTTAAGTTTATCAATCTAGTTAGTAAAAATAAATTGAAAAAGTTTGTAAGTTAATTAGTTATTTTTTGGCTTAAAGTAATTTTAAATATTATCATAATTTAAATACTTAAACTAATAATGATTGTAATTGGCTTCACCCGTAATAATTACAATAAATAAATAAATAAAATAATAAATAATAGTTTGACGAATAAGAATCATTGTGGAGAACCCAAACATATTTTATAAGATCGGCTTAACAATATCTACATTTTGTTAATTAGAAATGTAGCTAGTTACTTTAGTTTTTTTTTGTACACAAATAAAAAAGCTTTATTTTTCCTTCACCCTGAATCGGTCCCTGTCACATTGCGCGTTTTTCCCCTTGGAGCGACACTGACCGTTGAAAATTCGATGCTCTGGCTTATTCGTCCATGGCAATGCCTTGTATTAAACGTTATTATTGGTACTATCAATCGCTTAGAAACTTACATTCGTAAGATAAGGCAACTTCAAATTTTCTAATGCTAACTACAGCGTATTTTTTATGTGATTAGGCCCCGAAGCCCCAGGGCTTAATCCCATAGAGGCACAATTTGCTCCTGATAATATTAATAGTAGTTTATGCTATAAGGACGAAAAGGAATAATTTTTTTAAAAGTAACGTAAACGTAATTTATTGCTCATACCTGTGTATCATACTACGTTTTTCAATGCATAGTGTGAGGAAATAAAACAAATATAATCTTGTGAACTTTAAATTATGATTGGCTCAAAAGGATTGTATCCAGAGCCGTTAAACAGTGGAAAAAAAAAGTATAACATTTATGGTACACAGGAAAGGTTGCAGGTTAGCCTACTTTCTGTTCGGTTTTGATGCATAAAAAGTGGGCCTTTATGAGCACTTGCATTGAAAAATATTGTAATTGCGCAAAGTTATATTAATTTACGTAAAAATGTAAAATTATGATATGACACAAGAGTATTAACAATAATATACTCGAACATAGAATACGATATATACAAGGTGACTTTTTGATCATCATCCAAATTCATACTGGTGGCTTGGTAAGTGATCAGTATCATGGATCAATAACAATTTTGGTGAAATTCGTAAAATGAAATTTCGACTCCCCATAGTGATTCACTCGGGACTGGAACTGAATTTCTATGGGAAGCCGAAATTTCATTTTACGAATTTCACAAAAATTGTTACTGATCCAAGATACTGATCACTTATCAAGCCTCCAGTATGAATTTGGACGATGATCAAAAAGTCACCTTGTATATAAACAAAAACAATGTTTCGAAAATCCTTAAATCAATTTAGGTATCAATATCAAACACAGTTAATTTATATGTGACATGAACAACAAAAAGCCACACATATACATACACATACATATATCTAACATGACATGACTACAATTAGCCGCCTCGTCCCGCCGAACCCATACAAGTGTAAGCTCAGACCGACCAGACATTTGTCGCCATTTTTATTTGTCTTCTGTACCTTTGGAACAATCCTGCAATTCTTTATTTTTAGCTAATCAAGGCAGAAAGAACTTTAAAGGATGGAAATAAGGGCGAAGATAACTGGATATGTAGGAGTATGTGAATAGGTGAATCGTGTCATTACTTATGTCATACGGCTTCAGAAGCTTTTCTTATGTTAAATAAGGGCGAAGATAACTGGATATGTAGGAGTATGTGAATAGGTGAATCGTGTCATTACTTATGTCATACGGCTTCAGAAGCTTTTCTTATGTTAAATAAGGGCGAAGATAACTGGATATGTAGGAGTATGTGAATAGGTGGATCGTGTCATTACTTATGTCATACGGCTTCAGAAGCTTTTCTTATGTTAAATAAGGGCGAAGATAACTGGATATGTAGGAGTATGTGAATAGGTGAATCGTGTCATTACTTATGTCATACGGCTTCAGAAGCTTTTCTTATGTTAAATAAGGGCGAAGATAACTGGATATGTAGGAGTATGTGAATAGGTGAATCGTGTCATTACTTATGTCATACGGCTTCAGAAGCTTTTCTTATGTTAAATAAGGGCGAAGATAACTGGATATGTAGGAGTATGTGAATAGGTGGATCGTGTCATTACTTATGTCATACGGCTTCAGAAGCTTTTCTTATGTTAAATAAGGGCGAAGATAACTGGATATGTAGGAGTATGTGAATAGGTGAATCGTGTCATTACTTATGTCATACGGCTTCAGAAGCTTTTCTTATGTTAAATAAGGGCGAAGATAACTGGATATGTAGGAGTATGTGAATAGGTGAATCGTGTCATTACTTATGTCATACGGCTTCAGAAGCTTTTCTTATGTTAAATAAGGGCGAAGATAACTGGATATGTAGGAGTATGTGAATAGGTGAATCGTGTCATTACTTATGTCATACGGCTTCAGAAGCTTTTCTTATGTTAAATAAGGGCGAAGATAACTGGATATGTAGGAGTATGTGAATAGGTGAATCGTGTCATTACTTATGTCATACTGATTCAGAAGCTTTTCTTATGTTAAATAAGGGCGAAGATAACTGGATATGTAGGAGTATGTGAATAGGTGAATCGTGTCATTACTTATGTCATACGGCTTCAGAAGCTTTTCTTATGTTAAATAAGGGCGAAGATAACTGGATATGTAGGAGTATGTGAATAGGTGGATCGTGTCATTACTTATGTCATACGGCTTCAGAAGCTTTTCTTATGTTAAATAAGGGCGAAGATAACTGGATATGTAGGAGTATGTGAATAGGTGGATCGTGTCATTACTTATGTCATACGGCTTCAGAAGCTTTTCTTATGTTAAATAAGGGCGAAGATAACTGGAAATGTAGGAGTATGTGAATAGGTGAATCGTGTCATTACTTATGTCATACGGCTTCAGAAGCTTTTCTTATGTTAAATAAGGGCGAAGATAACTGGATATGTAGGAGTATGTGAATAGGTGAATCGTGTCATTACTTATGTCATACGGCTTCAGAAGCTTTTCTTATGTTAAATAAGGGCGAAGATAACTGGATATGTAGGAGTATGTGAATAGGTGGATCGTGTCATTACTTATGTCATACGGCTTCAGAAGCTTTTCTTATGTTAAATAAGGGCGAAGATAACTGGATATGTAGGAGTATGTGAATAGGTGAATCGTGTCATTACTTATGTCATACGGCTTCAGAAGCTTTTCTTATGTTAAATAAGGGCGAAGATAACTGGATATGTAGGAGTATGTGAATAGGTGAATCGTGTCATTACTTATGTCATACGGCTTCAGAAGCTTTTCTTATGTTAAATAAGGGCGAAGATAACTGGATATGTAGGAGTATGTGAATAGGTGAATCGTGTCATTACTTATGTCATACGGCTTCAGAAGCTTTTCTTATGTTAAATAAGGGCGAAGATAACTGGATATGTAGGAGTATGTGAATAGGTGAATCGTGTCATTACTTATGTCATACGGCTTCAGAAGCTTTTCTTCTTATATTTGAATGTCTCGTTTATATATATTTTTGTAAGTACACGTAGTTTTCCGTCACAATATGCGGACTTAGAATTTTTATTTGATACTGTGAACATAAGTTTAACGGCTAATAACGTCTAAAAACGGGCCCACGTACGACGATGATGGTAACTGAAAGAGTTATAACTATTACTATATACCAAAGTATACCAAACGATGGCGGTGATCTGGCCAGCATTTTTTGTTTATTCTGATTATAAGGTAAAATTAGCATAGTTTCAAGTAATCATTGTAGTATTGTTTTTAATAATAATAATTTTTAATTATTTTTATTCGGAAACCCAACAGTCAATTACAATATGCTTATTTAAAAAAACATCGTCATTTTAAATAATAGTGATAAACTTATAAGTATACAAACAAAGACCAATTATAGGGTTTCACAAAAGTTTTTAACTATCAAATAATATTTGAAAGTAGTCTAATCTAGAAAAAAAAAACTACATCTTGAAAAATGAAAATTTTGAAGTAAAGCATGGGTCGGTTGCATTATGTTCATTTTACAAAAATTCAAGTAATTCTAAAAACAAAAAATACCAACTGACAAATCCGAAAATCGTTCAGTCAATATGATATCATAATAGTACATCTTTATTTTAACGCTTCACAATTCACATGAACAGGTTTCGGTGTAGAAGTTGTAAACAACTCGAGCGATCATTTTGTGGCTATTGAATTGTGCTAGTGAGTAAGTTACTGTGTCTTTATTGAAGGAAAAATATTTGTTAGTACTTACTTGAGTGTAAATTTGATTTTAATAAGAATAATAATTTTACATGAGTTCGTTACGCAATTTATACTTTAGACAATAATATGAAAATACTAAAATATCCAACTGTAGGTATTTATAGTTATGGTAACTTAATGCCCTATAAAGATAACCATTCTGAAAGTAGTTAGAGTTAGCAGTTGGTAAAGAAAAAGTACGAGTAACTCTGAGTTGTCTAGATGGGACGTAGTAATTTATGTATCGAGTTAATTCATTACAATCAAGCTTTTTATTGATAATCTTATAAAGGAAGAGTTGATCAGCAATGTCACGTCTAACTATCAATGATGGAATTTTATAATAAGATTCGGTTAGATCATACGTTTCAAAACGTTTTAAACTTATTTCTTGAGTGTAATAAATAATTGATTATACTTTAAAAAAATAAAGTAATATTACTCTTTAACTTGTAAAGCTTACAATTAGCTGTGATAGTTTTCATTTAAACTACGTTATATATACAACTGCCGTGAATTTCTTCACACATCCAAAAACAACCGTTTAGCTGGCAGGGGAGATACTTGACTTTGAGAAAAATTAGCACTTTAAAGCTTAATATTTCACAAACACGGATGTACCACAAAACATTTTTTTTTTTCATGATTTTATGATACTACTTTGTCGGCGTGATTAATATGTATAGCCCTGCCAAATTATAGCTTTCTAGAACTAAGAGTCTGTAAGCTAAGCCGTAGATAGACAGACAGACGGACATAGCGAAACTTTAGGGGTTCCTTGTTGACTACGTAACCCGTAAAAATTAAAATATTCTCACACGATTGCAGCCTGAAAGACCTTCTGTCGTTTGGACATGTAGAGAGGGTGAATGAAAGTAGAGTGACGAAAGAAATGGCGCAAGTAGAAGGTAAAGCTCAACCACGCCGCCTTTGAAGGACGTATCCTGACCAAATTGGCGACATACTGAAGAAGGGCCATGTCAAAAGTACGCAGAATAGAAGACCTTGTATGACTAGATTGATGGATTTGGAAGAGGAGAAGGGGTGTGTCTGGATCGTAGCACCTGGAAATCTGGAGTCTCTGCCTACTCCTGTGGGCAACAGGCGTGAGTATATGTATATATGTTTATTTTTCAGTTTGGCTATACGGGCCACAAAGAGCTTCTTACAATACATACAAGGATCTTATGGCGCGTGGATTGGTTGTGTCCAAAATCGGAACTAACGCCGCTACCATACTCCTTGTTTTACAGCTGTGCCCTCCTGTCACCGACATTCTCGCGCCATCAAATCCTTGTAGCAGTGTTCCATTAAATAACATTATGAAATGTAAAAATATCTGGTAAATTAAAAATGAAGTCTGTCACCAAAAATCGCTAAAAGTATATAAAAAATCCAAAAGCCATTACTTTTATGTGAATTGAAGTTTGGAGATTAACGGATCTAAAAAGGCCGACTTGGGTGAATTTTAAAATAATTTGAAAGTAAGATAGACTCAGAGTTTCTTCATGCGTGCCAAAGAGACGGCATTACAACATAATCATATTATGATTCTGTTGTAATGCCGTCTCTTTTGCATAATCATATTATAATTATGTTGTAATGCCGTCTCTTTTGCACGCATGAAGAAACTCTGACTCTATCCTACTTTCAAGTTATTTTATAATTCACCCAAGTCGGCCTTTTTAGATCCCCAGGTCCTCTAAAAAGGCCGCTTTGGATGAATCATATTATGATTCCGTTTTAATGCCATCTCTTTTGCACGCGTGAAAAAACTCACACTCCATCCTACTTTCAAATCATTTTACGATTCACCCAAGTCGGCCTTTTTAAACCCCCAGGTCCTCTAAAAAGGCCGCTTTGTATGAATCATAATATGATTCTGTTGTAATGCCGTCTCTTTTGCACGCATGAAAAAGCTCTGTCTCTATCCTACTTTCAAATCATTTCATGATTCACCCAAGTTGGCCTTTTTAGATCCCCTGATCTCCAAACTTCAATTCACATAAAAGTAATGGCTTTTGGATTTTTTATATACATATACTTTTAGCGATTTCTAGCGATTCTGTTGTAAAGCCGTCTCTTTTGCATAATCATATTATGGTTCTGTTGTAATGCCGTCTCTTTTGCATGCATGAAGAAACTCTGACTCCATCCTACTTTCAAATCATTCTATGATTCACCCAAGTCGGCCTTTTTAGATCCCCAGTCCCAAAAAATAAAATCCTGACTATCGCATTCGAAATTTACCAACCATATTTTTGTAATTCATTCAATACGTTTCAAAAATATGGCGTAATTTACCTGCTACTGGCTCGGAATCTGCTAAATTGTTTGTTCCAAATTAGCATTTGTAATTTTACTCAGTCTTGCTCTAGACTTCTCATCTGAAATTGACTTTTAGCGCAGGAAAAAGAACCTTATTATTACTTGCCCTGTGCTCTGAAAAAGCCGACAACATAACATCCATAAATGTTAAAGTATTAGATCATGCGATTAGATTAATAAAAGAAGCAGCTACAATAAAAATATATAATAACGAAAATCTGAATACATAGGACACAAGACAATAATTAACAACAACAACAACAAGAAATGTCACACTTCACTCAGATGACCATAGCTTGGTAAAGCCAACTGATACAACCTCTTTAACAGCTTCTCTCTTTACCAAGTCTTCAGTATTTTGGTCAATCTTTACAAACATAGACCAATTAATCTGCAAAGTGTAACCAATCTGGGTTGATAAACTGGCTTCGTCATCATATCAGCCAGTTGAGATTCCGATGAAACCTTTTTAACATCTAGGATTCCTTCATCTACTGCTTCTCTTACGAAGAAGTATCGAATCCGTATATGCTTGGTTCTCTGGTGAAACTCAAAAGGGGGGTTTCTGGCCAGCTTAATGGCTGACTCATTGTCAACATACAGCACTGGAGTATCATCTAAACCTTCTATGCTTTGGATAAGTCTTTTCAGCCAAACAACTTCTCTAGTCGTCTCACTAGCGGCAACAACTTCAGCTTCTGTACTGGATATTGCAACAGATGCTTGTCGATGACTTCGCCATGATATTGCTCCACCGGCATATACACAAACCATTCCGGTTGTGGAGCGCCCGGTCTCCATGTCTCTTCCATGATCTGCATCGCTGAAGCAATGAAGGAGTTTCTCTGCATTTCTTTTATACACTATGCCCAAATCTTGGGTGCCTCGTAAATAACGTAATATACGTTTCACCTTAACAACATCATGTCTTGTAGGACTCTCTAGATGTCTCGAGGCAACTCCTACAGCAAAAGCGATATCAGGTCTCGTCCCCACCATCAAATAAGCTAGTGCTCCGACAGCTTCTCTGTATGGAAACTGCTCAGTATTAAAAGCTTCTCTTTTTCCAGAGTCATCTTTTAGTATGGGAGTTCCAACTGCTTTACTATCCTGCATGCCAAATCTTTCTAATATTTTCTTAGTGTATACGGCCTGAGTAACTTTAATGGTGTCATCTCTTCGTTCTATCTCTAGTCCAAGAAAATATGAAGCTGATTTCGATTTTATCTTAAATCGACACCTCAGCTCATTTAGAAACTGTTCAGTCTCTTCATCATGAGTGGAAGCAAGAAGACCATCGTCTACGTACAGAGCCAGTATTAACCTCTTCTCTCCTCTCTGCCTTACAAAAAGACATGGATCTGCTTCACTCTGCTTAAACCCAATTTTCAGGAGGAAGTCTTTGACACAGCTATTCCAACATCGTGGTGCTTGCTTAAGCCCATATAAGCTCTTTTTCAACTTACATACTCTGTTGGACCCATCATAATAACCTTCTGATGGTTTCATGTATATTTCTTCCTTTAAACTGCCATATAGGAATGCTGTGGAGACATCAAATTGTGTGAGCATCAAGTTATCTCTCGCAGCTATACTCAAAACAACTCGTATAGTACTCATTTTTGCAACGGGACTAAATGTTTCTTCATAGTCCGATCCTTTTTTCTGTGAATAGCCCTTAATCACAAGCCTGGCCTTATAACGTTCTATGCTTCCGTCAGGATTAGTCTTGATCTTGAAAATCCACTTACATGGTATGGCTTTCCTTCCATTTGGCAGAGGAACCATCTCCCATGTTTCATTTTCTTGTAAGGACTCCAATTCGTCTTTCATGGCCAACTCCCACATTTCTCTATCAACACATGCAATAGCTTCTTGATATGATTTTGGTTCCTCTAAGTTTTGTAATATACTGTTTACAGTATTTATCACGAAGTCATCAAATCTGTCTGGACGTTTTAGTTTTGAACGTTCTCTAAGCGTTCTTTGTTCTGGTTCGTTTCCATATTCTCCTGATGGAACTACTTCAATTTCATCCTCAATTTCAATACACTCTTGTTCGTCTTCAGGTTCTGGATGAGTCTGAGTATCACCTTTATTATCTTTACTTAAAGTTGGTGAAACTACATCAGATTTTTCACCTTCTACTATAATTGGGAATGACTCTAAAGGTATTTCTACTTCATTACTTGGGTTAAGAGTATGTTCTTCAAAAATCACATCCCTAGAACGTATTAATGAACATTTATCTTTATTCCACACTCTATAGCCTTCGTCGTTGTCATATCCAATGAGAACTCCTTTCACAGCTTTTTTATCTAACTTCTTTCTGCTTATCTTTGGAATGTGAGCGTAGCACGTACTACCAATTATACTAAAGTGACCAATCCTTGGTTTGTTCTTGCACCAAATTTCATAAGGTGACTTATCTAGTCCTGTAGGGCCTGTCCTGTTGAGAATATATACTGCACTATTTACCAACTCAGCCCAAAGTCCTTGCGGTAAGTCTTTCGAATGCATTATGGTTCTCGCGGATTCTACGACAGTTCTGTTATTATATTCTACATCCATAATATATAAATATCCTTCTCCAGAAACAAGGCTTTTGAAAAGAAAACAATCCCTATTTGCTTCTGTCTACAATGTTACTCTACTACTACATAAAACAATAATTAGGTTGACGAGCTTTTTTTTCTTAAACAAAAGACACATTTTTTCAACAACAACAATTTATTCATTTAAAGATTTACATGTTTGCATTCTTAACATAGTTATTTAGATATAAAGTAAATAATATTGGATGTTTCTACATAGCATACCTACAATTTATTTGTGTAGTAAGAACTTATCTTAGCAAAATTCATTAGATCTGGTATCAACATAGCAATCTGATATACAACATAGCAATTTCACTACTAGTAATTTACTCTCGTCTTTAATTAATTATATTAATATTGTTTTATATAAATATATTTTTATATTATTATGCATATTCGTAACGTTATAAGTATTTATGTAGTAAATTATCTTCTTATAAAAATATTTTTTTTTCTGAAGCTTACTTTTTACATTATTAGTATTTAATTACAAAATTATATATCAGTACATAAATGTATTTTTTACGTTTTGTTTGTTGTTTAAAATCTAAAATTGTAAAGCCTTTTTGCACACCTGCCTCTGTAACTTTCTTGAACTTTCTGTCGGGTTGACTGGGAGAAAATGCTTCTAGCATTAAGTCCACCTGTTGTAAATTAAACTGTGTTTTGTGCAATAAAGAATTTATAAGAAGAACACAATTTCAAATTTGTGAGCTTTATGGCCCATAACAAAATTTTCCGCGAGCGGCGCGGCGGTTAGCTAAGAGTATGTATAAAAATAATAACAAACAAAAAAAGGAATCACCATCACATAAAGAACAAGCCCACAATCATAAAGAAAAATTGTATCTATCAACAGATCGGGGAAAGTCCCGCCAACCCACCATCCGCTTACAAACCCTGCCGACTAATCACCGATAACATGGAACTCTGCAAGCAACTAAAGAACAGCCAACAAAGCATTAGATGATCAGAAGAAGACCTAGAAGACCAAAATCCCGGTTGGCTCATCATCTCGGCAAACCGCAGTTGGCTAACAATACCCCTCGGCAACCACACCAGTGAGTTGGAAAATATTCTAGTGATTTTTTTTTTAATGTAGGTATTTATCATGTAACATTAAATCTACAATGGTCAAAAGTTCAATTCTACATTATTTAAAGGTAACCTAAAACTTTAAACACACGATTATATACATAGATTACTGGTACAATTTAACTTAAGAGGCCGGCGGGGCATGTCTTGTTCATACAAACGAAATACCAAAATCATTCGTAAATCATAGATATTCTTAGGATAGTGTGTGTTTCTTCCGATTGGGTTACGGAATATCTGGGTTCCCAAATATATATTTTGAATGGACGCTGATTTAAAGACGACAAATGATCAATTTCGAATTTCCATAGAAAGCTTATTTTTCTCATATTTTATGTTGAAATCAGTGTTTTTATTCGATATATATTTGGGAGCCTAGATATTTTGTAATGCAATCGGAATAAATACCCTCTACTTTAAGAATATCTATGATTTTCAATTGTAGGTATTTCGTTTGTATGAACTAAGCTTGCTCCGCTGGCCTTTTAACTCTTCTACGTATCGCAAATCGCCATACCTAATCTACGAGCTTGCTTCTGCGCTGAAGGATGTAGAAAATACCGAAGAACTAGTTTGGCCTAGGCGTAACTAGTTTGTCCTGAAATTGGGGTTGGCTGGTAACATTCTATATACAACGTGTAACAGAAAGGTGTAACCATATTTGAAGAGCTTATTCAGTCAATGGTATTTATAGAACAACTTTTACGATGGAACAAACCCTGTATCTCGAAAAAAAAAAATTAACTCTTTCATAGAAAAATGCAAAGCCGCTCGGTCGAAATGTATGGAAGGGCAGATTTTTTTTGAGATTTCAGGGTTGGCTCCATAGTGAAAGTTGTTCTATATCATTGAATGAATAAGCTCTTCAAATATGGTTACACCTTTCTGTTACACGTTGTATATTTCTATATTTATTCTCCTAGCAAACAGTATTCACGTTTTCAAATAATTTATAAATACTCGTATTTTGACCAAAACCCTGCGATACTCTCCCGCACACAATTCTGGAATATCGCACTATCTCCTCTTTCAAAAAGAAACTGAAAGAGCACTATCCTTAAACTATACTAACCTATGTATTTATTACTTACTGTTTTATTATGTATCCTTATATATTAAGACATAATATACACATATATAGTATATATATATATATATTATATTTGATATGTATATAGCCACGTATATTTAAAGTTATCTATATGTCGTGACCAGATCATAGAATTGAACATTTCATGAAATAGTCGACCATTTCATGAAATTATCGCATTTATGAAATAGTCAACTGTCACTGACCAGATCATTAAATGTTCAACGTTTAACGATTTGGTCAGCGACGTTTGACCATGTCATTAATGTAGGTTGTCCATACAAATGTTGATACTAGAAATTCGAAATCTTGCTATTAGGAACTTATTTATTGTTCTTTAAAGTACAAAATCAACAACTTATAAAGAATTAGGACGTATTTCAAGTTACTTATTATAGTACCTACATAGGTTAATTTTTTAGAAAAATCAATAAAGATTTAGCAAATAGGTATTTTTAAGAAACTTATTTTACTAAATAACAACATTTAAAACAAGAGAATTGTGTAGCGCCGCCATGATGCATCGCACAAACAATAACAATGCGCCATCAGCGCCGCTAGTGGTGCATAATTGTAACTATTTTAAGATATGATCATACGATGTTTGACCAGATTATGAAATGGTCTTGTGTTTAATTGATTATATCGTCAAACGATCTCTATTCATTGATTTGGTCAATTCATATCACGAAATGGTCAACAAACAATGTACTATTTCATGAAATACGACCATTTCATGATATGGTCGAACATTTCATGAAATGTTCAATTCTATGATTTGGGCACGACATATATATGTAGAAATTTTAGGTTATGTTATTTATCTTGTCAATAAAACACATTACTTGGTAACTGCTCCACTTTTATATTTACTTTACACTAGCGACCGGTTTCGTTATACTAACATCTTCAGGCTATTGTATTAGGCGAAAATGTATTTCGTCTTTTGTTTAAATACATTTTCGCCTAATACAATAGCCTGAAGATGTTAGTATAACGAAACCGGTCGCTAGTGTAAAGTAAATATAAAAGTGGAGCAGTTACCAAGTAATGTGTTTTATTGACAAGATGTTTCAAATGTTCCATCAAGAACCAACAACGACAAGTATCAATTTTATGTTATTTAGTTTTTTTATGTAATTGTAACTTGGTTTATCTATAATAATATCACTATTTTAGTATGTAGTTAGTTAAGTTTAACAGTTAAGTACACATTGGTTACCGATTTTATAAAGCTTTAATTATACTCAATCGGTTTGCTATAAAAAATCTCTTAGGGAGATAAGCTCGACGATGTACTAAAATTTATATTGACAAAGTTTATGTTACCTTTTTTTTGTGTACGATAAAGAATAAGAATAAAACCCTAAAGCACAACTAAGTAATATGAACCGCCTCAAGTTTGCTCTGCGACATTCTGTCATACAAAAAGACTAAACGGGGGTATTAAAAAGAAATCCACTGGGTAAGGAAGTGCGCTGCCAGAGCCTTCTTCCTCGACGAAAGTTACAGCCGGGATTTGTATCGATCAATAAATTGTCATCTTTAACGTAAAACTGGCTATCTGTAAAATTAATATATAAGAAGAGAGCCATTTGAATGATTTTTCTAATTTGTTGAACTACAATTTGTTTAAACCTTCCACCTTTTAAACTGATGTCGATAAGGGTAGAACATGAAACAAAAGAAAATCGTGTTGCCAAGTTTGGTGATCTTATAAATTAAAAATGATACCTTTTAACATGAATATCATATTGCAAGATAAAATAAACATTGAAAAAATTAGCAATCGACTTCAAATGTAACTGCAGTCATTCACTAAAAAGTTTTAAATAATTATAACGGACTGATGGTAAAGAAATAACTTTTTTGCCGATTTATTTTTTCCTGTAACATGTTCTTCAAAAGTTGGCGCTCTCATATTGGTTTTTATGTTGCTATTTCGCAGGGAATACGCCGATTTCTAGATAAAAATTATGTTATAACGGCGTAAACAGCTTTTTCGTGAAAAAACCGAACTATTTACGCGATCACACAAAATGATTTTACGAAAAATTGTCTAGGTTAAAACAACTACGAAAGTCTTTTAACAATAAGTCAAAAGTATTGCGACGATGAGCGAAACGTTGCCTGGTTTACCTTTAAATAAAGAAGTCGAGTGAAGCGGAGCGGCGCGAGAAGACCCCCTAGTTTTAACGGAAATAATTTTGTATGTTTACGTAATAGGACTGTGTTAACACCATCATATAACGACATAATACATTATTTATATTAGGCCTACATATCGATATAGAATATATCGACTCGTAGCCCCACGACAAGTCATCTGAACTAGACGTTAAAGATGGATATAGTGCAGTACTTTCAAACAGCCCGCGAAGTTTGCGTACTGTGCGGTAGACAAATGACAACGAGTCTCAGGAGCGGGTGTGAGGCGCAGGGCGAGGGGCGTGGGGATATTAGAAGCCTTTAAGATGGGGAAAATGGCAACTTTTCCTAAGGCTTATTTTTTTGTTTGGTTCAAGTAGGAGCTGATCGTTTTATATACAAGAATCTTAACGCGTTGTGAGTCGACGGACTTGAAGCGCTTTTTTGGCTACGAATGCTACAGAAATCTATAATACGTGATGTAAATTGATGTAAAAGTATTAGCTGAAGAAGCATTTACTTAAAACACAGGATTTAAACAAAGAATACGCGAGATATTCATAATAATAATAATGAATCGGTTTGATACGAGTAGAATTATAATAAAAGAAGGGGGGATTGTTATGTCATGCATGCCGAAGAATTTGTAAAACTATGTTAAGGCAACATGCGAAAAAAATACGGGTGTTTCTTTTCTGTGTATTTCATGAAATACACGGAAAATTTTAATAAATTTCTGGTAAGTATATGCATTTTGAGTATATAATCTAACGTTTTCAAATTGGAAAACATGTTTGGATAAATTTTCCTCGATAGAAATAATTGTTGAAATGAGGTCTTTAAACACACTTTTTCTCCTCGTTTGACGAATAGGAACCATACACAGAATTCAAACATATTTTATAAGGTGTGTTTCAACAATATCTAGAGATTTGATATTTGAAATTTTATAAAACCAACTTTTTTCCCTTTTGTCCTGAATCCGCCCCTCTCGCACTGCGCGATTTTTCGCTTGGAGTGACAGTGACAAAAATAAAATTCACATAGCCTCTTAAGTACTTCTTTGAATATTTTATCTTAAATTCATGTTCACATTTTATTTCGCTCGTACTTTAAGCCATCTCCCTTCCGTAAGATGCAAGTGAAGTTTTTTGTACTTGGAGATCCGTGAGAAAGAAATGCGAACGACATTTGTTCTGAGCAGCGATACGTTGGTATGGTACACCTAAAACTTCGTGCACTTTTCCGTTTCCTTACGGAGACGGATTAACATACATAAATAAATAAAACTTTTATGAATACAGGGTGTCAAGATAACCCTTTTCTTTAAAACGGTGTGTTCCCAAAGTCTTCAAAATTTTAGATGAGCCCTGGCGCCTAAAATCTATTGCATTGTTTTTGAATGTGTGCGTTAACATAATGCCGACGCGCGCACAATATGAGTGCGCAATCTGTCTACCTACGGTCAGCAAACTGATCAGACTACTAAAGTCGTAAAAATTCAAAACTTTAAGTGCACTTAAAGCGTCCAACTATCACTGTGTTCAGATGAGCACTGATTCCAAACGTATGATATAATAATGTACTCTGTGGTATGAGCGTCACCCATTTAAACGTGGAAACATTTTGGTGCTGTCATACTACGGTAAGAGCTTATCTTTACTTTTGAAATCTTTAGGTGTTCTACTCATTAATATGGGGTCAACCCCAAAATCGCAAAAAGTAAATCAGCTGTTTCATACATTCCATGGAACAGCTGATTATTTTTTCGTGATTTCAGGGTAAGTTCCATAGTAAAAGTTGTTCATATTCATGGGTAGAACAACCTGTTTGAAGGAAAAAGTGTAACAACCAGTATATAATTTGCTTTGAAAAGCTATTAATTTTGTGGTATGTATTTCGATCAGTTTATATATATTTACATCAATAAAAAAGAGTAAACTCGAAGTCTATGTATTTCCACCTTAAGTTGGACGTTTGTACAAACAACATTTTTACAAATAATTATGATTATGACATAAGTGTAAAAAAAATACTATTTTCTACCTAACGTACCTACTATTTCAATTCTGGCATTTACCATAATGTCAGAATTGAGTCTCGATTTGAGACAGTTCTAGGAAGAGCAAGTAGATTAAGTTAGAAAATAGTTCTTTTCTATACTTATGTCATATATTTATTTGACGCAGTACAAACTTTTATAACTTGACTGACGACTCCGATGGGTCGAAATATATTCAAATTTACGATATTATTTTATTAATGTATTTAAACTTATAAATACCAGTTATGTTTCAATTTTAAGAGTAGTTTTCAGGTGTTGGTTAAGGCAATAATTGGCATAGATTAAATTATGTAAAGATGTGTTAAGTCGAAAACCATTCCGAGATTTAAATTTAATAAGCCGTATTTTCGAAGTTTAGGTCTAAAAAACCTCATGATGATGAATATTTTTATGAAAAGGCTGCAACTTCCATTTGCCCTCGTGTGACGTCACTTGAGTAATGGCTGTTTAGAAATGTGTTCTTTGGTATCAAGATAAATTTATAATAATTTGCTTCAGACTAATTTGACAGCTAGATGACAGATAAGTAGACAGATGGAGACAGACCGCTTTTTTATAAGCAATCACACATCACAATCAGTATAATGTCTAAATATCTCATGTGACTAGGTCATCGGAAAATTCTTTAAAAAATCATAAAAAATAATGGTTAATTTAAATACCAGAATAATGAAAACTATGTCCTATATTCTCTGAAAAAAAAAAAAACAGCAAAGATAGGAATCTAACCATTCTGTTACTAGAGAAGATACGTTAAGAGTGCCCGGTACCCCTAGAAGTATGTCAAAGTCAATTTTAAGAAAGTCAATTTTAAGAAAAAAAAATCTTCTAATTCTCCATATAAAACGGCAACTTCATAGATAATAAGTACGTTTGTATAGGTGACAACTGATCGTAACAGTTCAAGGAACTCTAGTGTTAATTATTCATCATCGTTGGAAACGATCTTCAACATGAAGTTTGAAGGTCAGTAGGCTAAATTGCTTGTGATCCATTATTGTATCCTTCAAGTCTAAAGCTTTTCAGTCCAGTGTACTCTTTGTGTCATCTATCCATTTGTGACGTCCTGGTGCTCTTTTTCTGGAAATCTTACCCTCAAGGATCAACCTTAAAAACTTGTAGAAGGAACCTCTCCACAAACGCCCGAAAAAGCCGGTCTTTCTTTTCATGACAATTGACATCAGCTCCCTTTTGTGATTGACCAGGACTTTGACATTAGAAGTGAAGCTATTCCACATTTCAAATGCCTGAAGTCACTCGCATGCTTCCTTCTTCTTGCATCCGTATGGCAGTGTAGATACGTCATGTTACGATTTCTTACATACAATTTGATTTTGGGGTCGCAAAGCACTCTGGATATCTTGGTGAATGCAGTTTTTGCTTGCCCAATTCTGCATTTTATCTCTACAAGGTGTTTAAGGTTTGAGGCGAAGTAGCGGCCAATACATTTAAAGTTAGTGAAGCCCTCAATACCACTTCCGGAAAGCTTTACATTGGGTAGCTGTTGAGGTGATTTTGATATGACCATCGCTTTCATATTTTTTTACGTCGATGGTTAGTCCCATTTTGTCTCTTGCAGCTGATACTTCTTGTAACAGCTGCTGAAGATCTAACTCCGTGTCAGAAATCAGGACTGGGTCGTTCACGCAAAAAGTAAAACTGTATATGTTACCTGCCAAACCCCGTTTCAGGACAAACTAGTTTGACCTAGGCTGAACTAGCTTTTCAGAAGTCCTGCAACGCAGAAGAGAGCCGGTAGTTAAGCTTACCTAAATGTGACAAGTCGCACCACGTAGTAGCGCGACTGCCATTAATAACCTCAGTGGTTATTTTTTTAAGACAACCGAAAACTGCTTTGGCCTATGCCAAACTAGTTTCTCCGAAAATCGGGTTTGTCCGGTAACATTTACACTCATGCAAGTAAATCCTTACAAAAGGCCTGATAAATTCGAAATACATATACATAAAATATTGACATAACAATATTTATGCTGACATTCGGCGCACCCTCATCCCCTATACAATATTCAGGGGCTGGCATTATGCATTGGTTCAGAAAGTCGCAAAATCAATATAATGCTTCTTGTATGTTTCACCTGGAAAAAGGATTTGTTCACCATTTTTAGGAGTAAACGGAAGGAGGAAATCAATTTTGAAAAGTATTTTTGGCGACAAAAGGTTTAGGAAGAGGTAATTGGCAAGTGACGTTGCCAATTTATTTTAATCTGTTTCATATCAAGAAAATGGCATTATAGCACAATACTTTATCAGCATCTTTATCAACACTATTATTAAGTTTTTTCGTAAAACTTGTTTGTTATTTTGTTTCAACTCTTTATATATATTTTTTCTGTGCTTTTATTTTGCTACCATATTTATGCATAGGATATTACACTGTACATTACATATTATTGAGTATAATTATGTATTAACAAGTAAATTGAAACTATTTACTTCAATATACTTGTTAATACATTTAATAAGCATAACTGTACTAATATGCGCACTGTTTAAAGATTTCTTACACTTTATAATTAAACGGGAACACATTCAAATACTTTATTTTGTGTACATTTAATACGCTGTTTAAAACTAACAATAGAATAGGATAAAAAGTGTATAATATACAGAAAAAAATAAAACAGGTAAAATGTAATAAAATAAAATAAGATAATAAGTACGTAAAAAATATAGGAATAAAAAACATTAAAGTATACTCTGGGTGACTTTTAACAAAACCCTGATAATTTTAGAGGTTATTAAGAAACGTTAGTAGAACACATTTTAAATGTAAAAACCATAAAAACTAAATTAAAAATATATTAAAATCGTAACTTGGAAATACAATTTATGGTTAGAAAGTGCAATGTGTGTGTGGAATCCGCACGAGAGCACTTATGTCCTTTTGCTTGAGAAGGTGCAAAAAGCCTTCTTAAGATACCTTTACAAACGTGTTAAAGGATATTATCCTTTCATGTATCCCACGAAATTTTTATTAGGTTGTCTTGGGTATAACTCACTGGAAATCAGACGAGGAAAGCACCAGGTTGCGGTCATGTGTAGAATTCTTCGGGGAGATATTGATGCTCCAGATCTGCATGGTAAGCTGTGTCGATTTTTCACTCCCACTAATTATCTTCGCGGCCGTAAGCACAGGTTTTTCGCTGTGCCGTCGTGTCGCACAAAGGCGCGATCTAACTCACCCATACCGCGTACTCTTCTCTCCCTCAACGCTCTTCTAAACGCCAATCAGGACTGTGATCTGTTTGCTGATGGATGGCAGAAAATATTGTCAGAGTGTTTGTGTTTTTGTGAGAAGGCCTGTTTCTGACTTTACGTGTTACTCTTATTTATTTTAGTTGATTGTACCATTTTATGTTTGTGTTACTATCTTTAATTATTGTAATTGGTTTGTCCGTTTTAATTAAAGTAAATAAATAAATGGTTATTCTAGCCATTCCCATACGGAACAAATTAAAAAAGTAAAAAAAAAGTGAGATCAACAATAAAAAAAAACTTCGCGCGATCTACTTATTTTTTCTCTTCAGGTGACCATGATATCTTTGTATTTTACGAAAATCTTTAAGTGGATCTAATTTAAAAAAGAAATTAAATAAATTTTGGATGTTTATTATGAAACCAGTTTATAGTCTTCTGCAATCTATCAAATTATCGAGGTAACATTAAAAGTCACTTGTATACATAAAGCTAAATATAAGAAAGATCATAGACAAATCTTAAAATATATTATTGAATACCTTTAAAATCTTTAAATAAAAACCAGAGTTCGTGACAAAAAAGGAAAAATGGAAACTCCAAATAACAAAACCCACCCCCTTGGGAACCAGCCAGTATTCAGCTCATGTTCAGCTCAGCCCTTACGTGATCTAACCGGTTCAAACCGACTTGGAGGTGTTACCAACTTCACAGAATATATACCGGGTGTAAATGTACTGGTATCTTTAAACTAAACCACATAACTACTGATTCTACTTTATTACTTTTCCAAATAAACAAACCTGCGGAAATAAAAAAAAAAAATTTTTGCTTTCCTTACTAAGTTTGAAAACCTGTACTGAGAATTTTGTATGAGCAGATACATTTTTTGTTTGCGTTTGTGCTGTTATTTTTTTCTGATGAGTGGTTCAATATGGTAAGTAGAGTATGTCGTTGAATTTTTTCATCCATCCATCCATCAGCCTAGTTCGTCCACTGCTGGACATAAGCCTTTCCAGGACTTCGCCACTCCCGGCAGTCATGCTGGAAGATTTGCCCATACTCACACACGCTGCGCGGTGCCGGAACCCTCGCACCAGTGACGCCGCTGCCCGTCACCAGTCTGTTCCATATAAGGCCCGGCTATTAGGGATGGATATACCGTCATGCATCGGTCCCAGGCATGGTGGGCCTCCTGGTTTTTTGCCTGTGAGCTGTCCTCTTACTCTCCCCCGAATTACTTCGAGGGGATCTCCAAGTAAGATGGTGGTACCTACACAGTCGAGCCCGGCATCAGTCCTACCACCTTACAATTGTTGAATTTTTTATCGAACCAAAAATATTTTTATAATAATAATAACACCTTCATACGTCTCAAAACATACACACAATACATACAAAATCACAATACATTCACACACACCCTCCCTTACACACGCTAATCAGGATACTTGACAAGCCTACAAAACCGACCCCGGTACCGAGAAGAAAAACAGCATACATGTTAGTAATAATAAAAATAATAATAATATTGTTCAGTTAATTAAAATTTTAATGTTGCCTCAAAACATGACTTAGTTAGATATTTCAATATTTGAATAAATTACTTCGAAAGAATGTTTAAAAGGAAAAATAATATTTGTTTATTATGGACGAAACATGGTTTTTGTCGACGATGACAGTCAATCAAACTAATTTCTCTAAAGTATTTTTCGTTCGTTTGAAGAAATTCTTACATACCCGTAGGTATTGGCGTAATTAACGTCAATGCGCGTAGCATTAATAATTGCGATTTTCATGGTTTTACAGAGTCAATCTCCGACATTGCTTTTATCAAAAGAAAAACAGGGAACTTAGTAAACTAAAAAACCTTATTATTTTACGATAAAATGGATATTTTTTTATGGTATGGTACATCTTCGTGCAAAATATAAAATATATATACACTGGACAGCAAATAAACCGGGCCACCCGATACCTCGGAGCTCTGATTTACTTTTCTCAAAAAATATAAGGCTTACAACTATCAAGGTTGTGCTTGCAGAGGGTGCGTTTCATGCTGATTAAAATGACAATAAATTTATTCTAAAGTACCGTCAACTCACATTGTAATTAAGTAACAAACACAATGCTAACGACTTGCTCTGTTTTGACTAGAGTTTGCGGTTAGCGTTCTTTTTTTCTACAATGAGGGTAGTCGGATATTTCTTATAATTTCTTTAGTTTTTGTCCATCGTTTGCTCAGACGCGTGTAGTTTTGCTACTTTTTTGGTCAATAATGGATACGACACCTCAGGAAGCAGCTCAAGCTGTACCACTACTTCGATTAGACGTTTCGCAACGTAAGGTCGCTCGAAGACTTCGAATCAGCAGATCTTCGGTGCAACGAGTTTACAGACGATACCTAGAGACTGGAGTATTCGATCGCCGTCCAGGTACGGGCAGACCTAGGGCTACATCAGCAGCAGATGATCGTTATATTCAACTTACTGTTCTGCGAAATCGCCGCCTCAACGCAGTTCAAGTCCAACAAAATCTGCGTGACGAACGCCAAGTGGACATAAGTTCAGATACCGTCAGAAAGAGACTTGCGGAACGAGGCCTGACTCCAAGGAGAGCTGCAACAGGCCCAGAATTAACGGTAGCCCACCATCAAGCACGACTTGAATTTGCTCGAGAGCATAGGGATTGGACGTTAGAGCAGTGGGGTAATGTACTCTTCACTGATGAGACCAGGATGAGTCTACATGGAAGTGATCGACGTCAGCGAGTATATCATCGCCCTGGAGAACGTCACTCTCAGTGTTGCATCGAGGAAACTGTTGCTTATGGAGGAGGATCTGTAATGGTCTGGGGCGGCATCTCGTTAACCGCACATACAGCGTTAGTTTTTATCGAACCGACGGGCCGTACACATGGATTGACTTCTCATCGCTACATTACTGAAATCCTCGCAGACCATGTGGTACCTTACGCAGGATATCGGGCAGGATATGCTGTTGATGCATGATAATGCACGGCCTCATGTTGCTCATGTGGTGACTCAGTATCTACGCGACGTCGGCATTCGTACAATGGACTGGCCAGCTCGAAGTCCGGACTTGAATCCGATAGAACACTTATGGGACGAGCTGAAACGTCAGGTTCGAGCCCGGGTACCTGCTCCAACAAGGCTTCTAGAGCTGCGAATCGCAATTGAAGAGGAGTGGAATGCAATTCCACAAGATTTCATCGTGAGGCTCGTGAGGTCGATGAATACGAGGATGCTGGCAGTTATCCGAGCAAAGGGAGGGAATACTGAATATTGACCAAAAACTTTTTTTTTAATTTTTTCTTTTTTTCTGGATAAAAACAATATTTCATTTTGTGATTACTAACGATTAACACGGCTGGAAAACGACTCTTTTTTGTAAAACCCTTAATAAACAGTTAATAAATTGATTAATCCCAATGAGTTTCAATTCATTTTAATTATCATGAAACGCACTTTCTGTGGTTATAACTTTGATAGTTGTAAGTTCTATACTTTTTGAGAGAATCGAACTAGAGTTCCAAGGTGCCGGGTGGCCCGGTTTATTTGCTGTCCAGTGTATTTTGTTGGCAAATAAGGTTTAATGCTAAATTACATTCCGAACTTTATTAAATATGCTAGCTGGGACAATATTAGTATCTATTTACCGTATATTTTAACCCAATATTTGTAAAATGGTATATTATTAAATAAATAATAACTTAAACGATTCTAAAGCATGGGGTTATAATATTGATCTTTGTCATAATAGTAGTAGTTAGTATAATTTCCTAACTTATGTTATGATTCCTCTAGAATTAACGTTAATTAGTTAATAGATGAAATGACTGTAAATGCAGATGGACCATATGGGACAGGTAGAAAAAGGTATTATATAATTTTTTTTTGCCTTTATGACATAATTTATCTCTTTATTCAATTAAAGTATAAGCTTACTTTTTAACCGACTTCAAAAAGGAGGCGGTTCTCAATTCGACTGTATGCTTTTTTTTTTTTTTTTTTTTTTTTTTTTGGCGTTGTTACTCCATAACTCTGTCATTTCCCAATCGATTTGAACAATTTTTTTTTGTTTGAAAGAGTATACTTCCAGGTAGGTCCCATTTTGGGTTTGGTCATGATCTGATGAAGGTCTTCAGAGATAGGCAGTGGAACTCCTCAGAAAATGACAGCATATCTCTCAAAATTGAGGCAATCGCTATGTACTTGGGTGATGATTACAAGGTATTACTTGAAAATCGACATTCTTCCACCTGACCTTCGATCCTGGCTTCATCAACATATTCACCATAGAACTCTTCAACGGATCAGAGCACATAACTCGAGATTGCGGCAATCACTGCGTTAGGGTGCTGATTCAAGTGTATTACTTGGAGATTATCAGAATACCCACCTGACCTTCGATCCTGGCTTCATCACCATAGAACTCCTCAACGGATGACAGCACATAACTTTAGATTGCGGCAACCAGTTTGTGTTAGGGTGCTCATTGCAGGGCATTGCTGAAAATTGCCAGTGTACCCACCTGAATCTCGATCTTGGCTTCATCACCGTAGAACTCTTCAACGGATGACAGCACATAACTCGAGATTGCGGTAATCATGTTGTGTTAGGGTGCTGATAGCAGGAAGCTACTCAAACATGGCTACTTATACTCACTTGAACTTCGTTTCATATTAACACCACGTTTGCAAGAACTACCTATACCTCACAATTTAACCCAGCAACACTAAAAAATGTGAAATAAAATAAACTTTTAACAAAAAAATAGCAACTGACTTCAATAGTAACAGCAGTCATTCACTAAAAACCTAATAATAATTCTATAAAGACCGATGGTACCGAAGCAACACTTTTGCCGACTTCTTTCTTCCTGAAACATTATGTTATCTAGAAGTCGGCGTATTTCCTACGATATAGCAACATAGAAACCAATATAAGAACGCCGACTTCTAGATAACATAACGTTTCAGGAAGAAAGAAGTCGGCAAAAGTGTTGCTTCGGTACCATCGGTCTTTATAGAATTATTATTAGGTTTTTAGTGAATGACTGCTGTTACTATTGAAGTCGGTTGCTATTTTTTTGTTAAAAGTTTATTTTATTACATTTAGTTGTAACTAATATTATGAAAAAAAAAAAGACATGATCTCGCTAAGTTTCTTGCCCTCTTCTTTTGCTAAGGCAAGACTAATCGAATGGGTGTAGTTAGGCATATATTTTTTATATGTATTGCATATGTTTATATGAATAATATTATTTATTTCTTATTCCTATATTTTTATTTTATTCAGTGTATTTTTTTATTAAATTTAAGTAAAACCAACCTTTATTATTCCCCTGCCTATTTCCCAAAATTATTATTTATGACATTAACCTATTACCTACCACATAGATTATTTAATTACTTATATTTCATTAAAACTGACCTGTAATAAGTGTATCTGTTATACCTACGTTACATAAATAAATATATTTCATTTCATTTCCACACCCAAAACAATCATGTATATAACAGTAAGATAACTGCGGGATTGGGAGGGCACGAGTGATGCCCCTCTCAATTTTCCTCCCAGAGAACTAGAGGGGTCGCCTCGCTCCGCTCCGCTTCGATCGGCTCCTGAATTTATGATCACCAGCAACCACGCTTCGCTCGTCGTTGTACGGTGGAGATCCTTTACACATTGGACTTTGTACTATCGGATACACTTCACAATAGGGGCTAATTTAGTATTGCAAGTCTATAGTTTGATGTGATCTCCACTGTACCTGTTTCAGACTTTAGTAACCGGTGTACCGAACTTTTACTTTGATGATATTTAGAAAGCAACAGTTGGTAAACATCCTATTATTTTGGATGACAAATGTATTTTTTGTTTGAAGGGCTGCAACATTTTGGTCCACAATAATGTTCACAATGTTAAAGTTTCGAGGGATTGTGAGGCTGAAGGTTCGCTATTTCATGAATCATGTGGCATCATGAAAAGACAAACAAGGTAGTTTCGACGTGTTTTAGTGAAATTCGTATCGAAACTCAAATACCGCGCGTAGTGAAAGCAACTACTTATTGTTGGGTAAATCTTTCGTTTGTTTAGTTATTGCTGTTGAAATTTCTGGTTTTAACGCGACAACGTTCATTTATTATTAGGTTATGTTTGAATTGTTTATGTGTTTAAAATAAAGCTGTAAATAATATATAAACAACAGACTAATTTCATACTAGCACATTTTATTTCATGTGTTTTTAAATTACTTGGAATATTGTCTAAGTAGATAAATAAATAAATAAAAAATAAAAATATGGAATTAAATGAGACTTGAGGATAATTCATGATTTATATAAAAACAGCTCACGTCAATACGTTACGCCTCCACTCGTCAACGTCGTCACGTAAATGTCTTCACTCGCCCAGATGAAGGCAGTCTAAATCTGCTGAAACTGGTCGGTTTTCCCGATCATAACACGTATTTGAGGTGAGCCGTTTTTATATGAATCAATAAAAATATGTTTATTTGCACCCAAAAATATACACAAAAATATTTTATGCACTATTACTATGTTGTAAATACTAATAATATTTACTGCTAAAATCCCTGAATATTGTAAACACTTACAAAACTGATACATACATTAGGGTGAATCAAAAATACTAGTTATTTTCAAATTTAAATATTGTAATAGTGGAAATATTTTGAAGCAATCTATAAAATGTTCAAATAAAATAAAAAAAATTAGACTATAATATTTTTCATATCTTCTCATAAATTACTATTAGCAAATAATGAATGACTAAAAAATGTAATTAATCTTTAATATGAAATCAAGCTATCCTTCGTTAAAAAGATGTTCCGGATGTTCCAGAAGTGAGTTGACGTACAATTTCTGAATATGGCCCTCATTGATTTATGGCCCCCTAAACGAGATGCGAACAAAAAAGTATCCACTTCAAAACTCTTTTCTGGTAGGTCCCTTTGAAAATTTGAAAATCAGTAGCACTCTGAAGCGCACTCGTAAAATCGCGTTTCTATAAAAATGTTTCGAAAAAAAAGTTTCCTAATGACCTGTCATACAAATGCAGAGGAAAAAACTAAACACTAATGATCCCAAATAAATCATCAGTTCTTCTCACAGCAAACTGCAGCTGATGACATGCAATAAACATCAGTGTTTGTGGGTGTATTCCTAAACAATCGTGCGATAAAGGCACGCATCCGGTTCCGGTAGCCACACAAGACGATACACTTTGACAAAGATTAAGTTTATTGGAACGTAGGGGAACAGAAGCGACACTTATAGTCTTTTGATTTTCATGTTTATATTTACTTTGATATTTATAGTTATAGTTAAAAGTACTGGGAGGAGGTCAATCACGGTCAATGTACATGTTTTGGCGATAAATAATAAGTAATTGGAATTAGTTATATCTTACTCCGTGCCCGTTCTGTTTGTGCTATCTGTTTATTCAATTTTAAATATAATGAAGACGAAAACAATAAATTAATCAAATTTCAACTAAAGTAAAAAATAATGAAAAATGCCTCAGCTGCCGGATCCAGCACTTGAGACGGGTGCCGAAGCCGGCATTTATGATAGCTGCCGGAGGTATGTTCGTTTCACTCATCACTTCAGATATTGAATCGTAAATATAGTGGTAGAATACCAGGTTTTGAAAAGCAGGAATCTGGGTTCAAAACAAAGTCAAGCCTTTTTTTTGCCAAAATTTTAACAATATGTTGAAATTTGCTGCAACGACGAGCGAAGCGAGGAGGGGCGTCTAATGTTTATATGTATTTCAATTTATTTGTTATCTTTAAGTAATCATTAATGAAACATGCAGTCTTTTTGTTTATTATTTCAGTTGTATATATAATAAAAAAAATGTAAATAAATTAAGAGAGTCAAGCGAAGCAAGGCGTCCCCCATAGTACATAGCAGATATAGTACATAGTACATAGCAGTACATAGCCATAACAGAATTCATTTTATGCGCAAAAATCCTTCTTATTTTTCAATTGAAGATCCGGCACCTGTCCCATAAATTCGTGATTGCCGGCTCCGGCAACTGAAGCACGGCCAAAATAATATTCTCATATTAATCTGCCTTATTAACTTCCATTAAAAATTTAATTCCCAAAAAATATTCAAACAACGGTCCTATCTGGAGTAACGTAAGTCGCGATGTACGTTAATACGTCGTACGTGTTCAGCCACCCTAATGTACTCCTGTCGGTATAAACGTGTCGCGGTGTCGCGCGACTTATTCCGCTTTTGATTGTGTGAACGTGCGCGGTGTGACGTAGGTGTGCGCGCCTCTTTCACGGAAGAGCTATTAATAAAAGTAGTTTGATATGTTCCCAAGTAAAATAATAATTGACTCAGTGTAGGATTTCGTAAATTTTATACAATACAAATACAAAAACATTTATTTCTCAAAAATACAATCGAAGAGTGCAAAATGAAGGTAGATACAAAAATATTCACACTACGAACAGAGTTTATTGTACAGTACTACGACATTCTAATAGAAACGATCTATAAAGTATTCATACTTTCGAGCATTTGGTAACAACAAGACATTAGTAACAGACTACGCACTCAGTCAGACTTGTTCCGTGTAAGTTTTATCTGAGTAACAGATAAATTAACGGTGGGCTTATTTCTCATAGCACTATTACTAATTTTCGTCTTTACATAATTAAAATCTAATGACAAAAAAACTAAACTTAAATAACTAAAACAAAGTGAATTAATATTATTAACAAAGACTCCGTCTAGATTTATGTATATAAATATAAGTCAAATAAATATTAATATAAAATATAGTATATATGATATTAATTGAAATTATTAATGTTTACATTTTTCCATACACAAGAAATAAATGAAAACGGTATCTGTACATACCACTCGTATGCACGTATTTACTATGATCTAACTTTAGCTGCCTCGAAATAAATAATACCAAGGCAGAGAATATAAAGTATTAACCAAGGGAACAAGTGAATACAACTGCGGCGCTATTCGTCAATTTATTATTAACTAGTTTTTGCCCGTGGCTTTGCTCGTGGAAGAGTCTTTCATTTATCGACAGTTTTCAGCTTGGTGGTTATTTTATCAACATTCCTTATAGACTACATATATTTTGAGTCCCGTAACATATAGTGTTTAATTGCGGGCGACGCCACTAGTTGAACCACAAGTGCGAGGAGCGGGACTAGGTACTGTTTAATCGCAAAAACATCGTGTCACGCTTCTCGCACTTCTGATTAAACTAAGCCGCATCGCGCGCCCTAGGATGACAATAAAGAAAACCGCATCCAAATCTGTTGAGTGGGGCCGTCCATATATCACGTCATTTGAAATTATGGGGGGGTCTGGTCTGTGGATGACGGTAATATAATGAGCATAGATAGCAATCAGTTTTGTGAGAGGGTGGGGTCATTGGAGAATGACGATAGGATGACTGTAAGGGGGGTCAATTGTTGGCAAAAATCGATGACGTAAGGACAGCCCCAGAGGTTGTTGAGTTGAAACAGAACATAGGAACAGACAGACAAAAATTCTAAAAACTGTAGGTTGGGCAATACAATAATTTACCCGTTTTATTTCAATTTCGCAAAAATATTCAATGTACAGACACGATTTTCTTACTACTTAATTATTTATGTAGATTTGCAATTTTTAAGTAACTGTTTTCTACTGTTTGATTAGTGTTCATTGCGATTAGCGAGCGACCAATAGTGACCATGTATATTCCAAATACATTTAGTTATATGTACTTTATTTATTTATTTATCAAAAAAGTACACCAAAAATATCAACACAAACTACATATAGATATACATTGGGCCTTGATCTGGTGTTGCCATCAATGACAGGTGAACACAGCATTATCAGAAACTTGTTCTTGTACAATACAACGAACAATAGCAAAGTTATACTTAGAGCCGCGGATATAGACGCAGTCTTTGTTTTGCAGAAGAGAGCAATTCGGGTTATTTATAATGTGAAGCACCGGGATTCGTTAAAAGAAAAAAATTCAAAGAAATTCAATATTAACTGTTCCTTGTGAATTTATTTAAAAAGTTCTTAAATAGGTCAGAAAAAAATATTGATTCTTTCCCGAGGCTTGGTGAGCAACACTGTAAAGAAACTAGAAATAACCATAAACTGGCTTTTCCAAAAATCAGACTTGCCAAAATGTGGGATTTTCGTATGACATGGTAAAAGATTTTACAAGAAACTTCCAAAGGAGGCCCTTACCCTATTAAAAAATAAGTTAAAACTGTATTATAAGCAGGGTCTAGTGAAAAAGGCATATTATAAATTAATGAATATTTGAATTATGGTAAAGCATGGAGTTATAGTGATAGTTGTCATAATAGTAGTTCATAATTTAGTATAATTTTCTAACATACTAGCTTCTGCCCGCGGCTTCGCCCGCGTGGCCTACAGGAAACAAATAACATTTTTTTCAGAAACAAACATTATAAGCAACGCGCGGTGCTCAAGGTCATGTTGTACCTACCATGGAGACATCCCACCATTTCAGTATACGAACAATCTGAAGTACTCAGCGTGCGTAAGTCTTTTATTTACCAATGCCTTAAAAGGTATCATCGCTTTACAGTTCCACACCTTCCCGAAGCAAGACAACGTCTAGATCGCTGTCCTTTACCAGCGGTCAAGAGCGAGTTTGCACGTGGTCACTACGATTTTCAGGCTCCAAATTTATACAATGCTATAAACAGTAAAGTAAGATTTAAAAAATTGAGTAGTTTCCTAAGGCGACATAAAATTTTCCAATGGCTAAGCGACTTAACTTACGAGCAGACTGAAATGCTGTTGTAGGTTAATCCTAGGACTAATAATATATACTTTTATTTGTATTCTCACACTTCCACGCACACACATACACTCAACCTATATCACAATCACACTCATACATAATACACTTAATTACACACACTCACTTCTAATTCAGTATACACCCTCTTTTCACTTTTTAATATTAATAAAAAAGTTTAATTTTAGCGATTACTAACACTACTACCACAAAAAAAAAAAAAAAAAAACTGACCAAATGTTAAACCTTCATTTTCTAATCTAGGTAATTGTTAACCGTAATGCCTCTTTTATTAAGTTATTAATTTGTTTATTCTTTGTTAACATACTAACATTAAGTTAAGTTAAAAATAATTAAAAATTGTTTCATAGTTTTGTATGTACCTTTCTGGCTATTATTATAACAAACCGAAATTATGGGAATGTGCTGACTCCTAGCTTACAGTTAAAACTTTTTTAGGAGTCAGATACTCACTGTATTTTATGATGTTTTACGGTAAATAAAGATATTTTATGTTTTATGTTTTATGTTTAAGTGCTCTCACTCCCTCTGGGAGTCAAGGTGTAGTGCTCGGCCGAAAAACTTGCATGCTCAGACTACGAACGCGCCCTGCTCGGCCTTCGGCCTCGCGGGCGCGTTCTCCGTCCTCACATGCTCGTTTTTCGGCCTCACCAGAATGCCAAACGGACTCACCGATCAAAGTTTTTCCGAAAGAGTGTCAAAATCCCTATCAGTTGTCAAAAAATTTCAAATTTGAATACAGCAGCGTAATTGGCGACCCCGAATGCCCCTTGAGTTTTATGCAAATCGGGATACTTTTTTTGGACCTGTCAAAAAACTGTCAAAACTGTTTAATTTTTTTTTTGGTCATATAGCCCCAGCTTGACCGATCACAATAGTTGAAACCCGAACTCCCTACAATTAGCCTTTCGGGAGATATGGCCGATCAAATGTTTGGCAATTTTTTTTTTTCGACTTTAGATCTTGCCGAGCCCTTTTCTTAGAGTACCATGAACATGGGTCTATAGCATTAGCTGTTTGGGAGATACGGGCCTGTAAAGTTTTGACACTTTCGGCGGGTAGATCTCGTCGAAACCTTTTCCTAGACACCCATCAACATGGGTCTAAGTCTAGCCGTTTGGGAGAAACAGGCCGTCAAAGTATTCACATAAAAAAGAACTTTTTTTGGTACCCCGTTGTCCAACCCCTTCAACCTTCCATTCCAAAAATATTTTGCTGGGATATTGAAAGATATAGATAGATTGTGGATATATAGATAGATAGATACCTCAAAAGGAAAAAATGGAATTCTAATAGGATCACTTGTGTGGCTGTCTGTCTGTTCGTCTGTTACAGCCGATTTGCTCTGGAACACATACTTTCAAGAATTTTCATGTCCACTATATTAAATTTCAAAATCGATGCCATTTTCATAATTAACGTCCCAAAAAAACATAAAAACGACACCCATATTGATATTTACACATTTCAACATATCAACCCCATCGCACCCCAACAGGGGATGATGGTATTTCACGTCCACTTCGTTGGATTTAGAAATAGTTGTTGTTTTCGTAATCAGCGACCCGATAAACCATACAAACGATACCCATGCTGATTTTCAGAATTTGTCACCCCATTTCCCCCTTTTAGGGGTGGAATTCTGAAAAAACCTGAAACACATGTTTACTCATTTATAGATAGGAGTACTCTTGTGAAGTCTCGAATAAAATAGTCTAACTAATCTTGTTTCCCCATATAAACTTTGGACCCCCGTTTCACCCCCTTAGAGGGTGAATTTTGAAAAATCCTTTCTTAGTGGATGCCTACACTATATAAGGTATCTATATGCAAAATTTCAAGTCTCTAGGACCAGTGGTTTAGGCTGTGCGTTGATATATAAGTCAGTCAGTCAGTCAGGACTTTGAATTTTATATATACAGATGATTCTTCTAAAGAGTTAATATCAATTAATTACGGACTGTAAAAGGAAATTGAGTATATGAGATAGATAGACTAAGATATATATACAAGGTGAATTTGTGAACATCGTCCAAATTCATACTTGAGCCTTGGTAAGTGATCAGCATCATGAACCAATAACGATTTTTGTAAAATTCATAAAATGAAATTTCGACTCCCCATAGTGATTCACTCAGGACTGGGAGTGAATTAATATGGGAAGTCGAAATTTCATTATACGAATTTCACAAAAATTTTCATCGATTCATGATGCTGATCACTTATCAAGCCTCTAGTATGAATTTGGACGATGATCAAAAAGTCACCTTGTATATTACATTTTTTTTTCACCATCGTAAATTCCTGCTAAACTATTGCAGATTTATTGCATAATTTGAATTTACATCGCTATCACAGGTGATAATAATAATGATTTTACATCGCTATAGTTTGAAATCGCTATATTTGAGAACATAAACAGTCACACAGAAATCTTAATACATTTAAAAATAGTAAAGAATAGACCTGGAGGTTCCTGAAGTTAACAATCAAAACAAATACACTTAATTAAGAAGCAAAGTTACAAAAATACGTAAACAACATAAGACATAAACACAAAAGGCACATCACACAGACATCAAAATGGATTTTGAATACTAAATATTATGACAAAGTGAATATTGTAGTTTTAAGATAAGATTAACAAATTATAGTTTAGATATTGCTTTAAGAGCATTTATTTTAAAACATTGGTGGCTTAGGGCGAACAAGTCTAAATCTTGTAAGTTCTTATTATAAAATTGTAAGCTGCGTCTGAAAAAGGTGTGTTTAGCGTAGTTTGTACCAGCAAATTTAACATAAAACAGGTTACCAGAACGTGAGTAGGACTTAAAAGGGACCTTAAATAGAACTTTCTCAAGTAGTGTAGGTGAGTCAACTTGGTTATTGACAAGTTTGAACAAAAACGAGACATCAAGTAATAATCGTCGGTGCTGTAAAGATGGCAAGTTATTCCGCTGGGCACTTTCAACATAACCCTTAAAGAAATGTCCAGTACGATAGCAGAGAATATAAAGTATTACTACGTAAAGAAGCGACACTCTCCTCCCCGCGCGAATTTAACGTCCCCCGCGGTCCCCCGCAAGTTAGTGGAAATCTGGAGTCAGGCAGAGCTCGATTACCACTCGTTTGCTGCGCGCGTGTTTTGTTACAAAGTTTTATCACGATACTGATTTTTAATCAGTATGGTGCGTTATTGCAGTGTTTATGGATGCCTGGAAAACTTTTTTTCAAAAATTAGAATTGCGTGATCAAACCTTACAATTTCGTTCAGTAACGCATTTGGAACAATAAAATCAGTATTTATAACTTTCCATGTTTTAACAAGTTTTCATTTTTTTTCCAAAATTTATGTTTGAGTAGTTGTTAATTATATGATGATCATTTATGCATACGAAACTATATAGGTACCTACTAAGCTTAGGCATACTATATATATATATATATACATATATTTTTTTAATACTGATTAATCCACGGGGAACCAGAAATTGGACTACGCTAAAATTTAGGAAGAGAATCACATAAGTTGCTGACATATATTGTGTCCCTCTCGGGCGACGACGCTCACACGATTGCTGCCAGCCCTAGACTAACTCACGCACACACACAAGCGTGTGCGGACAAGCCAGATGCGCGCGTAGAGTGTAGGTAAATAACTTGAGCCTTCACTATGAAAATTTTCAGAAATTTATTTTGGACTCTTTCCACTCTAGTAATGTGCACTTTATAATACATAGGACTCCAAATAATGCAAGCAAATTCAAGGACACTACGCACGTACGCGAAATAAAGCATTTTATATGTCATTATCTTTTTAAAAGCTCTACCCAAACGAAGAATCATGCCAAGATTTTTAAAAGCCTTAGTAACGATATGATCAATATGGGCACAGAAATCTAGTTTGGAATCCAAAATTACACCTAAGTCTTTAATTTGAGATACTCGTTTAAGAATTTTACCGCATATCATATAATCATAATGAATTATGATATCATATAATTATCATAAACTCATAATGAATCATAATGAATTATGTACTGACAGACAACGGAGTAACACCACAACTTTTATTCCTTGTGGTCAAAACAGAAAAGTTTTCGGTACCTTTAATTACTATTTAAGTATTTAGTATTTATTAAAAAAGCAGCGCTAGCTCAGGGGTAGAACGCTGGCCTCTGAACGCTGGCATGCACCAATGAGTTTTTCGGAATTAACGTACATAGTATTTGTCTTACTTACCACTTGCTGAACGGTGAATGAAAACATGCCCTTAAAAGCCTTTGATTAATTAAGTGAAGATGCGGTATAACCACAACGCGGTTGGATCCACAAATACAGGTCCAGCGGGCCTATCTTTGTTTAGTAGTATTCCAGGTGGCGTTTGTGTGCACGTATTTGAAAACACCTTTACCTGTGCTATAAAATCCAGAAAAAACCTGCAGATATGCCTCCGTTTGCATTTATCGGGTGTACAAATCACTCAAGAACAAAAAAAAAATTTCATGGCATCACCTTCCACTCGTAAGTACACAAAACCAGAAAATTTCCTTAAATTACTTTCTGTTTGTTTTGTTTACACTTCGCCATTTGCAGAAAAGGACGGTAATATTCAACATGAATGTGTGCGACTAGTTCAGTTGCGCTAGCGACGACAGTCTTTCGCTTGCATGCCGCGTCACGTACAGAGGCACAAACTTATCTGTTCCGGTGCGCCAAACTAAAATGGCTTCTATTGTCACTATGTGACAGTCCTGTGCTACCGACACAAATACGAGGGTGACACTGAAAGTTTTTAGAATGGACCACTTGTAAACTATATAATAAAAAAGCAAGTTAAAATGTTGAAAATGGAACTCTTTGCTAATATGATTGTGTATGTATTTCATTAATTTGTCATTTGTTTTACGATTTGGCGGCAAGATAAGAAAATTATATCGTGTCATTTACTTTACATTGAACAGTACTAGGTATTGTTAATAAAGAACTTGTAATAAATATTAAATTTCATCGTGAGACTATGTTATAGAATAGAATAGAATAGAATTATGTTTATTTGGTACAAAAATAATAACACTAAGCGTTTTTCTCGTTGTTTTTTTTTCTTAGCTCTGAGCTTTCCTCCAGATGGCGCTGTCCATGTCTCCATAGATAAAATGTGTTCCGTGACAATCAATGTCAAAGTAGTTTTTCGTTTGTTTCGAATCTGTGCAAATTTTGTCTTTGATTCTGTTGCTAAAGTTGGTCTGAGTGCTAAAGAATACAACAGTGCCATCTAAAATAGGAATCTTATTTAACACTAAATTTGACATAAGGAAAAGTACCAAAAAGGTCGCCGTTGTCCGTCCGTCGTATGTCACAGCCTCATAAGTTTAGCACCGCTAAGGTTAAACGTCAGTCTCTTAGATCAAACTGCATAACTTGACTTTGTTTTTGTTGTTTAGAAGTTGAAAATTTAAAAACTTTTTCGTATGTGACAATGAGAGGTTTTTTTTTTGAGAATTAAAAAAGAACATAGTTTCCAAAAACTCTGTAGATGACAGTCACGTCACGTCACATACGCTCGTTGGTTGACTGACATGTGTGCTGAGCATATGTGCGAATGCTTTGTTATGGTCCGTCCAGGTTTAAAATGTACGATGGCTTGTACTCATTGCGCTTAACGACTTTCATCTTTAGGAAAAAGATGTATGCCTCCATTTTTACACAAATCCACAAGGCACAGACTTCTCTTCTTTTTCTCTTGGGACATTTTCTTTCTGGCGTAGAAAACTCATAAAAAGACTGCTAAATGTTTTTTTCTTTTTCCTTGTTGTTATTATTTATTTATTTTCAAAATGTCATTGGGATGTGATCTGACAATGACATTAATTACTTTTTTATTGTACGTTTCGTTTTACGATCTCAAAATTACATCCAAGTGAAATAATCAAAAAATTATGTGACGTTTCGTTCCTAGCAGTAACTTACCAAGTTCAGCGCCATCTATCCAGCTACTTGGGAAGAGTAAAAAAAAAGAAAAGAAAATCCCTCATTGACGCCAATAGTTCAGTATTAGTGAGGTTTATAAAGCATGAGTTTGAAATTTAATGCACAATTAGTTATGATCTTGTCCAAACAAAGTTAAAACAGCATTTTAAGTTGCTTTTGAAAAGATCATGACTAATTGTGTACACAATTTGAAACTTTTGCTTTATAAATTTTCTGTGCTAATACGGCTATTGCCGTCAATTCCCATCATAGCTTAATTTTTAAAAGATTTTCGTTTTTAAATTTTTTGTAGAATATACGCCATTTTAGGACATAGTTTTCATTATTTTGGTATGTAATTATGATTTTTTTAAGAATTGTCCCATGACCTTGTCACTTGAGAATTTTAGATATTATACTGATTGAAAAGTAGTCTGTCTCTGTCTGTCTACTCATCTGTCATCTAGCTGTTAAGTTAGTCTCTTATCTTGATGGTAAACGACACATTTCTAAACAGCCATTACTCAAGTGACGTCACACAAGGGCAAATTGAAGTTGCAGCCTTTTCGTAAAAATATTCATCATCATGAGGTTTCGGAGACCAAAACTTCTAAAATACGGCTTATTAAACCTAAATCTCGAAATAGTTTTCGAATTAACACACCTTCACATAATTTGGTTCAAGCATTTTTGTTTGAAACTCGAATATTACCTAAACTAATGGTATGTTCACACGAGTAAGTTTCTTGAGAAAAGTGGTTCAGTATGATCGGTACAATATGTGGTTTCATTTAAAGGTAGCAGTATGTTTACACCCGGTATGTAATAATAACATTAATAAAGCTCGACCTACATTCGTAGCACACTGTTTAATTGCGCCACTTAGTTGAATCACAAGTGCGAGGAGCTTGACACGATGTTTTTGCGATCAAACAGTACGTCACGCTCCTTGCACATGTGATTCAACTAGTGGTGTGGCGCGCGATTAAACACTAAGCTACGGGACCAGGTCGACCCAAAAGGACGTATGCCAACCTAATTGGCGGCCCGGAACAGAAGAGCTTGTATGACGATTGATGGATGTGAAAGAGGTGTGTCAGAATCGTAGCAGATGTAAATCTGTGGTCTCTGTCTACCCCTCTGGGAGACAGGCGTGAGTATGCATGTACATTATAATATCCTCGAGGGAGTGTCGAAAGTGTTTCAGAGTGGTCTGTCATGGAAACAGGCTCGAATCAGCAAGATTCGAACCTGTGTCCGGCGGTTTAACTACTGTGCTACCGCTGCTCTTTTCAAATAGTATTTAAACAATTGTTACCTGTACACTGCTGCTAAATGCGTCACAATTGAAGTCAATTTGCACTTGGTTCACAGCCACGGAAATACCATCTATCACCTGCAAGACAAAACACGTCAAACATTATCCTTATTACTTACGTAATACAGTTCAATATGACCGTGCGTACTTTTTAAATATTATATACTAGTAAATAGTGTTTCCTTGACACCTTTTCTTACGCAGAAATTGCATAATCAAGTCAGGTTGCGTTCCTAAACGCCGGGGTAAATGTACCTATACAGTTTCAATAATCACATTTCAATAATCATAAAGTTGTGGTAGAATAATTATTTTCGTTATTCTGCCGCTAGTGGCAGAATATATTATTTTGCTTAACAGCCGTTGGTGGCAGGCTAGACCTCAGAATAAGGAATACAAATAGAAACCTGGCTAAAATAATACGCGGAGAAAGACACCTATCCTTGATTTTCTTACGACATTTTAGTGCGTTAGAGAGAGATGGATATGTATTGGTTTTTTCTTAATTAGGTAGGTTGTCACTAGTTCGTTGCTTTGCTAGTGATGTAACAATGTCGATTTTTGACTACGATAAATAAACCAAATCGAAATGAACCGCGACCAATCTCCTTACCACACATCATATCGTATCAAAGTGTGAAAAAAAAGAGAATGCAGGAGGCACCGACATTTCTGGTGACATCCTCTTGCTTTGGAAGGAGGCCAAGAGAATTAATAGCAAAGTGGTCTCTGTCTACCCCAGTGGGACACATGTTATATTGTGTAAATAAGGAATTAATAAAAGGATATCTTTCGTTTAGCATAATATTTTTTTATTAAGTACAAATTACTATATCGTAGGCAGGTAGGTACATAAGTTAAGTCCAAAATTGTGCTTGTTTCTAGTACAAAAAATGCTGTAGCTTGTATCAGAGATACAACCGTAAACTATTTAAGTGGATACCTTTTAAGTCGCCTCTTAACTCAATCAAATAGATGTTCGTTGATGTCGCGTCTTTGTTCAATCAAGGAGGAAGGAATTAATCGCAACAATAGAAATAATAATAATCATAGACTTATAGGATTCGTAATAATAATATTATGTCAATGATGAGCGATGACAGCGCAATTACTACAGAGGTAATTTCATTTTTTTTTATTTCTATCAAATAAACATCAACTTATCTTGAATAAAAACTAATAACAAATAATTAACGATTAAAATACCTAATAACCTGTAATAAGAAATCAAATTATGCGCAGTTCAAGTCAATAAGCATTCCCAAAATTCATTTCACGATAGAACTACCCTGTCAAAGTACTTTTATTGTCAACCACTAAGTATATACTATAATATACTATATACTATAATATAAGTACATAATATACTATAGTATAGTACAAGCACGTACCTACAAACAAGATTGATAATGCAATTATACATAATTATTTAAAGGTTACCAATGTGTCTGTATCTGGTAAATATAACGTTGGTAAGGCATCTGCTTTTAAAAGTCTCCATTTTAAATTTTCGTTTGGTCTAAAAGAATCCGACGTAAAGTGTTTCGAACAAATATGACCGCTTTTTTTAATTGCCCAATTTGGTCAAATTATTCGTCTAAGCCATTCACTTTTTAATTCTTCCCTTTTTGGAAATCTGTAACAAAAAATATAGCGATATTTATTCGGCATTATTTTTCTTTTAACTCGCGCTGCAATGAGGGATTTTCTTTTCTTTTTTTTTTACTCTTCCCTAGTCGCTGGATAGATGGCGCTGAACTTGGTAAGTTACTGCAAGGAACGGAACGTCACATAATTTTTTGATTATTGCAATTGGATGTAATTTTGAGATCGTAAAACGAAACGTACATAAAAAAGTAATTAATGTCATTGTCACATCACATCACAATGACATTTTGAAAATAAATAAATAATAACAACAAGGAAAAAGAAAAAAATAATTAGCAGTCTTTTTATGAGTTTTCTAAGCTAGAAAGAAAATGTCCCAAGAGAAAAAGAAGAGAAGTCTGTGCCTTGTGGATTTGTATAAAAATGGAGGCATACATCTTTTTCCTAAAGATGAAAGTCGTAAAGCGCAATGAGTACAAGCCATGGTACATTTTAAACCTGGACGAACCATAACAAAGCATTCGCACATAATATGCTCAGCACACATGTCATCAACCAACGAGCGTATGTGACGTGACGTTACGTGACGCAATGTTTTTTATAGCACACCGTGCGTAAAATGACCACTTTACGCACGCGCGTGCGTAAAGTCGGCATTTTCCGCACTTGTGCTATAAAAAATTATACGAAACTCGTGCGAGAAACTTTTTCTCCACTCGTGTGATTGCAGCACTCGCCTTTGGCTCGTGCCGCAAACTCACACTCGTCAGAAAACGTTTCATCGCTCTCGTATGTTTTTTTTTTAATACTCAAAAAGAAAACCTCTCATTAATCTATTATCCTTTATGCACGGCTGCCGCGCGAACCAATGTTCGATAGTTTGCCACACGGACTTTAGTACATCACTATACAAAAAAACATAACCTCTCGTAGTCGGCAGAAAATCTATATAAAACAGGCAAATATCGGTGTAGAATTGAACACGAGTATGATTTACAAGAACTACTATTATTGTTACCGAGTTTTAGGTATGATCCTGCAACTTATTAACATAAAAACTATCAGAACTCACCGATGAAATGATATTGCTTCATTGTTGTTTTCTTTTCTTCTTGTATGCGATTTACAGCCTTCAATCGCACAAGACATTTTATTACAATGTTAAAAAAACAATCAACACAAACAATAATAAATCACACTTTCACGAATTTTGAGAGGAAGACCACCAAAATATTTAATTTCTCTCGGTGAAGCTGTAAACTTTCGCAAAATGCAATAGACATTTCGATGCCACTAAATTAAGATGTGATGCACGCAACGTACGATATTACAACACAACGATACAATGATGAGACATATTTAATTTGATGGTATTATAATTTTTAAAATACATCCAAATTACATCCATCTGACATTTGTTTGGTTCAATCTAGTGACACACCAGGAAAAAATATAAAGTAAGTGCGGTTCGTCGTTTCATTCACTCGTACACAGGAGTAATTTACGTTAGATGAGTACAATGGCTAATGCCCAGTTCTTATTTTAGTCAGGCTTCTATTTGTATTCCTTATTCTGAGGGCTAGACACTTTCTAAAAGTTTACTGTCAGAAAATAATTTTACATTTCTGACAAGGTTTAGGAACGACTTCGAGAATTGTTCGGAGCTCTTCGTTTTCACTCGGGTGGTTGTGGAACGGTTCACAGCTAATTTTTACGTTTACTCAGGCGTTTAGGAACGCAACCTCAATATCTAAGCCAAGGAAAAACCTTATATTCTATATTTGTAAAGATTTAGCACGTTACAAAAACCATATTGTTGAACAGATAGGCCACGCTATTCAACTTGGTGAAGAGTCTTTTATTTTGCTGTATTGTATTGTTTAAGCATTCTTTGTTTTAGTCTAGCTAAAACATAATATTTATGTTAAGAATTGCAATGTTTAGTCATATATTAACGGGAATAAGGTCCAAATTACCTTGTGTATGTAGCTGTACTTGCCCGGCATAGCCATCCCCGCGGCAGCTTCTGGATTTAGCACGCGTGGTTCTGTACATACTTCTACAGCTATGTGGACTTCGTCCAGATTCTGAAACAACGGAATAACTCTGTTAAATAAAGGTCGTGCATGTCCTGCACCTTTCCTTGAATGTAGCTGTTATCTGCTAGAAAACACCCTTTTTTCACCGACGATTTTTACGTTCCAGCGTGATGGGGGGAGCCTCATCGCCGTACTTTGAGTACACACGTTTCAGGGCAGGTTTACCTCCCAGTTTTATCGTTTACCGTCAGCAAGTACGGTGATTCGAGCTCGGGTTTCAAGATCGAGTCCCGTCAACTAACCAACTGCTGCTACCGTAATTTTCTTAACAAACCCTTCAATCAATCAATCAATCAAATAATTTATTTGTGAAACATAGGTTTACATGCGTAGATGACAACAATATTTAATAATGTGCTCTATCCCAAGTAGCACACAAGCAGTATAAGAAGGCACTGTACCGCTTCTTTGTTGTATAACAGCGGTTGAAGAGAGTTTGTATATTCCTTAGACTATATATAAGAGATTGTAATATCTTTTTAAGAGAAGGGTGGTATTGAAGAAGTAGAGTAGCGACGATTACGGCTTTGGAGAAACAGAGGTGTGTTATTAAGTTCTTGTACAGGCTTTAGATACAATGCAGAGTTATAAATATACTAAATAGCACTATGAGATCTAAAATAGCAATTAGTAAGGTAAAAGCGCTTCAAAAGAGTTACAAATATCACATATAACACTCAAGCAGTTACATGGTAGTTGTATCTAGTCTATAGCGTTAGAATCGATCTGTAAAGATCTTTTGTAGCACCTTTACCGTATGAGAGTATTGTAGCTCAACATTAGCACCTAAAACCGTTTGATTGAGAAATATAACTCAAATATATGACTACAAACAGGATTAGGCACGCTATAGATATCTTGTACGGGTAAAAAAGTTTGTAATCTGTTCTTTATCACAACTTACGCTGCTAAGCCTATACAAGAGGTTTAATAATCACCTAGTTACATAATAATCCGCCATTTTGCGGACATCATTGTTTCACCGATTACGATTTATTGTTGACGATGTCGATGACGATAACGGTGACGATGACGTTGACGATGACGTTGACGATGACGATGACGTTGACGATGACGTTGGCGTTGACGATGACGATGACGATGACGTTGACGTTGACGTTGACGTTGATGATGACGATGACGATTACGTTGACGCTGACGTTGATGATGACGTTTACAATGACGTTGACGATGACGTTGACGATGACGTTGACGTTGACGTTGACGATGACGTTGACGATGACTATGACGATGACGTTGACGATGACGATAACGGTGATGATGACGTTGACGAAGACGTTGACGAAGACGTTGACGATGACGTTGACGATGACGATGACGTTGACGATTACGTTGACGATGACGTTGATGATGACGTTTACAATGACGTTGACGATGAGGTTGACGTTGACGATGACGATGACGTTGACGATGACTATGACGATGACGATGACTATGACGATGACGATGACGGTGACGGTGACGGTGACAATGACGATCACCCTCACCGTCACTCTCACCGTCACCGTCATCGTCATCGTCATCGTCAACGTAAGCTTCCTACTGACTGTAAGCTTCCTACTGAGTGTAAGCTTCCTACTGAGTGTAAGCTTCTTACTGAGTGTAAGCTTCCTACTGAGTGTAAGCTTCCTACTCAGTGTAAGCTTCCTACTGACTGTAAGCTTCCTACTGAGTGTAAGCTTCCTACTGACTGTAAGCTTCCTACTGAGTGTAAGCTTCCTACTGAGTGTAAGCTTCCTACTGAGTGTAAGCTTCCTACTGAGTGTAAGCTTCCTACTGACTGTAAGCTTCCTACTGACTGTAAGCTTCCTACTGAGTGTAAGCTTCCTACTCAGTGTAAGCTTCCTACTGAGTGTAAGCTTCCTACTGAGTGTAAGCTTCCTACTGACTGTAAGCTTCCTACTGAGTGTAAGCTTCCTACTGAGTGTAAGCTTCCTACTGAGTGTAAGCTTCCTACTGACTGTAAGCTTCCTACTGAGTGTAAGCTTCCTACTGAGTGTAAGCTTCCTACTGAGTGTAAGCTTCCTACTGACTGTAAGCTTCCTACTGAGTGTAAGCTTCCTACTGACTGTAAGCTTCCTACTGACTGTAAGCTTCCTACTGAGTGTAAGCTTCCTACTAAGTGTAAGCTTCCTACTGACTGTAAGCTTCCTACTGAGTGTAAGCTTCCTACTGAGTGTAAGCTTCCTACTGAGTGTAAGCTTCCTACTGAGTGTAAGCTTCCTACTGAGTGTAAGCTTCCTACTGAGCGTAAGCTTCCTACTGAGTGTAAGCTTTCTACTGACTGTAAGCTTCCTACTGAGTGTAAGCTTCCTACTGAGTGTAAGCTTCCTACTGAGTGTAAGCTTCCTACTGAGTGTAAGCTTCCTACTGAGTGTAAGCTTCCTACTGAGTGTAAGCTTCCTACTGAGTGTAAGCTTCCTACTGAGTGTAAGCTTCCTACTGACTGTAAGCTTCCTACTGAGTGTAAGCTTCCTACTGAGTGTAAGCTTCCTACTGAGTGTAAGCTTCCTACTGAGTGTAAGCTTCCTACTGAGTGTAAGCTTCCTACTGAGTGTAAGCTTCCTACTGACTGTAAGCTTCCTACTGAGTGTAAACTTCCTACTGAGTGTAAGCTTCCTACTGAGTGTAAGCTTCCTACTGACTGTAAGCTTCCTACTAAGTGTAAGCTTCCTACTGAGTGTAAGCTTCCTACTGACTGTAAGCTTCCTACTGGGTGTAAGCTTCCTACTGAGTGTAAGCTTCCTACTGAGTGTAAGCTTCCTACTGAGTGTAAGCTTCCTACTGAGTGTAAGCTTCCTACTGAGTGTAAGCTTCCTACTGAGTGTAAGCTTCCTACTGACTGTAAGCTTCCTACTGAGTGTAAACTTCCTACTGAGTGTAAGCTTCCTACTGAGTGTAAGCTTCCTACTGACTGTAAGCTTCCTACTGAGTGTAAACTTCCTACTGAGTGTAAGCTTCCTACTGACTGTAAGCTTCCTACTGACTGTAAGCTTCCTACTGACTGTAAGCTTCCTACTGAGTGTAAGCTTCCTACTGAGTGTAAGCTTCCTACTGACTGTAAGCTTCCTACTGACTGTAAGCTTCCTACTGACTGTAAGCTTCCTACTGAGTGTAAGCTTCCTACTGAGTGTAAGCTTCCTACTGAGTGTAAGCTTCCTACTGAGTGTAAGCTTCCTACTGAGTGTAAGCTTCCTACTGGAAGTGTGTTTTAATACTTTATGAAACTGTCACATAAAGATGACAGGAGTGTTTTAATACTTTATGAAACTGTCACATAAAGATGACAGGAGTGTTTTAATACTTTATGAAACTGTCACATAAAGATGACAGGAGTGTTTTAATACTTTATGAAACTGTCACATAAAGATGACAGGAGTGTTTTAATACTTTATGAAACTGTCACATAAAGATGACAGGAGTGTTTTAATACTTTATGAAACTGTCACATAAAGATGACAGGAGTGTTTTAATACATTATGAAACTGTCACATAAAGATGACAGGAGTGTTTTAATACTTTATGAAACTGTCACATAAAGATGACAGGAGTGTTTTAATACTTTATGAAACTATCACATAAAGATGACAGGAGTGTTTTAATACTTTATGAAACTGTCACATAAAGATGACAGGAGTGTTTAAATACTTTATGAAACTGTCACATAAAGATGACAGGAGTGTTTTAATACTTTATGAAACTGTCAAATAAAGATGACAGGAGTGTTTTAATACTTTATGAAACTGTCACATAAAGATGACAGGAGTGTTTTAATACTTTATGAAACTGTCACATAAAGATGACAGGAGTGTTTTAATACTTTATGAAACTGTCACATAAAGATGACAGGAGTGTTTTTATACTTTATGAAACTGTCACATAAAGATGACAGGAGTGTTTTAATACTTTATGAAACTGTCACATAAAGATGACAGGAGTGTTTTAATACTTTATGAAACTGTCACATAAAGATGACAGGAGTGTTTTAATACTTTATGAAACTGTCACATAAAGATGACAGGAATGTTTTAATACTTTATGAAACTGTCACATAAAGATGACAGGAGTGTTTTAATACTTTATGAAACTGTCACATAAAGATGACAGGAGTATTTTAATACTTTATGAAACTGTCACATAAAGATGACAGGAGTGTTTTAATACTTTATGAAACTGTCACATAAAGATGACAGGAGTGTTTTAATACTTTTTGAAACTGTCACATAAAGATGACAGAAGTGTTTTAATACTTTATGAAACTGTCACATAAAGATGACAGGAGTGTTTTAATACTTTATGAAACTGTCACATAAAGATGACAGGAGTGTTTTAATACTTTATGAAACTGTCACATAAAGATGACAGGAGTGTTTTAATACTTTATGAAACTGTCACATAAAGATGACAGGAGTGTTTTAATACTTTATGAAACTGTCACATAAAGATGACAGGAGTGTTTTAATACTTTATGAAACTGTCACATAAAGATGACAGGAGTGTTTTAATACTTTATGAAACTGTCACAAAAAGATGACAGGAGTGTTTTAATACTTTATGAAACTGTCACATAACGATGACAGGAGTGTTTTAATACTTTATGAAACTGTCACATAAAGATGACAGGAGTGTTTTAATACTTTATGAAACTGTCACATAAAGATGACAGGAGTGTTTTAATACTTTATGAAACTGTCACATAAAGATGACAGGAGTGTTTTAATACTTTATGAAACTGTCACATAAAGATGACAGGAGTATTTTAATACTTAATGAAACTGTCACATAAAGATGACAGGAGTGTTTTAATACTTTATGAAACTGTCACATAAAGATGACAGGAGTGTTTTAATACTTTATGAAACTGTCACATAAAGATGACAGGAGTGTTTTAATACTTTATGAAACTGTCACATAAAGATGACAGGAGTGTTTTAATACTTTATGAAACTGTCACATAAAGATGACAGGAGTATTTTAATACTTTATGAAACTGTCACATTAAGATGACAGGAGTGTTTTAATACTTTATGAAACTGTCACATAAAGATGACAGGAGTGTTTTAATACTTTATGAAACTGTCACATAAAGATGACAGAAGTGTTTTAATACTTTATGAAACTGTCACATAAAGATGACAGGAGTGTTTTAATACTTTATGAAACTGTCACATAAAGATGACAGGAGTGTTTTAATACTTTATGAAACTGTCACATAAAGATGACAGGAGTGTTTTAATACTTTATGAAACTGTCACAAAAAGATGACAGGAGTGTTTTAATACTTTATGAAACTGTCACATAAAGATGACAGGAGTGTTTTAATACTTTATGAAACTGTCACATAAAGATGGCAGGAGTGTTTTAATACTTTATGAAACTGTCACATAAAGATGACAGGTGTGTTTTAACACTTTATGAAACTGTCACATAAAGATTACAGGAGTATTTTAATACTTTATGAAACTGTCACATAAAGATGACAGGAGTGTTTTAATACCTTATGAAACTGTCACATAAAGATGACAGGAGTGTTTTAATACTTTATGAAACTGTCACATAAAGATGACAGGAGTGTTTTAATACTTTATGAAACTGTCACGTAAAGATGACAAGAGTTTTTTAATACTTTATGAAATTGTCACAAAAAGATGACAGGAGTGTTTTAATACTTTATGAAACTGTCACATAAAGATGACAGGAGTGTTTTAATACTTTATGAAACTGTCACATAAAGATGACAGGAGTGTTTTAATACTTTATGAAACTGTCACATAAAGATGACAGGAGTGTTTTAATACTTTATGAAACTGTCACATAAAGATGACAGGATTGTTTTAATACTTTATAAAACTGTCACATAAAGATGACAGGAGTGTTTTAATACTCTATAAAACTGTCACATAAAGATGCCAGGAGTGTTTTAATACTTTATGAAACTGTCACATAAAGATGACAGGAGTGTTTTAATACTTTATGAAACTGTCACATAAAGATGACAGGAGTGTTATAATACTTTATGAAACTGTCACATAAAGATGACAGGAGTGTTTTAATACTTTATGAAACTGTCACATAAAGATGACAGGAGTGTTTTAATACTTTATGAAACTGTCACATAAAGATGACAGGAGTGTTTTAATACTTTATGAAACTGTCACATAAAGATGACAGGAGTGTTTTAATACTTTATGAAACTGTCACATAAAGATGGAGTAAATCGGAACGCGCCCTGAGCAGCTGTCAAAAACAGCAGCTCCTGTTTTTATTTATAATTTTAGTTTAAATCCCCCTAATTTCATCAATTATTAGTGTTTTATTGTTAATTAGTGTATAAAATACCTAGGGGGTAAATTTATTTATTAGTGAAAACGCCAAAAACTGATAAATTTTTGGCTAAAATTTGTTAGTAACGGTCACCGGAACAAAGGATTCTAAAGGCGAGTATATCGTGTTTTTATGTAATTTATTGTAAGACCTAGTAGTTAGGTAAAATATTGTACCTTGCCTGTACTAGACAAATCTCTTATCATATTTAGCACTGAGTAATCTATTTTTAGATTGTTTCTTGTTTTCTTGCTAATTTTTCTCTATAACTTTCAGCCTTTCTTTCTCTCACTTACCTATTAATTTATTTTCCACAGTCTTATTTTGTATTCTTACATTTATTTCACCTTTTATTCTACATACTTTACTCAACTCTCAGTGCATTATTACTATTGTTTACTATTATTTATATGATTGTAGCTAGGAGATTATTTGCAATTCCATTGATTATTTAGAGTCATTATATACATTTAACATACACAATTCCTTAAAATACATATCTCACACTGTGAGAAACGTCCAGTTTCACACACAAGTGTTAGTTTGGCTCGCTGTGCTTGACGAATAGTGGAAGCACAGTCGAACGCTTGACTAAATTACTTGTTTAATTCACATCACCCACAAAACTCAAGCACCAAACCTACACATTACAAGCATAACACAATCCTGCATAAAGGGCTCTCATACTTCCTGGCTAAGTTTGTGGAAATACTACCGTTCTCCCCCATATCATTTCAGGTCAATCCGTCAAAATGATGACCCGGAGCCAACTGAGCAGGGCTCTAAATCAAGAATTGCAGCTGAAGTTGGCGACCACCCTTGAGGACCTCAAGACTGCCAGAGAGCTCAATGCTCAGCTTCTCCAAGAGCGGAAAGAGAGTGAACAAGAGATAGAAAATGTGAACACTCAAAATAGTCTCTTAAAACGTGAGATGATTGTTATTGACAGGGAGCGTGCAACATTCCATACTCAACGAGATTCATTACACAAGGAAATCACCTCTTACAATGAGTGCATCCGAACACATGAAGCATCACTACAAAAAATATGTGACCTTGAACAGCAGCTTGCAAAGGCCCATAATGAACTGCAACAAGTAATCATGGAACGAGAAAACTATGAAGCAGAGCAAAACCTACAAACATCTATGGTACTATATGATGAATTAGTTAGCTGCGATGAATCTCATTCAACATTACACACTATCGACTCAACTAATGTGACTGTAACACACCAATCGAGCGAAATCACCGAATTGAGATTGGAACTAGAGGCCATGCGACAAAAATATCATGCTGCAAGGGATGAGCTTACTCAGCAGGATGTAACCTTTGCAGAAATGTTGAAGATTGCTGAATCCATGGGTGAAATCATAGACAGCAATGATGAAAAACTACAGTTCCTTGTAAAAGCGACACAGCCTTCAGAGGAACGTAGCTGCATACACAGTAGCTGCCTGCTGTGTAGGTCATCTGCAACTCCGGCTTTTCCGGACACTCCGCCTATACTGACCCCTCAAGATCTGCATACGTCTATGGGCCTCTCACCATCCCAGAGACACCTTGGCATGACTATGACATCACCCGCACAGGAGCACACCTCTGTCACTGGTCTGAAAGTGTCCCCAGGCTCTCCTGAAGTGCCAGTGCCCCCGTCCGAGTCCGGAGGTGAGGACTGTCAGCGTTACCAGCGTCCCAAAACACCGGTCTCCACACCTCAACCTAAGAGCAAGGCTACCCGTCGAAGGCAACGTCACCGTTCTGCTCGTCTTCGTCGAGGCTCCGGTCATGGCGCAGAGCCATCATCCACTCCTGCAGTGGAAACCGCGTCAGATCCTGCACCTACGTCTAACGCGCTGCCCACGCCGAGCTCTTCCCCTCAGCCCTCTGAGCCCTTGTCGGTTGCTGCGTCAGCGACTGGATCCTCAGCGTCGCAAGGACAAAATACTGTTGTGTTTACAGACACTATTGGAAAAAACTTAGGGCCCTTATTAGGAAATAAACTTGTGCAGAAAGTCACCAATATTTGCATGCCAGGTGCATCTTTCATACAAATTGTAGAACGTTTGCTTAAAATGGAATATAATTTAAATACTACAATTGTTCTGTTAATAGGAAATAGTACAGGTATCACACAAAGTGACCTTATTAAATATCTCGAGCTAATGTTACAGCTTAGGGTTAAAAAAATCATTATTTGTGAATTCCCTTATTCAGAATTACTTACAGGGTCACAAAAAACTAATTTATATAATTTGAATATGTGCATGCACAACTTCTCGGCGTGTCACAGTGACAAAGTGCACTACTTTAAAACGAATATCCACATTCGTAATTTTTCTTTGACAGAAGGTACTTTGTACCTTGCAAATTATTATAAAAAACAATTAGCTACTAAGTTAGCATGCATTTTAGAATGTAGTGAATTTGTTACAAAGTGTGTAACAGAAAATTTTCCAATACCTGTTATAATTGATGGTATTTGTAATGTTAATTATTTACATAATTTTGTCCCTATTGACACGGTTAGTACAAGTACTAACAAAATTGTAAAAAATTCTTTTTAAAATTGAAGACAACGGGAGGGCTGCCTGTATTAAAGTTGGTACATCAAAATATACAAGGCGGCTTTCTCGGCAAAATACTTTCAATCGAGTTGTTCTTAGAGGAATCAAAAACAGATATTTTGTGTGTAACCGAACACCATCTACATGAACATAATATGCAGTTTAATGTGAATAATTTTAGTGTTCTTAGCTGCTACAATAGATTAAAAATACAAAAAGGTGGATCCATGATTCTTGTAAAAAATAATATAAAAGCAAAGGAAAGAAAAGACATTGTAAAACTTTCTGTAGAACATCAAATTGAATTAGCTTGCATAGAAATGAGTACATATATTATCCTCTGTGTTTACCGACCCTCAGGACAAGATTACAACATTTTTGAAAAAGCAATGGAAGAGGTTTTAAAATTATTATTTGATGCCAAGAAAAAAGTTATTATATGTGGAGATTTTAACGTAGATTTACTAGAAAAATCAATTATGCGCTCAAAATTAATACATTTATTCAAATCATTTAATTTGTCTAATGTGTTCTTAGAACCTACTCGAATTACTCGGGATACTGCGTCATGCCTCGACAATATATTCTGTGATTGCGAATATTCAGACAATAAAGTAATCAACCGCTTGCAGTCCGATCACAGTGGCCAAACTATAACCATTAAACAAAGCGTAAATCAATTGCCCAAAAAAGCTTTTTGCAGGCCTATTACAACTCACAAAGTAGATTGTTTCAAAGCAAACCTAGAAGTTAAATTAGCACATTTTAATCTTCTCCAAGACGATCTAAACGCTCTCTTTACAGACCTTTTCAACATAGTCTCCAAAGAGTTCGAAAATACGTTTAAGATGCAAAAACTTTCTAACAAAAGTAAAATCACCTTCAGTGACTGGGCGACTCCAGGTATTTACAAAAGCAGAAATCATTTATACGAATTATACGACATGAAGTCCTACAATAATAATGTTAAATTTACTGAATTCATGAAAAATTACTCACGCATCTTTAAATTGGTGTGTTTAAAAGCAAAAAGTATCTACTTAAATAAAAAACTTAAAAGGTCCGATAACAAAGTAAAAACAGTATGGAACATCATAAATACTGAAACTGGGAAAAGTAAGAAACGTGATAACGAGCTTAAGTTAAGTATTAACAATGAAGTCGTTACGGGAGATAAAGAGGTTGCGAATGCCTTTGAACAATTCTTTACTGAAATTCCGTTCTTAACAACTAAAGATTTAAATTCAAGCCCTGGGCTTGCGCAGGATCTTTTAATAGATAACGTACCTCAGTGTCTTTCTGTATTTGCTTTTAAACATATTAATTCATTAACTGTAATTAAAGCATTTAAATCGCTTAACTTGAAAAAAACCGAGGACTTATGGGGACTATCTGTGAAAGTTATAAGTTCTGTTATTGATTTAATAGCTCCTTATTTGGCATTAATTTTTAATAAATGTGTAGATGATGGTATCTTTCCTGACTTAATGAAGTTTAGTAAATTGATCCCCCTTTTTAAATCAGGCGACAACGGTGACCCATCAAACTATAGACCTGTGTCAGTTTTACCGGTTTTGAGTAAGGTTTTTGAAAAAATAGTTGTTCACGCTAGACCGTGACGCATGATTCGCACCCGCATGCGGGGATGACCACCCCCCCCCCCCGCCGCGCGCCGGTCGAGGCGCGCGCGGGCGTTGGTCTCATTCTCTTCCGCCCGAAACGTTTTGAGAGACACACGTATGCATACTCGCGTCGCGACACAAAAATTATCGTGTAATTAACAGTGTTGTGTTCAAGTGACTCCAAGACAATCCTGCACATTCCTGCACAGACGTCTGCTCCATCAACACAACAAGGAAGGCTCAGCACGTCACCGCATCTCCCGTCGGCCCGTCCACAGACACTCAAACCAGGTCAGTTTACCCACAATCTTTTTCTTATCCTGTCTGCTCTCCCACTCAAATTTCATCAGCCCTGCATCCTGTAGTCAGCGGCTACATTTTTGGACCTTCGAGCCGGTAGTGACCAAATTTTTGGTCACTTCGAGCCGTCAAACCCCGGCCCCGCAGCCCCCGTCGATTTATTACAGTCCATTTTCAATCCAAGAAAATTTTTGGTTTATATCACCCCCCGCCTATCCCCCGCCGGCCCGTAACTTTGTTTGAACCAGCCCCCGTCGATTTACTACAGTCCATTTTCACCCGGTTACATATTTTGCCCCCTTTCCCGGCAAAAAATATTTTGTGGTTTCGAATACCTATCGCGGGTAGATAATTAGAACCGCCGCCTGGAACATTCCATTTATCGGTTAGAACCGGCCCCCCCACGCCCCGTTACAGAATAAACTCAGTTTTGTTATTATTGTTCAGCTCAGATAATATAATTATATCCATTCAGCCCAATTGTTTACAGTCCACTATATATCTTTAGTAAATCTGCCCATTGTCAAAGATAGTTTCCGTATTTTGTGAGATAATTATATTTTTTTTTTTGTGAGAGTATAAATTCGCTTTATTTCGTGCACTTACATACGTTACATATATATATACGTATTACGTATATTACTAAAGCGTGATTTGCATTATTGGAGTGTCATTTGGATCCGATTTCTGCGAGGTAAATACATTCTTTGTTTGTTTACACCCAACGAGGCAGTAGGTAGATATTTTGATCTAAAAATAGAATCGTCAACGACTGATGTTTTTTGTTGTAAGCAAGATCTAGCGTATTATTGTCTAACGCGTATTGTCGGCACATGATTTCAAGGCAAATAACATAAAAGTAAACAAGTTGATCAGCCCTTTTCGATATTTTATGTTACGGTAATAGTTTCCGAACAGTTTTGTCCTGATATTGTCTGCTTTTTATAGTAAATTTTTTTTTGTTTTTTCATCTCATCTCTGCTTTTATTGTTTATGGTACACATATAGGGTGTTCCACGTTGGTTTGTCAGCTCATATACAGGTTGTTTAAAAAAAAAAATTTTTTTTTTTTTTTCTTTCTCTCTCATGTTTATTTAAGGGTTCCGTATTCCGTTTGAACATAGTCATTGTTACTTCATCAGCGCAAGTATCTCAGCTCTATTCATCTATCTCATCAATTGTTTTAGTTGTACGTCCGCTCTTATAGTTTAGCTCAAACTCGTTGAGTGTTTTGTCTTAGTAATCAACCACCTACTTACAGAATTAAGATGCCTTCGAAATCACAAGCCGCGATGTTTCGTGAGGCCGTAAAGGCGATAGTTCTGTTAAAGGAGATCGGTGAGGCGGTAGAGGCAGGCGACAGAAAAACTTATTCTGTGGCGGACTTCACCGCTCGTTACGCAAACATACAAAGCGTTAAAACTAAGTTAGAAAACGTATATTATGAGATCCTTGACGATGAGGATTTGTCCGACGAAACTGAGGCAAACTACACAAAAAATTTTCAGTCGGCACTTAGCAATTATGATGCTATACTAGTGGCATTCGAAAATTTAAAAGTAAAATCAGCGCTTCCGGACAAGACGCAACCCTTCAGCTCAGGTACACCCGTTGGTGTTTTACCAAAAATACCCATACCCGAGTTTCATTCGAACGTTGAAGAATGGCCCTCATTTATTGCCGTTTTTAGGAGCCTCGTCAGTGAGATGGCTACAGTCTCGGATGCTGTCAAACTGCATTACTTGTTAGGCGCCCTAAAGGGTGAGGCACATGATATGGTGAAACACCTCTACCCTACCAACGAGAATTATCCCATAGCCATGGAAATTCTAACCAAGCGTTACGACAATCGTCGTGTACTCATTGACCGGTTTGTGGACATTATAATGAACCTTCCGCACATCCACATGCGCTCGGATATCCGCACATCATTCTTAATTCCGCTTATCTCAGCGCAAAGCGCTCTCCGCAATCTCGATCTGCCCATGAAAGATTCCGACTATGTTTTCGTGTCCATGGTGGTGCGAAAACTACAAGGCGAGCTCCGCACTCTTTTTGAGCGGAAGTACGGATCTCGTGCAACTCTGCCCACGCTCAAGAACCTCATTGAGTTTCTGGAAGAGCACGCACGCTGCAAGGAGAATGAGTCATCGTTCCTTGCGTCACAGGAGGCTCCTTCTTCAGCACGGCTCGGCCCGTCAGAAAGGCTCGCTCAGCTCAATCAGCTAGTTCAGCCCACTCGACGTTCCCGTCAGACTTATACGGCTACTCGAGAATTCCGCCCCATAGCTCCGCTTAGGAGCCGGCAAGAATATCGCTCTCCTCAACCTGCTCCCCATAGGCCGTTCTTGGCATTCGGTGACGCCCTAACCTACTCGGCCCAACCGTCCTCATCATCCGCTCGTCAGCCAGTTTATTCGGCCCGATCATCCCCATCACCCACTCGCCGACAGAATTATTCGGCTCAACCTTCTTCCCCTACTGGTAGTATGCCATGCCCATACTGCAGGAATAGGGGACACAAACTCATCGCCTGCCCAGAGTTCAACAACCAGCCGATTCAAGGTCGGTGGGATTTTGTGAACTCACGCAACCGGTGCCGACGCTGTTTGGGTCCTCATTATGAGAACGAGTGCAGGTCTACACGTGCATGCAAGGAGTGTGGGCGGTCTGACCACCATACTTCACTGCATCGCCATGGGGCCATGTCTCCGACACGCTCATCTGCTCATTTGCTGCCTCCGTCTCTACGTGAGCAGCCCAGACAGCGCTCAGCGCATGAGCCTCAGTACCGTTCGGCACATGCTTCACAGGCATATACGTCCCATCCCAACTCGCCCACTCAATCGCGATCGCCAAGTAGGTCTCGGGTAGGTAGTCAACAGTGACTACCTACAATAACAGAGCACTATGAAGGCGAGGACGACCAGCACTCAGCACACTCAGCACACTCAGCACACTCAGCACACTCAGCACACTCATCACACACTCAATCAGCACATACACACTCAGTTCATTTTCACTCAATGAATTCAACTCCAACAGAAGATTCCTGTAACTCCGCACAACGTGTAGTGAACGTCACTAACACACCAATTTTGTTGCCAACCGTCTCACTTAAAATAGCAGACGTACATGGTCAATTTCACTCAGCACGAGCACTGTTAGACTGTGGAAGTATGCTGACTCTTTGTTCTCAGCGCATGGCCACAATTTTAAATTTACCATCAAAACATACATCTCTAAAAATCGCAGGAGTTGGGAATCAGCACACACAAAACTCAAAGGCATCAATCACAATTGTATGCCGACCTACTCACCGTGACACACCTATGATCACGGCCACAGCCCATATATTGAAGAACGTAACTGGGTACCTACCGTTGGAAAAGGTTCCAGATCTCGCTCAGTTAACAGGTCACCCACCAATTCCTCTTGCTGATCGAGAATATCACACACCAGCTCCGGTTGATCTAATACTAGGATCTGACGTTCTTGGTCAAGTGTTAGACGGAACCAAGGTTTCGCTCGGCCCTGGCAAGCCTATAGCCTTCGGCACGATATTTGATTTTACATTGATTGGACCTTTCGAAAGTTTACACACCTCACCCACCAATCAGGTCAATTCCGTTCACATTGTCGGCTCTCACACGGACTCAGAGCATTCAACTCATGACATTCACAAAAGTCTTGAGAGGTTTTGGGAATCCGAGGAACCCCAAACCTACAATCATACCAGCCCATTAGAGGAACAGTGTGAGGACATTTTCCGCACCACAACTACTCGTGAACCATCAGGTCAATATGTGGTTACACTGCCCTTTCTGCACAACGCGCCGACATTAGGTTCCACTCACGCTATTGCACTGCGCAGGTTTCTCAATTTAGAGAAAAAGCTGCTAGCGAACCCGCCCTTCCGCTCGAAATACGTAGAGTTTATGTCAGATTACATAAAATTGGGACATATGTCGCCGTGTCACCCCAATACCTTTGCTCATAAATCCCATTTCTATATCCCACATCATGGCATATTCAAGCCAGGGTCAGAAAAGTTACGCTGCGTGTTTGACGGAAGTTGTAAGAGCTCAAACGGCGTCAATCTAAATGATTGTCTTCATACAGGTCCAGCTCTTCAGCAAGATATTGTTGACATTATCATGTCCTTCAGGATCCACTCACAAGTTTTCAGCACAGACATCCGAATGATGTTCCGAAATATACTCATTCACCCAGAGCAAAGACGTTTTCAACTCATTCTCTGGCGGTCTTCACCCGACCAGCCCCTGCTCACGTATGCCCTTAATACCGTCACATATGGATTAAGGTCCAGCCCATACCATGCCATCCGCACTTTACTCCAATTGGCTGATGACGAAGGTCATCGCTACCCCCACGCTGCTCAGGTCCTCCGCAAATCAATATTTGTGGACGACATTCTCTCAGGTGCAGATTTTGTAGAATCTGCTCAGTCGCTCCAAAGCGAACTGATCGAGTTACTCGCCCTAGGTGGCTTTCAGCTCAGTAAATGGACCTCCAACTCGCCCCAGCTCCTTGAACGATTCCCAGATGACCAGTGCGACATGCCCAAGGACTTTGACTTCAGTCCCGACTCTAATTCCATTAAGGTTCTGGGAATACAGTGGATTCCTCAAACTGATGAGTTCACTTACCGCATTTCTCTGCCCACTCATGCTCAAGTCACAAAGCGCTCCATTCTCAGTACAGTAGCGTCTCTCTATGACCCCAATGGCTGGGTCACTCCAGTCATCTTCCGCGCAAAGATTCTTCTCCAGAAGCTTTGGCTTCTGAAAATAGGATGGGATGAGCCTATCTCTGAAGAAGTCCACACAGAGTGGCAACACATCTCAGAGGATCTTCCTCAGCTCTCAAACCTCCGTTTACCTCGGCACATTTGTAAGTACAAGCCCACGTCTACTTACTCACTTCACGGGTTCGCGGACGCATCAGAGGCTGGCTTTGGTGCCGCTATCTACCTTCATGAGCGCAATATCACTGGACATGTCAATGTACACCTAATCATTGGCAAGTCCAAGGTCGCACCCATAAAGACTCGTCTCTCAATCCCGAAATTGGAGTTGTCAGCCGCGACTCTTTTATCTCAGCTCATGACTCGAGTGTCAGCCCAATTGTCAGCTCATATAGACATTCAAACACACACATGCTGGTCAGATAGCACAATAGTGTTGGCATGGCTCAATACCCCACCTCACCGATTACAGACTTTCGAGGCCAATCGAGTGGCTAAGATCACAGCTATTTCAACTAGCCATACGTGGAGGCATGTGCCCACGAATCTCAACCCTGCTGACTGTGCAAGCAGAGGCATGTCTGCCCAATCTCTCTCACTTCATGACCTTTGGTGGTCACCCAGTTGGCTCAAAGAATCTACCTGCACTTGGCCCAAGATGCCACCCGCTCTAGGCCATCATGCTCTCCCAGGCCTTAAGCCCAAAAAGGTACCAGCACACATAGCAGTCCCAGATATCGATCTGGACTTGCTCACTCGCTACAGCTCACTTGACAAGCTCGTCGGAGTGACGGCTTGTATTAAAAGGTTCATATTCAATTGTCGGCACAGCCCAGATGCACGGCGCTCTGGTCCGTTGACAGCTAGTGAACGCAGGGACGCTCTGTTGCACTGGGTCCGCTCTGTTCAGCACAATGAGTTTGCTGAAGACATTAATCGTATCCAGACTGATAAAGTTTGTCCCGTTCGGCTCCAGCGTCTCTCGCCCTTCATAAAGGACGGCCTCTTGAGAGTCGGTGGTCGTCTCTCTCACGCGTCAATTAGGTATGACGCTCAACACCCACTCATTCTACCCAGCTCCAGTCCGCTCGTAGATCTCATTATAGATCACTATCACACAATACACTGCCACCCTGGAGCTGACACATTACACGCCATATTACGCCAGCAGTACTGGATTCTGTCCGCTCGTCGTATTATTAGACACCGCGTGTTTAAATGTATTAGATGTTTCCGGTGCCGCGCTCAGCCTAAGGCTCCGCTCATGGCTGATCTCCCAGCAGACAGAGTTACTCCTCAGCCAGTTTTTAGTCACGTCACGACGGACTTTGCTGGCCACTTCTTCGTTAAATCCAGCACGTTGCGGAACGCGAAACTCATTAAAGCGTACTTTTGTATTTTCGTTTGCCTCGCAACAAAGGCGGTTCATTTGGAACCAGTCTCTGCACTCTCAACGGAAGCGTTCTTTGCGGCATTGCAACGTTTTATCTCACGTCGCGGTACTCCGGTTTTCATTCGTTCAGACTGCGGCACAAACTATGTAGGTGCTAGGAATCAACTCATTGAAGTTCAGAACTTCCTCAGGTCAAACAATGATGCAATCACTCACAAGCTCGCGAATCAGCACATAACTTGGTTACTGAACCCGCCTAAAGGGCCTTGGTTCGGCGCTCTGCACGAAATAAACGTAAAATCCACCAAGCAACTACTTTATCGCGTGATCGGTGAACAGCACCTCACTTTTGAAGAATTCTCTACTCTTTTGGCTCGAATTGAGGCTGTACTCAACTCAAGACCCCTCTGCCCAATTTCATCAGACCCTACGGACTTTGAACCTCTCACGGCCGGACATTTCATTATTGGTCGTCCGCTCACCGCTCTACCTGAGCAGTCTTTTGACGACAGACCCATATCTGCTCTTAAACGCTTTCAACTCATTCAAGCGCTCTCTCAGCGCTTTTGGACTCTCTGGTCCGGATCCTACCTCCATACCCTGCAAACCCGCTCCAAATGGCTCTCCCCTTCTTCCCCTCCTCAAGTGGGTGAACTGGTCCTCATCAAAGAGGATGACTTGCCTCCGCTCCAATGGAAGCTGGGGAGAATTCTCCGCACGATACCTGGCAAGGATGGAGTGATCCGAGTTGTGGATCTGGACACAGCTCATGGAAATCTGCGACGACCTGTGTTCAAGATAGCCAGGCTGCCGTTGGATTCAGCTCAAGAGGAGTCGCAGCCCCGGCCCCCCCAGGATGTTCACGCTAGACCGTGACGCATGATTCGCACCCGCATGCGGGGATGACCACCCCCCCCCCCCGCCGCGCGCCGGTCGAGGCGCGCGCGGGCGTTGGTCTCATTCTCTTCCGCCCGAAACGTTTTGAGAGACACACGTATGCATACTCGCGTCGCGACACAAAAATTATCGTGTAATTAACAGTGTTGTGTTCAAGTGACTCCAAGACAATCCTGCACATTCCTGCACAGACGTCTGCTCCATCAACACAACAAGGAAGGCTCAGCACGTCACCGCATCTCCCGTCGGCCCGTCCACAGACACTCAAACCAGGTCAGTTTACCCACAATCTTTTTCTTATCCTGTCTGCTCTCCCACTCAAATTTCATCAGCCCTGCATCCTGTAGTCAGCGGCTACAATAGTTTTTAATCAATTGTTATTTCATTTTAATTTAAATAAGTTGCTTCACTGTGAACAATACGGATTCACTAGAGGGAGGTCAACCACAGATGCAGGAGTTGCTTTAGTTAAGCACATTTTTGATGCTTGGGAAGAAAAGCAGGATGCATTTGGTGTATTTTGTGACCTCTCGAAAGCCTTCGATTGCGTTAATCATGAAACACTCTTATGTAAATTAGATCACTACGGAGTGAGGGGCAAATCTTTGGCGTTAATGAAGTCGTATCTTAGTGATCGTATTCAAAAGGTAGACATTAATGGGGTAAAATCATGTGGAGCATTAGTTAAAATGGGTGTCCCACAGGGTTCCATATTGGGGCCCTTGCTGTTTTTAATTTACATAAATGACCTTCCCTATTTAATTAAAGACTTAACTAAGATAGTACTATTCGCAGACGACACGTCACTTATTTTTAAAGTTAATAGACGTAAAGATATCCTTGACGACGCGAATACAACTTTATCACTGGTGCTTGATTGGTTTACTGTAAATAATTTAGTTTTAAACGCAAAAAAGACAAAATGTATAAAATTCACGTTACCAAATGTTATTCAAGTGGATTGTAATTTGCTTTTGCAGGGGTCCAAGCTGGAGTTAGTTAACGAAACTAAGTTTTTGGGCATTACGGTAGACTCTCGTCTTCAGTGGGGTCCCCACATAGAAGCCCTATGTGGTAGACTTAGTTCGGCCGCATACGCTGTTAGACGCATAAGACAAATTACTGATGTAGATACTGCTAGACTAGTCTATTTTAGTTACTTTCACAGCATTATGTCATACGGCATGCTGTTATGGGGTAGAGCCGCGGATACAGACGCAGTCTTTGTTTTGCAGAAGAGAGCAATTCGGGCTATTTATAATATGAAGCTACGGGATTCATTAAGAGAAAAGTTCAAAGAAATTAATATATTAACTGTTTCTTGTGAATATATTTACCAGGTCCTTAGATATGTTAGAAAAAATGTTGAGTCTCTCCCAAGGCTTGGTGAGCAACATTGTAAGGAAACCAGAAATAAGTATAAACTGGCTTTTCCAAAAATCAGACTCGCCAAAGTGAGTACCTCTTTCGTAGGACATGGTATAAGATTTTACAATAAACTTCCAAAAGAGGTCCTTACTTTGTCAGAGAATAAGTTTAAACAGTATATTAAGCAGGGCCTACTGAAAAAGGCATATTATAAAATAAATGAATATTTGGATGATGGTGAAGCATGGTGTTATAGTGAAACTGATTTTGATGATAGTAGGTAATAATTTAATTAATTAATATAATTTCCTAACTTTTGATTCCACTTAAGAGTTAACATTAATTAATTACAGACTGTAAAAGGAAATAGACTATATGAGACAGGTAGGCAAAGATATATATGTTTTTCTTTTTTCATTAACCTGAATTCCTGCTGTCTTGTATTTTCTTATCCCTTGGTTAAAGTAGATATAAGTAATTCAATGTATAGTTTAAGTTTATGTTAAAAAAAAAGACATGATCTTGCCAAGTTTCTTGCCCGTTCTTCTTAGCAAGACTAATCGAATGGGCGGAGAAAGGCATGTATTTATATACGTAACCTATTACTATGTAGTATATAGGATGGGATTTGGTCGGCCGCCTGGATTCGTGCTGGGGGCTCGGTTGGTGATCATTGAACCTTGTTCCTGGTCCCTGGCCGGGTCTCCGGTATGGGTTCGGGCGGTTGATTGGATTTCACCTTGTATAATAATATATTACCTATAATTTTAATTGTATATATATTGCTACATAAATTAAATACACATTTAATCTAAGTAGTTCATGTACATTTATTATTTTATTACATATATTTTTATAAGATTAAAATTTGACTTGTGAAACGTGTATTATATATACCTACTTTGCAAAATAAACTTTTTGAATTTTGAATTTTGAAGATGACAGGAGTGTTTTAATACTTTATGAAACTGTCACATAGAGATGACAGGAGTGTTTTAATACTTTATGAAACTGTCACATAAAGATGACAGGAGTGTTTTAATACTTTATGAAATTGTCACATAAAGATGACAGGAGTGTTTTTATACTTTATGAAACTGTCACATAAAGATGACAGGAGTATTTTAATACTTTATGAAACTGTCACATTAAGATGACAGGAGTGTTTTAATACTTTATGAAACTGTCACATAAAGATGACAGGAGTATTTTAATACTTTATGAAACTGTCACATTAAGATGACAGGAGTGTTTTAATACTTTATGAAACTGTCACATAAAGATGACAGGAGTGTTTTAATACTTTATGAAACTGTCACATAAAGATGACAGAAGTGTTTTAATACTTTATGAAACTGTCACATAAAGATGACAGGAGTGTTTTAATACTTTATGAAACTGTCACATAAAGATGACAGGAGTGTTTTAATACTTTATGAAACTGTCACATAAAGATGACAGGAGTGTTTTAATACTTTATGAAACTGTCACAAAAAGATGACAGGAGTGTTTTAATACTTTATGAAACTGTCACATAAAGATGACAGGAGTGTTTTAATACTTTATGAAACTGTCACATAAAGATGACAGGAGTGTTTTAATACTTTATGAAACTGTCACATAAAGATGACAGGAGTGTTTTAATACTTTATGAAACTGTCACAAAAAGATGACAGGAGTGTTTTAATACTTTATGAAACTGTCACATAAAGATGACAGGAGTGTTTTAATACTTTATGAAACTGTCACATAAAGATGGCAGGAGTGTTTTAATACTTTATGAAACTGTCACATAAAGATGACAGGTGTGTTTTAACACTTTATGAAACTGTCACATAAAGATTACAGGAGTATTTTAATACTTTATGAAACTGTCACATAAAGATGACAGGAGTGTTTTAATACCTTATGAAACTGTCACATAAAGATGACAGGAGTGTTTTAATACTTTATGAAACTGTCACATAAAGATGACAGGAGTGTTTTAATACTTTATGAAACTGTCACGTAAAGATGACAAGAGTTTTTTAATACTTTATGAAATTGTCACAAAAAGATGACAGGAGTGTTTTAATACTTTATGAAACTGTCACATAAAGATGACAGGAGTGTTTTAATACTTTATGAAACTGTCACATAAAGATGACAGGAGTGTTTTAATACTTTATGAAACTGTCACATAAAGATGACAGGAGTGTTTTAATACTTTATGAAACTGTCACATAAAGATGACAGGAGTGTTTTAATACTTTATGAAACTGTCACATAAAGATGACAGGAGTGTTTTAATACTCTATAAAACTGTCACATAAAGATGCCAGGAGTGTTTTAATACTTTATGAAACTGTCACATAAAGATGACAGGAGTGTTTTAATACTTTATGAAACTGTCACATAAAGATGACAGGAGTGTTATAATACTTTATGAAACTGTCACATAAAGATGACAGGAGTGTTTTAATACTTTATGAAACTGTCACATAAAGATGACAGGAGTGTTTTAATACTTTATGAAACTGTCACATAAAGATGACAGGTGTGTTTTAACACTTTATGAAACTGTCACATAAAGATTACAGGAGTATTTTAATACTTTATGAAACTGTCACATAAAGATGACAGGAGTGTTTTAATACCTTATGAAACTGTCACATAAAGATGACAGGAGTGTTTTAATACTTTATGAAACTGTCACATAAAGATGACAGGAGTGTTTTAATACTTTATGAAACTGTCACGTAAAGATGACAAGAGTTTTTTAATACTTTATGAAATTGTCACAAAAAGATGACAGGAGTGTTTTAATACTTTATGAAACTGTCACATAAAGATGACAGGAGTGTTTTAATACTTTATGAAACTGTCACATAAAGATGACAGGAGTGTTTTAATACTTTATGAAACTGTCACATAAAGATGACAGGAGTGTTTTAATACTTTATGAAACTGTCACATAAAGATGACAGGATTGTTTTAATACTTTATAAAACTGTCACATAAAGATGACAGGAGTGTTTTAATACTTTATGAAACTGTCACATAAAGATGACAGGAGTGTTTTAATACTTTATGAAACTGTCACATAAAGATGACAGGAGTGTTTTAATACTTTATGAAACTGTCACATAAAGATGACAGGAGTGTTTTAATACTTTATGAAACTGTCACATAAAGATGACAGGAGTGTTTTAATACTCTATAAAACTGTCACATAAAGATGCCAGGAGTGTTTTAATACTTTATGAAACTGTCACATAAAGATGACAGGAGTGTTTTAATACTTTATGAAACTGTCACATAAAGATGACAGGAGTGTTATAATACTTTATGAAACTGTCACATAAAGATGACAGGAGTGTTTTAATACTTTATGAAACTGTCACATAAAGATGACAGGAGTGTTTTAATACTTTATGAAACTGTCACATAAAGATGACAGGAGTGTTTTAATACTTTATGAAACTGTCACATAAAGATGACAGGAGTGTTTTAATACTTTATGAAACTGTCACATAAAGATGGAGTAAATCGGAACGCGCCCTGAGCAGCTGTCAAAAACAGCAGCTCCTGTTTTTATTTATAATTTTAGTTTAAATCCCCCTAATTTCATCAATTATTAGTGTTTTATTGTTAATTAGTGTATAAAATACCTAGGGGGTAAATTTATTTATTAGTGAAAACGCCAAAAACTGATAAATTTTTGGCTAAAATTTGTTAGTAACGGTCACCGGAACAAAGGATTCTAAAGGCGAGTATATCGTGTTTTTATGTAATTTATTGTAAGACCTAGTAGTTAGGTAAAATATTGTACCTTGCCTGTACTAGACAAATCTCTTATCATATTTAGCACTGAGTAATCTATTTTTAGATTGTTTCTTGTTTTCTTGCTAATTTTTCTCTATAACTTTCAGCCTTTCTTTCTCTCACTTACCTATTAATTTATTTTCCACAGTCTTATTTTGTATTCTTACATTTATTTCACCTTTTATTCTACATACTTTACTCAACTCTCAGTGCATTATTACTATTGTTTACTATTATTTATATGATTGTAGCTAGGAGATTATTTGCAATTCCATTGATTATTTAGAGTCATTATATACATTTAACATACACAATTCCTTAAAATACATATCTCACACTGTGAGAAACGTCCAGTTTCACACACAAGTGTTAGTTTGGCTCGCTGTGCTTGACGAATAGTGGAAGCACAGTCGAACGCTTGACTAAATTACTTGTTTAATTCACATCACCCACAAAACTCAAGCACCAAACCTACACATTACAAGCATAACACAATCCTGCATAAAGGGCTCTCATACTTCCTGGCTAAGTTTGTGGAAATACTACCGTTCTCCCCCATATCATTTCAGGTCAATCCGTCAAAATGATGACCCGGAGCCAACTGAGCAGGGCTCTAAATCAAGAATTGCAGCTGAAGTTGGCGACCACCCTTGAGGACCTCAAGACTGCCAGAGAGCTCAATGCTCAGCTTCTCCAAGAGCGGAAAGAGAGTGAACAAGAGATAGAAAATGTGAACACTCAAAATAGTCTCTTAAAACGTGAGATGATTGTTATTGACAGGGAGCGTGCAACATTCCATACTCAACGAGATTCATTACACAAGGAAATCACCTCTTACAATGAGTGCATCCGAACACATGAAGCATCACTACAAAAAATATGTGACCTTGAACAGCAGCTTGCAAAGGCCCATAATGAACTGCAACAAGTAATCATGGAACGAGAAAACTATGAAGCAGAGCAAAACCTACAAACATCTATGGTACTATATGATGAATTAGTTAGCTGCGATGAATCTCATTCAACATTACACACTATCGACTCAACTAATGTGACTGTAACACACCAATCGAGCGAAATCACCGAATTGAGATTGGAACTAGAGGCCATGCGACAAAAATATCATGCTGCAAGGGATGAGCTTACTCAGCAGGATGTAACCTTTGCAGAAATGTTGAAGATTGCTGAATCCATGGGTGAAATCATAGACAGCAATGATGAAAAACTACAGTTCCTTGTAAAAGCGACACAGCCTTCAGAGGAACGTAGCTGCATACACAGTAGCTGCCTGCTGTGTAGGTCATCTGCAACTCCGGCTTTTCCGGACACTCCGCCTATACTGACCCCTCAAGATCTGCATACGTCTATGGGCCTCTCACCATCCCAGAGACACCTTGGCATGACTATGACATCACCCGCACAGGAGCACACCTCTGTCACTGGTCTGAAAGTGTCCCCAGGCTCTCCTGAAGTGCCAGTGCCCCCGTCCGAGTCCGGAGGTGAGGACTGTCAGCGTTACCAGCGTCCCAAAACACCGGTCTCCACACCTCAACCTAAGAGCAAGGCTACCCGTCGAAGGCAACGTCACCGTTCTGCTCGTCTTCGTCGAGGCTCCGGTCATGGCGCAGAGCCATCATCCACTCCTGCAGTGGAAACCGCGTCAGATCCTGCACCTACGTCTAACGCGCTGCCCACGCCGAGCTCTTCCCCTCAGCCCTCTGAGCCCTTGCCGGTTGCTGCGTCAGCGACTGGATCCTCAGCGTCGCAAGGACAAAATACTGTTGTGTTTACAGACACTATTGGAAAAAACTTAGGGCCCTTATTAGGAAATAAACTTGTGCAGAAAGTCACCAATATTTGCATGCCAGGTGCATCTTTCATACAAATTGTAGAACGTTTGCTTAAAATGGAATATAATTTAAATACTACAATTGTTCTGTTAATAGGAAATAGTACAGGTATCACACAAAGTGACCTTATTAAATATCTCGAGCTAATGTTACAGCTTAGGGTTAAAAAAATCATTATTTGTGAATTCCCTTATTCAGAATTACTTACAGGGTCACAAAAAACTAATTTATATAATTTGAATATGTGCATGCACAACTTCTCGGCGTGTCACAGTGACAAAGTGCACTACTTTAAAACGAATATCCACATTCGTAATTTTTCTTTGACAGAAGGTACTTTGTACCTTGCAAATTATTATAAAAAACAATTAGCTACTAAGTTAGCATGCATTTTAGAATGTAGTGAATTTGTTACAAAGTGTGTAACAGAAAATTTTCCAATACCTGTTATAATTGATGGTATTTGTAATGTTAATTATTTACATAATTTTGTCCCTATTGACACGGTTAGTACAAGTACTAACAAAATTGTAAAAAATTCTTTTTAAAATTGAAGACAACGGGAGGGCTGCCTGTATTAAAGTTGGTACATCAAAATATACAAGGCGGCTTTCTCGGCAAAATACTTTCAATCGAGTTGTTCTTAGAGGAATCAAAAACAGATATTTTGTGTGTAACCGAACACCATCTACATGAACATAATATGCAGTTTAATGTGAATAATTTTAGTGTTCTTAGCTGCTACAATAGATTAAAAATACAAAAAGGTGGATCCATGATTCTTGTAAAAAATAATATAAAAGCAAAGGAAAGAAAAGACATTGTAAAACTTTCTGTAGAACATCAAATTGAATTAGCTTGCATAGAAATGAGTACATATATTATCCTCTGTGTTTACCGACCCTCAGGACAAGATTACAACATTTTTGAAAAAGCAATGGAAGAGGTTTTAAAATTATTATTTGATGCCAAGAAAAAAGTTATTATATGTGGAGATTTTAACGTAGATTTACTAGAAAAATCAATTATGCGCTCAAAATTAATACATTTATTCAAATCATTTAATTTGTCTAATGTGTTCTTAGAACCTACTCGAATTACTCGGGATACTGCGTCATGCCTCGACAATATATTCTGTGATTGCGAATATTCAGACAATAAAATAATCAACCGCTTGCAGTCCGATCACAGTGGCCAAACTATAACCATTAAACAAAGCGTAAATCAATTGCCCAAAAAAGCTTTTTGCAGGCCTATTACAACTCACAAAGTAGATTGTTTCAAAGCAAACCTAGAAGTTAAATTAGCACATTTTAATCTTCTCCAAGACGATCTAAACGCTCTCTTTACAGACCTTTTCAACATAGTCTCCAAAGAGTTCGAAAATACGTTTAAGATGCAAAAACTTTCTAACAAAAGTAAAATCACCTTCAGTGACTGGGCGACTCCAGGTATTTACAAAAGCAGAAATCATTTATACGAATTATACGACATGAAGTCCTACAATAATAATGTTAAATTTACTGAATTCATGAAAAATTACTCACGCATCTTTAAATTGGTGTGTTTAAAAGCAAAAAGTATCTACTTAAATAAAAAACTTAAAAGGTCCGATAACAAAGTAAAAACAGTATGGAACATCATAAATACTGAAACTGGGAAAAGTAAGAAACGTGATAACGAGCTTAAGTTAAGTATTAACAATGAAGTCGTTACGGGAGATAAAGAGGTTGCGAATGCCTTTGAACAATTCTTTACTGAAATTCCGTTCTTAACAACTAAAGATTTAAATTCAAGCCCTGGGCTTGCGCAGGATCTTTTAATAGATAACGTACCTCAGTGTCTTTCTGTATTTGCTTTTAAACATATTAATTCATTAACTGTAATTAAAGCATTTAAATCGCTTAACTTGAAAAAAACCGAGGACTTATGGGGACTATCTGTGAAAGTTATAAGTTCTGTTATTGATTTAATAGCTCCTTATTTGGCATTAATTTTTAATAAATGTGTAGATGATGGTATCTTTCCTGACTTAATGAAGTTTAGTAAATTGATCCCCCTTTTTAAATCAGGCGACAACGGTGACCCATCAAACTATAGACCTGTGTCAGTTTTACCGGTTTTGAGTAAGGTTTTTGAAAAAATAGTTGTTCACGCTAGACCGTGACGCATGATTCGCACCCGCATGCGGGGATGACCACCCCCCCCCCCCGCCGCGCGCCGGTCGAGGCGCGCGCGGGCGTTGGTCTCATTCTCTTCCGCCCGAAACGTTTTGAGAGACACACGTATGCATACTCGCGTCGCGACACAAAAATTATCGTGTAATTAACAGTGTTGTGTTCAAGTGACTCCAAGACAATCCTGCACATTCCTGCACAGACGTCTGCTCCATCAACACAACAAGGAAGGCTCAGCACGTCACCGCATCTCCCGTCGGCCCGTCCACAGACACTCAAACCAGGTCAGTTTACCCACAATCTTTTTCTTATCCTGTCTGCTCTCCCACTCAAATTTCATCAGCCCTGCATCCTGTAGTCAGCGGCTACATTTTTGGACCTTCGAGCCGGTAGTGACCAAATTTTTGGTCACTTCGAGCCGTCAAACCCCGGCCCCGCAGCCCCCGTCGATTTATTACAGTCCATTTTCAATCCAAGAAAATTTTTGGTTTATATCACCCCCCGCCTATCCCCCGCCGGCCCGTAACTTTGTTTGAACCAGCCCCCGTCGATTTACTACAGTCCATTTTCACCCGGTTACATATTTTGCCCCCTTTCCCGGCAAAAAATATTTTGTGGTTTCGAATACCTATCGCGGGTAGATAATTAGAACCGCCGCCTGGAACATTCCATTTATCGGTTAGAACCGGCCCCCCCACGCCCCGTTACAGAATAAACTCAGTTTTGTTATTATTGTTCAGCTCAGATAATATAATTATATCCATTCAGCCCAATTGTTTACAGTCCACTATATATCTTTAGTAAATCTGCCCATTGTCAAAGATAGTTTCCGTATTTTGTGAGATAATTATATTTTTTTTTTTGTGAGAGTATAAATTCGCTTTATTTCGTGCACTTACATACGTTACATATATATATACGTATTACGTATATTACTAAAGCGTGATTTGCATTATTGGAGTGTCATTTGGATCCGATTTCTGCGAGGTAAATACATTCTTTGTTTGTTTACACCCAACGAGGCAGTAGGTAGATATTTTGATCTAAAAATAGAATCGTCAACGACTGATGTTTTTTGTTGTAAGCAAGATCTAGCGTATTATTGTCTAACGCGTATTGTCGGCACATGATTTCAAGGCAAATAACATAAAAGTAAACAAGTTGATCAGCCCTTTTCGATATTTTATGTTACGGTAATAGTTTCCGAACAGTTTTGTCCTGATATTGTCTGCTTTTTATAGTAAATTTTTTTTTGTTTTTTCATCTCATCTCTGCTTTTATTGTTTATGGTACACATATAGGGTGTTCCACGTTGGTTTGTCAGCTCATATACAGGTTGTTTAAAAAAAAAAATTTTTTTTTTTTTTTCTTTCTCTCTCATGTTTATTTAAGGGTTCCGTATTCCGTTTGAACATAGTCATTGTTACTTCATCAGCGCAAGTATCTCAGCTCTATTCATCTATCTCATCAATTGTTTTAGTTGTACGTCCGCTCTTATAGTTTAGCTCAAACTCGTTGAGTGTTTTGTCTTAGTAATCAACCACCTACTTACAGAATTAAGATGCCTTCGAAATCACAAGCCGCGATGTTTCGTGAGGCCGTAAAGGCGATAGTTCTGTTAAAGGAGATCGGTGAGGCGGTAGAGGCAGGCGACAGAAAAACTTATTCTGTGGCGGACTTCACCGCTCGTTACGCAAACATACAAAGCGTTAAAACTAAGTTAGAAAACGTATATTATGAGATCCTTGACGATGAGGATTTGTCCGACGAAACTGAGGCAAACTACACAAAAAATTTTCAGTCGGCACTTAGCAATTATGATGCTATACTAGTGGCATTCGAAAATTTAAAAGTAAAATCAGCGCTTCCGGACAAGACGCAACCCTTCAGCTCAGGTACACCCGTTGGTGTTTTACCAAAAATACCCATACCCGAGTTTCATTCGAACGTTGAAGAATGGCCCTCATTTATTGCCGTTTTTAGGAGCCTCGTCAGTGAGATGGCTACAGTCTCGGATGCTGTCAAACTGCATTACTTGTTAGGCGCCCTAAAGGGTGAGGCACATGATATGGTGAAACACCTCTACCCTACCAACGAGAATTATCCCATAGCCATGGAAATTCTAACCAAGCGTTACGACAATCGTCGTGTACTCATTGACCGGTTTGTGGACATTATAATGAACCTTCCGCACATCCACATGCGCTCGGATATCCGCACATCATTCTTAATTCCGCTTATCTCAGCGCAAAGCGCTCTCCGCAATCTCGATCTGCCCATGAAAGATTCCGACTATGTTTTCGTGTCCATGGTGGTGCGAAAACTACAAGGCGAGCTCCGCACTCTTTTTGAGCGGAAGTACGGATCTCGTGCAACTCTGCCCACGCTCAAGAACCTCATTGAGTTTCTGGAAGAGCACGCACGCTGCAAGGAGAATGAGTCATCGTTCCTTGCGTCACAGGAGGCTCCTTCTTCAGCACGGCTCGGCCCGTCAGAAAGGCTCGCTCAGCTCAATCAGCTAGTTCAGCCCACTCGACGTTCCCGTCAGACTTATACGGCTACTCGAGAATTCCGCCCCATAGCTCCGCTTAGGAGCCGGCAAGAATATCGCTCTCCTCAACCTGCTCCCCATAGGCCGTTCTTGGCATTCGGTGACGCCCTAACCTACTCGGCCCAACCGTCCTCATCATCCGCTCGTCAGCCAGTTTATTCGGCCCGATCATCCCCATCACCCACTCGCCGACAGAATTATTCGGCTCAACCTTCTTCCCCTACTGGTAGTATGCCATGCCCATACTGCAGGAATAGGGGACACAAACTCATCGCCTGCCCAGAGTTCAACAACCAGCCGATTCAAGGTCGGTGGGATTTTGTGAACTCACGCAACCGGTGCCGACGCTGTTTGGGTCCTCATTATGAGAACGAGTGCAGGTCTACACGTGCATGCAAGGAGTGTGGGCGGTCTGACCACCATACTTCACTGCATCGCCATGGGGCCATGTCTCCGACACGCTCATCTGCTCATTTGCTGCCTCCGTCTCTACGTGAGCAGCCCAGACAGCGCTCAGCGCATGAGCCTCAGTACCGTTCGGCACATGCTTCACAGGCATATACGTCCCATCCCAACTCGCCCACTCAATCGCGATCGCCAAGTAGGTCTCGGGTAGGTAGTCAACAGTGACTACCTACAATAACAGAGCACTATGAAGGCGAGGACGACCAGCACTCAGCACACTCAGCACACTCAGCACACTCAGCACACTCATCACACACTCAATCAGCACATACACACTCAGTTCATTTTCACTCAATGAATTCAACTCCAACAGAAGATTCCTGTAACTCCGCACAACGTGTAGTGAACGTCACTAACACACCAATTTTGTTGCCAACCGTCTCACTTAAAATAGCAGACGTACATGGTCAATTTCACTCAGCACGAGCACTGTTAGACTGTGGAAGTATGCTGACTCTTTGTTCTCAGCGCATGGCCACAATTTTAAATTTACCATCAAAACATACATCTCTAAAAATCGCAGGAGTTGGGAATCAGCACACACAAAACTCAAAGGCATCAATCACAATTGTATGCCGACCTACTCACCGTGACACACCTATGATCACGGCCACAGCCCATATATTGAAGAACGTAACTGGGTACCTACCGTTGGAAAAGGTTCCAGATCTCGCTCAGTTAACAGGTCACCCACCAATTCCTCTTGCTGATCGAGAATATCACACACCAGCTCCGGTTGATCTAATACTAGGATCTGACGTTCTTGGTCAAGTGTTAGACGGAACCAAGGTTTCGCTCGGCCCTGGCAAGCCTATAGCCTTCGGCACGATATTTGATTTTACATTGATTGGACCTTTCGAAAGTTTACACACCTCACCCACCAATCAGGTCAATTCCGTTCACATTGTCGGCTCTCACACGGACTCAGAGCATTCAACTCATGACATTCACAAAAGTCTTGAGAGGTTTTGGGAATCCGAGGAACCCCAAACCTACAATCATACCAGCCCATTAGAGGAACAGTGTGAGGACATTTTCCGCACCACAACTACTCGTGAACCATCAGGTCAATATGTGGTTACACTGCCCTTTCTGCACAACGCGCCGACATTAGGTTCCACTCACGCTATTGCACTGCGCAGGTTTCTCAATTTAGAGAAAAAGCTGCTAGCGAACCCGCCCTTCCGCTCGAAATACGTAGAGTTTATGTCAGATTACATAAAATTGGGACATATGTCGCCGTGTCACCCCAATACCTTTGCTCATAAATCCCATTTCTATATCCCACATCATGGCATATTCAAGCCAGGGTCAGAAAAGTTACGCTGCGTGTTTGACGGAAGTTGTAAGAGCTCAAACGGCGTCAATCTAAATGATTGTCTTCATACAGGTCCAGCTCTTCAGCAAGATATTGTTGACATTATCATGTCCTTCAGGATCCACTCACAAGTTTTCAGCACAGACATCCGAATGATGTTCCGAAATATACTCATTCACCCAGAGCAAAGACGTTTTCAACTCATTCTCTGGCGGTCTTCACCCGACCAGCCCCTGCTCACGTATGCCCTTAATACCGTCACATATGGATTAAGGTCCAGCCCATACCATGCCATCCGCACTTTACTCCAATTGGCTGATGACGAAGGTCATCGCTACCCCCACGCTGCTCAGGTCCTCCGCAAATCAATATTTGTGGACGACATTCTCTCAGGTGCAGATTTTGTAGAATCTGCTCAGTCGCTCCAAAGCGAACTGATCGAGTTACTCGCCCTAGGTGGCTTTCAGCTCAGTAAATGGACCTCCAACTCGCCCCAGCTCCTTGAACGATTCCCAGATGACCAGTGCGACATGCCCAAGGACTTTGACTTCAGTCCCGACTCTAATTCCATTAAGGTTCTGGGAATACAGTGGATTCCTCAAACTGATGAGTTCACTTACCGCATTTCTCTGCCCACTCATGCTCAAGTCACAAAGCGCTCCATTCTCAGTACAGTAGCGTCTCTCTATGACCCCAATGGCTGGGTCACTCCAGTCATCTTCCGCGCAAAGATTCTTCTCCAGAAGCTTTGGCTTCTGAAAATAGGATGGGATGAGCCTATCTCTGAAGAAGTCCACACAGAGTGGCAACACATCTCAGAGGATCTTCCTCAGCTCTCAAACCTCCGTTTACCTCGGCACATTTGTAAGTACAAGCCCACGTCTACTTACTCACTTCACGGGTTCGCGGACGCATCAGAGGCTGGCTTTGGTGCCGCTATCTACCTTCATGAGCGCAATATCACTGGACATGTCAATGTACACCTAATCATTGGCAAGTCCAAGGTCGCACCCATAAAGACTCGTCTCTCAATCCCGAAATTGGAGTTGTCAGCCGCGACTCTTTTATCTCAGCTCATGACTCGAGTGTCAGCCCAATTGTCAGCTCATATAGACATTCAAACACACACATGCTGGTCAGATAGCACAATAGTGTTGGCATGGCTCAATACCCCACCTCACCGATTACAGACTTTCGAGGCCAATCGAGTGGCTAAGATCACAGCTATTTCAACTAGCCATACGTGGAGGCATGTGCCCACGAATCTCAACCCTGCTGACTGTGCAAGCAGAGGCATGTCTGCCCAATCTCTCTCACTTCATGACCTTTGGTGGTCACCCAGTTGGCTCAAAGAATCTACCTGCACTTGGCCCAAGATGCCACCCGCTCTAGGCCATCATGCTCTCCCAGGCCTTAAGCCCAAAAAGGTACCAGCACACATAGCAGTCCCAGATATCGATCTGGACTTGCTCACTCGCTACAGCTCACTTGACAAGCTCGTCGGAGTGACGGCTTGTATTAAAAGGTTCATATTCAATTGTCGGCACAGCCCAGATGCACGGCGCTCTGGTCCGTTGACAGCTAGTGAACGCAGGGACGCTCTGTTGCACTGGGTCCGCTCTGTTCAGCACAATGAGTTTGCTGAAGACATTAATCGTATCCAGACTGATAAAGTTTGTCCCGTTCGGCTCCAGCGTCTCTCGCCCTTCATAAAGGACGGCCTCTTGAGAGTCGGTGGTCGTCTCTCTCACGCGTCAATTAGGTATGACGCTCAACACCCACTCATTCTACCCAGCTCCAGTCCGCTCGTAGATCTCATTATAGATCACTATCACACAATACACTGCCACCCTGGAGCTGACACATTACACGCCATATTACGCCAGCAGTACTGGATTCTGTCCGCTCGTCGTATTATTAGACACCGCGTGTTTAAATGTATTAGATGTTTCCGGTGCCGCGCTCAGCCTAAGGCTCCGCTCATGGCTGATCTCCCAGCAGACAGAGTTACTCCTCAGCCAGTTTTTAGTCACGTCACGACGGACTTTGCTGGCCACTTCTTCGTTAAATCCAGCACGTTGCGGAACGCGAAACTCATTAAAGCGTACTTTTGTATTTTCGTTTGCCTCGCAACAAAGGCGGTTCATTTGGAACCAGTCTCTGCACTCTCAACGGAAGCGTTCTTTGCGGCATTGCAACGTTTTATCTCACGTCGCGGTACTCCGGTTTTCATTCGTTCAGACTGCGGCACAAACTATGTAGGTGCTAGGAATCAACTCATTGAAGTTCAGAACTTCCTCAGGTCAAACAATGATGCAATCACTCACAAGCTCGCGAATCAGCACATAACTTGGTTATTAAACCCGCCTAAAGGGCCTTGGTTCGGCGCACTGCACGAAATAAACGTAAAATCCACCAAGCAACTACTTTATCGCGTGATAGGTGAACAGCACCTCACTTTTGAGGAATTCTCTACCCTTTTGGCTCGAATTGAGGCTGTACTCAACTCAAGACCCCTCTGCCCAATTTCATCCGACCCTACGGACTTTGAACCTCTCACGGCCGGACATTTCATTATTGGTCGTCCGCTCACCGCTCTACCTGAGCAGTCTTTTGACGACAGACCCATATCTGCTCTTAAACGCTTTCAACTCATTCAAGCGCTCTCTCAGCGCTTTTGGACTCTCTGGTCCGGATCCTACCTCCATACCCTGCAAACCCGCTCCAAATGGCTCTCCCCTTCTTCCCCTCCTCAAGTGGGTGAACTGGTCCTCATCAAAGAGGATGACTTGCCTCCGCTCCAATGGAAGCTGGGGAGAATTCTCCGCACGATACCTGGCAAGGATGGAGTGATCCGAGTTGTGGATCTGGACACAGCTCATGGAAATCTGCGACGACCTGTGTTCAAGATAGCCAGGCTGCCGTTGGATTCAGCTCAAGAGGAGTCGCAGCCCCGGCCCCCCCAGGATGTTCACGCTAGACCGTGACGCATGATTCGCACCCGCATGCGGGGATGACCACCCCCCCCCCCGCCGCGCGCCGGTCGAGGCGCGCGCGGGCGTTGGTCTCATTCTCTTCCGCCCGAAACGTTTTGAGAGACACACGTATGCATACTCGCGTCGCGACACAAAAATTATCGTGTAATTAACAGTGTTGTGTTCAAGTGACTCCAAGACAATCCTGCACATTCCTGCACAGACGTCTGCTCCATCAACACAACAAGGAAGGCTCAGCACGTCACCGCATCTCCCGTCGGCCCGTCCACAGACACTCAAACCAGGTCAGTTTACCCACAATCTTTTTCTTATCCTGTCTGCTCTCCCACTCAAATTTCATCAGCCCTGCATCCTGTAGTCAGCGGCTACAATAGTTTTTAATCAATTGTTATTTCATTTTAATTTAAATAAGTTGCTTCACTGTGAACAATACGGATTCACTAGAGGGAGGTCAACCACAGATGCAGGAGTTGCTTTAGTTAAGCACATTTTTGATGCTTGGGAAGAAAAGCAGGATGCATTTGGTGTATTTTGTGACCTCTCGAAAGCCTTCGATTGCGTTAATCATGAAACACTCTTATGTAAATTAGATCACTACGGAGTGAGGGGCAAATCTTTGGCGTTAATGAAGTCGTATCTTAGTGATCGTATTCAAAAGGTAGACATTAATGGGGTAAAATCATGTGGAGCATTAGTTAAAATGGGTGTCCCACAGGGTTCCATATTGGGGCCCTTGCTGTTTTTAATTTACATAAATGACCTTCCCTATTTAATTAAAGACTTAACTAAGATAGTACTATTCGCAGACGACACGTCACTTATTTTTAAAGTTAATAGACGTAAAGATATCCTTGACGACGCGAATACAACTTTATCACTGGTGCTTGATTGGTTTACTGTAAATAATTTAGTTTTAAACGCAAAAAAGACAAAATGTATAAAATTCACGTTACCAAATGTTATTCAAGTGGATTGTAATTTGCTTTTGCAGGGGTCCAAGCTGGAGTTAGTTAACGAAACTAAGTTTTTGGGCATTACGGTAGACTCTCGTCTTCAGTGGGGTCCCCACATAGAAGCCCTATGTGGTAGACTTAGTTCGGCCGCATACGCTGTTAGACGCATAAGACAAATTACTGATGTAGATACTGCTAGACTAGTCTATTTTAGTTACTTTCACAGCATTATGTCATACGGCATGCTGTTATGGGGTAGAGCCGCGGATACAGACGCAGTCTTTGTTTTGCAGAAGAGAGCAATTCGGGCTATTTATAATATGAAGCTACGGGATTCATTAAGAGAAAAGTTCAAAGAAATTAATATATTAACTGTTTCTTGTGAATATATTTACCAGGTCCTTAGATATGTTAGAAAAAATGTTGAGTCTCTCCCAAGGCTTGGTGAGCAACATTGTAAGGAAACCAGAAATAAGTATAAACTGGCTTTTCCAAAAATCAGACTCGCCAAAGTGAGTACCTCTTTCGTAGGACATGGTATAAGATTTTACAATAAACTTCCAAAAGAGGTCCTTACTTTGTCAGAGAATAAGTTTAAACAGTATATTAAGCAGGGCCTACTGAAAAAGGCATATTATAAAATAAATGAATATTTGGATGATGGTGAAGCATGGTGTTATAGTGATACTGATTTTGATGATAGTAGGTAATAATTTAATTAATTAATATAATTTCCTAACTTTTGATTCCACTTAAGAGTTAACATTAATTAATTACAGACTGTAAAAGGAAATAGACTATATGAGACAGGTAGGCAAAGATATATATGTTTTTCTTTTTTCATTAACCTGAATTCCTGCTGTCTTGTATTTTCTTATCCCTTGGTTAAAGTAGATATAAGTAATTCAATGTATAGTTTAAGTTTATGTTAAAAAAAAAGACATGATCTTGCCAAGTTTCTTGCCCGTTCTTCTTAGCAAGACTAATCGAATGGGCGGAGGTAGGCATGTATTTATATACGTAACCTATTACTATGTAGTATATAGGATGGGATTTGGTCGGCCGCCTGGATTCGTGCTGGGGGCTCGGTTGGTGATCAATGAACCTTGTTCCTGGTCCCTGGCCGGGTCTCCGGTATGGGTTCGGGCGGTTGATTGGATTTCACCTTGTATAATAATATATTACCTATAATTTTAATTGTATATATATTGCTACATAAATTAAATAAACATTTAATCTAAGTAGTTCATGTACATTTATTATTTTATTACATATATTTTTATAAGATTAAAATTTGACTTGTGAAACGTGTATTATATATACCTACTTTGCAAAATAAACTTTTTGAATTTTGAATTTTGAAGATGACAGGAGTGTTTTAATACTTTATGAAACTGTCACATAAAGATGACAGGAGTGTTTTAATACTTTATGAAACTGTCACATAAAGATGACAGGAGTGTTTTAATACTTTATGAAACTGTCACATAAAGATGACAGGAGTGTTTTAATACTTTATGAAACTGTCACATAAAGATGACAGGAGTGTTTTAATACTTTATGAATTTGTCACATAAAGATGACAGGAGTGTTTTAATACTTTATGAAACTGTCACATAAAGATGACAGGAGTGTTTTAATACTTTATGAAACTGTCACATAAAGATGACAGGAGTGTTTTGATACTTTATGAAACTGTCACATAAAGATGACAGGAGTGTTTTGATACTTTATGAAACTGTCACATAAAGATGACAGGAGTGTTTTGATACTTTATGAAACTGTCACATAAAGATGACAGGAGTGTTTTAATACTTTATGAAACTGTCACATAAAGATGACAGGAGTGTTTTAATACTTTATGAAACTGTCACATAAAGATGACAGGAGTATTTTAATACCTTTTGAAACTGTCACATAAAGATGACAGGAGTGTTTTAATACTTTATGAAACTGTCACATTAAGATGACAGGAGTGTTTTAATACTTTATGAAACTGTCACATAAAGATGACAGGAGTATTTTAATACTTTATGAAACTGTCACATAAAGATGACAGGAGTGTTTTAATACTTTATGAAATTGTCACATAAAGATGACAGGAGTGTTTTTATACTTTATGAAACTGTCACATAAAGATGACAGGAGTGTTTTAATACTTTATGAAACTGTCACATAAAGATGACAGGAGTGTTTTAATACTTTATGAAACTGTCACATAAAGATGACAGGAGTATTTTAATACCTTTTGAAACTGTCACATAAAGATGACAGGAGTGTTTTAATACTTTATGAAACTGTCACATTAAGATGACAGGAGTGTTTTAATACTTTATGAAACTGTCACATAAAGATGACAAGAGTTTTTTAATACTTTATGAAACTGTCACATAAAGATGACAGGAGTGTTTTAATACTTTATGAAACTGTCACATAAAGATGACAGGAGTGTTTTAATACTTTATGAAACTGTCACATAAAGATGACAGGATTGTTTTAATACTTTATGAAACTGTCACATAAAGATGACAGGAGTGTTTTAATACTTTATGAAACTGTCACATAAAGATGACAGGAGTGTTTTAATACTTTATGAAACTGTCACAAAAAGATGACAGGAGTGTTTTAATACTTTATGAAACTGTCACATAAAGATGACAGGAGTGTTTTAATACTTTATGAAACTGTCACATAAAGATGGCAGGAGTGTTTTAATACTTTATGAAACTGTCACATAAAGATGACAGGTGTGTTTTAATACTTTATGAAACTGTCACATAAAGATGACAGGAGTGTTTTAATACTTTATGAAACTGTCACATAAAGATGACAGGAGTGTTTTAATACTTTATGAAACTGTCACATAAAGATGACAGGAGTGTTTTAATACTTTATGAAACTGTCACATAAAGATGACAGGAGTGTTTTAATACTTTATGAAACTGTCACATAAAGATGACAGGAGTATTTTAATACTTTATGAAACTGTCACATAAAGATGACAGGAGTGTTTTAATACTTTATGAAACTGTCACATAAAGATGACAGGAGTGTTTTAATACTTTATGAAACTGTCACAAAAAGATGACAGGAGTGTTTTAATACTTTATGAAACTGTCACATAAAGATGACAGGAGTGTTTTAATACTTTATGAAACTGTCACATAAAGATGACAGGAGTGTTTTAATACTTTATGAAACTGTCACATAAAGATGACAGGAGTGTTTTAATACTTTATGAAACTGTCACATAAAGATGACAGGAGTGTTTTAATACTTTATGAAACTGTCACATAAAGATGACAGGAGTATTTTAATACTTTATGAAACTGTCACATAAAGATGACAGGAGTGTTTTAATACTTTATGAAACTGTCACATAAAGATGACAGGAGTGTTTTAATACTTTATGAAACTGTCACATAAAGATGACAGGAGTGTTTTAATACTTTATGAAACTGTCACATTAAGATGACAGGAGTGTTTTAATACTTTATGAAACTGTCACATAAAGATGACAGGAGTGTTTTAATACTTTATGAAACTGTCACATAAAGATGACAGGAGTATTTTAATACTTTATGAAACTGTCACATAAAGATGACAGGAGTGTTTTAATACTTTATGAATCTGTCACATAAAGATGACAGGAGTGTTTTAATACTTTATGAAACTGTCACATAAAGATGACAGGAGTGTTTTAATACTTTATGAAACTGTCACATTAAGATGACAGGAGTGTTTTTATACTCTATGAAACTGTCACATAAAGATGACAGGAGTGTTTTAATACTTTATGAAACTGTCACATAAAGATGACAGGAGTGTTTTAATACTTTATAAAACTGTCCATTCGCGTTTCTGTTTAACAGATCCCTAGAAAAAGATTCCAAAAATAATATACAATTTTATCAAAATAATACATTATTTACTGAAGTAGATATGCAAGTTCTAAAAGTGTCGATTTTTTTTCCGAAGCACCTTAAGGAAGTACCAACATCATAGTGAAACTTGTTGCGCGCCGTTTATTCCGGTAGTAGAATAATAATAATAATAATATTAATCATAAAATTCCTGCATCCTCTCCAAAATATACTCAAAAACCGAGAAGTGAGCAATTTTTCTACGGTGTTTGGTATTCAGCATCCATTCCTGCATTGCTTTTTAGCGACTTTATTTCAAAAGCATAATATTGGTAATACTGGTGAATATTATTTTGCAAACACAATCTTCTTATTTGTTAAGGAGCATCTAAGTTGTACGATTGCATGAGAAGGATCAAGGCAGCACGAAATGCCAAAGATTCTCTGTCAAATGTCAACCAAAGAGCCATCTCAGGCAAATCTTCGTTGACGTTACGTTTTAAACCCTATAGCTTGGTGTTAAGAGCTACAGGTGGTAGTTTCCGTAATTTTACGAAATACTAACGTAAATTGCTGTTACAGGTAATTTGTTTGCGTTATGTTGCTGATTGTTGTTTTTAGAGTTAATGTCTTTTTCAATGACTCGGTTTTGTTGGGTAGTTTGAAGGTTGTATGACATCTTTCGGTTTTAAGTTCCCTGGTTCTTAAGTTTATTGAAGGTTTGCGTTTAAATTATGTTTCGGGGGTTACACATTAATATATTAAATTAAACTAAGTGTAGCCGCTGGCTACAGAAATGCAGAGATGATGAAAGAGGATGGATGGGTTGACACGAGAGAAGAAAAAGATTGTGGGATATAGAATGTGGGTGCGCTGACCTGGTTGGAATGTTTCGAAGTGCCGGCTGAAATGCGCCGCGTGTCGTCTCCTCTCGTTGGGCTGATTGAGTTGGCGGTGATGAGCAGTGATGAGCTGGATGTCTTGGAGTAATACACAGCACTGATATGTTCACAAGACCCGGTAAATACGCGAGATTGTTTGTATCGGCGGCGCGAATGTGTACACATGTGTCGTTCTCTAGACGATTCGGACGGAACAGAGAGAGTCCAGCGCCCGCGCGCGCCTCGACCGGCGCGCGGCGGGAGGGGGGTGGTCATCCGCGCATGCGCGCGCGAATCACACGTCATATTCTAACGTCACGCTGGTAACGTAGCGTAGCGTGAACATCTTGGGGGGGCCGGGGCTGCGGCTCCTCTTGAGCTGAATCCAACTGCAGCCTGGCTATCTTGAACACAGGTCGTCGCAGATTTCCATGAGCTGTGTCCAGATCCACAACTCGTATCACTCCATCCTTGCCAGGTATCGTGCGGAGAATTCTTCCCAACTTCCATTGGAGCGGAGGCAGGTCATCCTCTTTGATGAGGACCAGTTCACCCACTTGAGGAGGGGAAGAAGGGGAGAGCCATTTGGAGCGGGTTTGCAGGGTATGGAGGTAGGATCCGGACCAGAGAGTCCAAAAGCGCTGAGAGAGCGCTTGAATGAGTTGAAAGCGTTTAAGAGCAGATATGGGTCTGTCGTCAAAAGACTGCTCAGGTAGAGCGGTGAGCGGACGACCAATAATGAAATGTCCGGCCGTGAGGGGTTCAAAGTCCGTAGGGTCGGATGAAATTGGGCAGAGGGGTCTTGAGTTGAGTACAGCCTCAATTCGAGCCAAAAGGGTAGAGAATTCCTCAAAAGTGAGGTGCTGTTCACCTATCACGCGATAAAGTAGTTGCTTGGTGGATTTTACGTTTATTTCGTGCAGAGCGCCGAACCAAGGCCCTTTAGGCGGGTTCAATAACCAAGTTATGTGCTGATTCGCGAGCTTGTGAGTGATTGCATCATTGTTTGACCTGAGGAAGTTCTGAACTTCAATGAGTTGATTCCTAGCACCTACATAGTTTGTGCCGCAGTCTGAACGAATGAGAACCGGAGTACCGCGACGTGAGATAAAACGTTGCAATGCCGCAAAGAACGCTTCCGTTGAGAGTGCAGAGACTGGTTCCAAATGAACCGCCTTTGTTGCGAGGCAAACGAAAATACAAAAGTACGCTTTAATGAGTTTCGCGTTCCGCAACGTGCTGGATTTAACGAAGAAGTGGCCAGCAAAGTCCGTCGTGACGTGACTAAAAACTGGCTGAGGAGTAACTCTGTCTGCTGGGAGATCAGCCATGAGCGGAGCCTTAGGCTGAGCGCGGCACCGGAAACATCTAATACATTTAAACACGCGGTGTCTAATAATACGACGAGCGGACAGAATCCAGTACTGCTGGCGTAATATGGCGTGTAATGTGTCAGCTCCAGGGTGGCAGTGTATTGTGTGATAGTGATCTATAATGAGATCTACGAGCGGACTTGAGCTGGGTAGAATGAGTGGGTGTTGAGCGTCATACCTAATTGACGCGTGAGAGAGACGACCACCGACTCTCAAGAGGCCGTCCTTTATGAAGGGCGAGAGACGCTGGAGCCGAACGGGACAAACTTTATCAGTCTGGATACGATTAATGTCTTCAGCAAACTCATTGTGCTGAACAGAGCGGACCCAGTGCAACAGAGCGTCCCTGCGTTCACTAGCTGTCAACGGACCAGAGCGCCGTGCATCTGGGCTGTGCCGACAATTGAATATGAACCTTTTAATACAAGCCGTCACTCCGACGAGCTTGTCAAGTGAGCTGTAGCGAGTGAGCAAGTCCAGATCGATATCTGGGACTGCTATGTGTGCTGGTACCTTTTTGGGCTTAAGGCCTGGGAGAGCATGATGGCCTAGAGCGGGTGGCATCTTGGGCCAAGTGCAGGTAGGTTCTTTGAGCCAACTGGGTGACCACCAAAGGTCATGAAGTGAGAGAGACTGGGCAGACATGCCTCTGCTTGCACAGTCAGCAGGGTTGAGATTCGTGGGCACATGCCTCCACGTATGGCTAGTTGAAATAGCTGTGATCTTAGCCACTCGATTGGCCTCGAAAGTATGTAATCGGTGAGGTGGGGTATTGAGCCATGCCAACACTATTGTGCTATCTGACCAGCATGTGTGTGTTTGAATGTCTATATGAGCTGACAATTGGGCTGACACTCGAGTCATGAGCTGAGATAAAAGAGTCGCGGCTGACAACTCCAATTTCGGGATTGAGAGACGAGTCTTTATGGGTGCGACCTTGGACTTGCCAATGATTAGGTGTACATTGACATGTCCAGTGATATTGCGCTCATGAAGGTAGATAGCGGCACCAAAGCCAGCCTCTGATGCGTCCGCGAACCCGTGAAGTGAGTAAGTAGACGTGGGCTTGTACTTACAAATGTGCCGAGGTAAACGGAGGTTTGAGAGCTGAGGAAGATCCTCTGAGATGTGTTGCCACTCTGTGTGGACTTCTTCAGAGATAGGCTCATCCCATCCTATTTTCAGAAGCCAAAGCTTCTGGAGAAGAATCTTTGCGCGGAAGATGACTGGAGTGACCCAGCCATTGGGGTCATAGAGAGACGCTACTGTACTGAGAATGGAGCGCTTTGTGACTTGAGCATGAGTGGGCAGAGAAATGCGATAAGTGAACTCATCAGTTTGAGGAATCCACTGTATTCCCAGAACCTTAATGGAATTAGAGTCGGGACTGAAGTCAAAGTCCTTGGGCATGTCGCACTGGTCATCTGGGAATCGTTCAAGGAGCTGGGGCGAGTTGGAGGTCCATTTACTGAGCTGAAAGCCACCTAGGGCGAGTAACTCGATCAGTTCGCTTTGGAGCGACTGAGCAGATTCTACAAAATCTGCACCTGAGAGAATGTCGTCCACAAATATTGATTTGCGGAGGACCTGAGCAGCGTGGGGGTAGCGATGACCTTCGTCATCAGCCAATTGGAGTAAAGTGCGGATGGCATGGTATGGGCTGGACCTTAATCCATATGTGACGGTATTAAGGGCATACGTGAGCAAGGGCTGGTCGGGTGAAGACCGCCAGAGAATGAGTTGAAAACGTCTTTGCTCTGGGTGAATGAGTATATTTCGGAACATCATTCGGATGTCTGTGCTGAAAACTTGTGAGTGGATCCTGAAGGACATGATAATGTCAACAATATCTTGCTGAAGAGCTGGACCTGTATGAAGACAATCATTTAGATTGACGCCGTTTGAGCTCTTACAACTTCCGTCAAACACACAGCGTAACTTTTCTGATCCTGGCTTGAATATGCCATGATGTGGGATATAGAAATGGGATTTATGAGCAAAGGTATTGGGGTGACACGGCGACATATGGCCCAATTTTATGTAATCTGACATGAATTCTACGTATTTCGAGCGGAAGGGCGGGTTCGCTTGCAACTTCTTCTCTAAGTTGAGAAACCTGCGCAGTGCAATAGCGTGAGTGGAACCTAATGTCGGCGCGTTGTGCAGAAAGGGCAGTGTAACCACATATTGACCTGATGGTTCACGAGTAGTTGTGGTGCGGAAAATGTCCTCACACTGATCCTCTAATGGGCTGGTATGCTTGTAGGTTTGGGGTTCCTCGGATTCCCAAAACCTCTCAAGACTTTTGTGAATGTCATGAGTGGAATGCTCTGAGTCCGTGTGAGAGCCGACAATGTGAACTGAGTTGACCTGATTCGTGGGTGAAGTATGTAAACTTTCGAAAGGTCCAATCAATGTAAAATCAAATATCGTGCCGAAGGCTATAGGCTTGCCAGGGCCGAGCGAAACCTTGGTTCCGTCTAACACTTGACCAAGAACGTCAGATCCTAGTATTAGATCAACCGGAGCTGGTGTGTGATATTCTCGATCAGCAAGAGGAATCGGTGGGTGACCTGTTAACTGAGCGAGATCTGGAACCTTTTCCAATGGTAGGTACCCAGTTACGTTCTTCAATATATGGGCTGTGGCCGTGATCATAGGTGTGTCACGGTGAGTAGGTCGGCATACAATTGTGATTGATGCCTTTGAGTCTTGTGTGTGCTGATTTCCAACTCCTGCGATTTTTAGAGATGTATGTTTTAATGGTAAATTTAAAATTGTGGCCATGCGCTGAGAACAAAGAGTCAGCATACTTCCACAGTCTAACAAGGCTCGTGCTGAGTGAAATTGACCATTTACGTCTGCTATTTTAAGTGAGACGGTTGGCAACAAAATTGGCGTGTTGGTGACGTTCACTACACGTTGTGCGGAGTTACAGTAATTTTCTGTTGGAGTTGAAGTCATTGAGTGACAATGAGCTGAGTGTGTATGTGATGAGTGAATGTGTGATGAGTGTGCTGAGTGTGCTGAGTGCTGGTCGTCCTCGCCTTCATAGTGCTCTGTTATTGTAGGTAGTCAATGTTGACTACCTACCCGAGACCTACTTGGCGATCGCGATTGAGTGGGCGAGTTGGGATGGGACGTATATGCCTGTGAAGCATGTGCCGAACGGTACTGAGGCTCATGCGCTGAGCGCTGTCTGGGCTGCTCACGTAGAGACGGAGGCAGCAAATGAGCAGATGAGCGTGTCGGAGACATGGCCCCATGGCGATGCAGTGAAGTATGGTGGTCAGACCGCCCACACTCCTTGCATGCACGTGTAGACCTGCACTCGTTCTCATAATGAGGACCCAAACAGCGTCGGCACCGGTTGCGTGAGTTCACAAAGTCCCACCGACCTTGAACTGGCTGGTTGTTGAACTCTGGGCAGGCGATGAGTTTGTGTCCCCTATTCCTGCAGTATGGGCATGGCATACCACCAGTAGGGGAAGAAGGTTGAGCCGAATAATTCTGTCGGCGAGTGGGTGATGGGGATGATCGGGCCGAGTAAACTGGCGCTGTCTCAAATGCCATAAATGGTTGACGAATAGGACGGGGGGAGCGATTGTCCTGCCGAGGAGCTATGGGGCGGAACTCTTGATGAGCCTGGTAGGGCTGACGTGGAGTACCTCGAGTGGGTTGAAGCAGCTTATTGAGCTGAGCGAGCCTTTCTGACGGGCCGAGCCGTGATGAAGAAGGAGCCTCCTGTGACGCAAGGAACGATGATTCATTCTCCTTGCAGCGTGCGTGCTCTTCCAGAAACTCAATGAGGTTCTTGAGCGTGGGCAGAGTTGCACGAGATCCGTACTTCCGCTCAAAAAGAGTGCGGAGCTCGCCTTGTAGTTTTTGCACCACCATGGACACGAAAACATAGTCGGAATCTTTCATGGGCAGATCGAGGTTGCGGAGAGCGCTTTGCGCTGAGATAAGCGGTATCAAAAACGATGTGCGGATATCCGAGCGCATGTGGATGTGCGGAAGGTTCATGATGATGTCCACAAACCGGTCAATGAGTACACGACGATTGTCGTAACGCTTGGTTAGAATTTCCATGGCTATGGGATAATTCTCGTTGGTAGGGTAGAGGTGTTTCACCATATCATGTGCCTCACCCTTTAGGGCGCCTAACAAGTAATGCAGTTTGACAGCATCCGAGACTGTAGCCATCTCACTGACGAGGCTCCTAAAAACGGCAATAAATGAGGGCCATTCTTCAACGTTCGAATGAAACTCCGGTATGGGTATTTTTGGTAGAACACCAACGGGTGTACCTGAGCTGAGGGGTTGCGTCTTGTCCGGAAGAGCTGATTTTACTTTTAAATTTTCGAATGCCACTAGTATAGCATCATAATTGCTAAGTGCCGACTGAAAATTTTTTGTGTAGGTTGCCTCAGTTTCGTCGGACAAATCCTCATCGTCAAGGATCTCATAATATACGCTCTCTAACTTAGTTTTAACGCTTTGTATGTTTGCGTAACGAGCGGTGAAGTCCGCCACAGAATAAGTTTTTCTGTCGCCTGCCTCGACCGCCGCACCGATCTCCTTTAACAGAGCTATCGCCTTTACGGCCTCACGAAACATCGCGGCTTGTGATTTCGAAGGCATTTTAATCTTGTTAAAGTAGGTGGTTGATTACTAAGATAAAATACTCAACGAGTTTGAGCTAAACTATAAGAGCGGACGTACAACTAAAACAATTGATGAGATCGATGAATAGAGCTGAGATACTTGCGCGGATGAAGTAACAATGACTATGTTCAAACGGAATACGGAACTCTGAAATAAACACGAAAGAAAAAAAAAAAATTTTTTTTTTTAAACAACCTGTATATGAGCTGATAAACCAACGTGGAACACCCTATATGTGTACCACAAACAACAAGAGCAGAGATGAGATGAAAAAACAATTTTTTTTACTATATTTGTGCTATATATATATCCGGTTAAAAAGCAGACAATAACACGATCAAACTGTCCGGAATACTATTACTGCGACGTGAGATTACCGCAACACAAAAATATCGAAAAGGGCCGATGAACTTGTTAGACAATAACACGAAAAAACTGACGGCAATATATCATAACAGTATATTTACAACAACACATCAGTCGTCGAAAATTCTATTTATAGAATAAAATACCTACCTACAAGCCTCGAACGCGTAAACAAACAAAGAATGTATTTACCTCGCAGAAATCGGATCTAAATGAGCGGACAATCCAATGATGCAGATCAAACTTTGGTAACGTAATAATTCGTAAACGTAAACGTTCGTTACGTAATAACTTATGTATATATATAATAAAATCAAAGTATCCCAAATGCAGTAAGCCGCTTTTGGTAACTGTCACTCTCGAGACGGCCTTTTAGGTCAGTGTTGGTGATAGGGACTGTCTTTGTCTAGATTGTTTTAGGATACAATTAGCACATCTATATTCTGGAAAACATATTGCATGCTGTTGTTTTTATTGGATAAGTGCTTCTGTATGTTTTTTGATTCAATAAATAATATTTGTATTTGTATTTATTGTATTTGTATACGTGGGTTTTACGTAACTTACGTAAATTACGTAACTTTGTGCGTAACTTACGTAAATGCACGAAATAAAGCAAATACTCGCACCGAAAAAATATCTCGCAAAATCTCGTAAAATTTGGGTTTAATAAAGAAGTATAGTGGACTGTAATAAACAATTGGGCTGAATGAATATAATTATATTATCTGAGCTGAATAATAATAACAAACTGAGTTTATTCTGTAAAGGGGCGTGGGGGGGCCGGTTCTATACCTATAAATGGAATTTTCTAGGCGGCGGTTCTAATTACCTACCCGCAATAGGTATTCGAGACCACAAAATATTTTTTGCCGGGAAAGGGGGCAAAATATGTAACCGGGTGAAAATGGACTGTAGTAAATCGACGGGGGCTGGTTCAAACAAAGTTACGGGCCGGCGGGGGATAGGCGGGGGGTGATATAAACCAAAAATTTTCTTGGATTGAAAATGGACTGTAACAAATCGACGGGGGCTGGTTCAGTAACGGTTCGAAGGGCCAAAATGTAGCCGCTGGCTACAGAAATGCAGAGATGATGAAAGAGGATGGATGGGTTGACACGAGAGAAGAAAAAGATTGTGGGATATAGAATGTGGGTGCGCTGACCTGGTTGGAATGTTTCGAAGTGCCGGCTGAAATGCGCCGCGTGTCGTCTCCTCTCGTTGGGCTGATTGAGTTGGCGGTGATGAGCAGTGATGAGCTGGATGTCTTGGAGTAATACACAGCACTGATATGTTCACAAGACCCGGTAAATACGCGAGATTGTTTGTATCGGCGGCGCGAATGTGTACACATGTGTCGTTCTCTAGACGATTCGGACGGAACAGAGAGAGTCCAGCGCCCGCGCGCGCCTCGACCGGCGCGCGGCGGGAGGGGGGTGGTCATCCGCGCATGCGCGCGCGAATCACACGTCATATTCTAACGTCACGCTGGTAACGTAGCGTAGCGTGAACACTAAGGTTGTGTTTGTACAAAGGCTCGAAGGCATATCATGTAGTTTTTACAATATACACAAAAACATCCCGACTTTTCTATGAAACAGCTGATTTTTTTTCGCGATTCGGGGATTGTCTCCATAGTTAAAGTTGTTCGTATGGACGAGTACTATCACCAGTTTCCGGCTTCCGCAATTCATATTAACATCCTATACTTGGTTTTTTTTTTAGCTCATACTGTGCTCTTTTACCATCAGTAAGTGGTATCAGTGGTATAAGTGGGTCTCCAGAATGAGAGACGACGTCTCACCAGCTGTGCTACCAATGCTTTTTTCAAAAGTTACAAATAAATAAACCTCCTTAAGGTGATGTCTCAATACAGATGTTCTAGCAGGTCTCAATTCAACACACCTGCGTGGCATATCACGACGCCACTTTCTACTTGCGCAAGCGTATATGCTCCTGGTACTTCGATATTGAGAATCTGAATAAACTTGTGTTTATTGGAGGTTTTGTAAGTAGGGTTCTCTTGAAAATAGAGAGCCTCTGGCAATGACTTAGCGTGAAAACAGCTGGACTAATTCTGCTATTTGGCATAAGGATTCGAAACACTGAGTTTTTCGGCGTTAAGATTTGTATACTTTCAGACGGTGCCAGAAGTGCAACGATGTTGGGTGTTCTGAGAAATAAGTACATATATCGTCCCTTATCTATGTGTAATTTATTAATTTATAACGTATGTTTGTTTTAATTTAATTTTAATACAACAAAATATATTTTTCAATGCAAGTGCTCGTAAGGCTGACTTTTTATGCATCAAAACCGAACAGAAAGTCGATTATTTTGCCCTAGGGCTTTATTATTATTATTTTTTTTATTTATTTGCAATGGTTGGCTAACCTGCAGCCTTTCCTGTGTACCATAAATGTAATACTTTTTTTTTCCACTGTTTAACGGCTCTGGATACAGTCTTTTTGAGCCAATCATAATTTAAATTTCACAAGATTATATTTAACTAAGATTATGTTTATTCTGCTAAATCCATTGCTATGAATACTCTAAATATTATTAGAGTGCATTACAAACTAGGAAATATAATTCAGAAACAAATCCAAAGACAAGAATTTGAAAAAATTCTCTGGGCCAGGATTCGAACCTGCGACCTCTTGTTATCAATAAAAGGGCGCTACCAATTGCGCCACCGAGGTTCCTATCTAGACCGGCGAATTCTTCCATCATACTTGTCCACTGTTATTTTTGCATCTGCTTGATATACTAGCTTAGATATACTGCACATACAGAACGCTCACGAGGGCGTTATGTGATTTCACGCCTTGTTCTTAAGAAACAGATGGCGCTGTCGTCGTTACAATATTGTTGCTTCAGACAGTTAAGAAATTCACAGTTCTCATTAACTAAGATTATCTTGAATTAAAACAATTGTACTTGTGGGTTCACTTTATTTATATTAACTCCAAACCTGTTTCGGATTTTACTCCATTTTCAAGGGAAGATCTTAATTAAAATATTTTACATGACTCCAGGCACTAGCTCTGAGCAACGTAAACAATGATAATAAGTAATTTCACCAAGTGCCGACAATCGCAAGTATAAACTAAGATTATTTTTATTTTGCGAAATCCATCGCTATGAATACTCTAATAATATTAAGATTATATTTGTTTTATTTCCTCACACTATGCTTTGAAAAACGTAGCTCGTGTTTTAAATCGTCTTCGTAATTTATTACTTTTCGCCCTCGTAGCATAAACTACTATTATGTACAGTTCCACACTAATGATAAAACCAGGGTATAACCAATATAACAGCCGTTCCCTCTTACTTTCATTTGTAAAACGTAAAAATAATTATTATGTTTCTTAGATTAAGTTTAGTTCGGCTTCTGCATGATTTAAATAAAATATATTCAGACTCAGAAACTAGTGACCACCTCAGGGTTATCCCGTATGCATGTAGGCAAAGTCTACCAACCAAAAATAATAATAATAATAATAATAAGAGCCTTTTTTACAATTTAATAATTACATCTTACATGCAAATTACTTAAATATATATTTAATTTCTAACATGCAAAATTAAATTAAATTATAAGCTTGAAAGAAAATAAATTTAAAATACATAAAATACATTAAAATGTCATGCTAATATAACTAAGTACTTAGTGTAGGACATGATAGGCCTCTTAACGACGGTGACTAGTACGATAATATGTATAACAATAATTTCTACAGTGAGAACAACAACAATTCCTATCTTAATAGCACTGTGAACGGATAGCAGTGGCGTGCGGTCCATACAGACAAAAAGACACTGGACTCGATTCGGTTAAACACCGCACTAAAACATAACCTAACCAAAAAGCGAAAGTTTTTTTTGTGTTCAATTCGGTTTTGTAAACGAACTAAATTTGGGTACCCGTTTATTTGATTTTGCGAGGATTAAATTGAATACACAGATTACTAAAAATAACGAACGTTATTGGTTTTTAAAGCGGTCCACAGACCACAAAATGTTATAACTTCGCTTCGCCCGCGTGGAATGAATGAATGAATGAATGAATGAATGAATGAATAAACACTTTATTGCACAGAAAAATTAAAATAAAACACAGAATACAGAAAAATAAAAGGCAAGGGCGAACTTATTCCTTAAAGAAATTTCTTCCAGTCAACCGATGGTGTGGAGAAAAGAAAAAATAATTTACAAGTATATTTGTGCAAAAAGAAAAATAATCTTCTTCAAGCCTAATATTTTAATATAATACACTACATACTAATACATACACAAATACATAAATACATACATACAAATAAAGTAGCATAGTCAGTCTAGTCAGAGAGATGAAAGGTAATAATTTTTCAGGTTAAATCTAAAAGAGGACACAGAAGGAAGATTTCTGAGGGTTTGCGGAAGTTCATTTCAAAGCCGCACTGCATTGACCGTAAATGATTTAGAAAAACGATCAGTGGTGTGCGCAGGCATCGCCAGATCGATATGATGACAAAACCGAAGCGCTCTGTTGCTGCGATCAGTGCGTAGGAAAAATCTTTTTTTTAAATAATTAGGGTAAACAGGATTATGGAGAACATTATATAACAGGGAAAGAATGTGTACGTTCCTGCGAAGACGAATAGGAAGCCACTTAAGCCTGCATCGAAACTCCGAGACGTGGTCATACTTGCGCAGTCCGAAAACGAATCGAATGCACAAGTTCTGAAGACGTTCCAGCTTATCGAGCAGCTCTTCAGTGGGATCTAGATAAGCGACATCGGCATAATCCAGAAGGGGAAGAAGAAGAGATTGTGCTAAGGTAATTTTCGTTTTCAGTGGCAAGAAATTCTGTAGGCGCTTAAGCGAGTGATATGAGCCGAAAACTTTACGGCTTACTTCATTAACATGTGGAGACCACGAAAGAGTTTGGTCCATCCACAAACCCAAATTCCTAACGGTCGTGCAATAAGGCACTATCACTCCATCAAAAACCACGTCAGCCACGTCAGACATGTCCAAGCGGGAGACGTAGTAATTACTACCGATGATTATAGCTTGCGACTTCTTTGGGTTGACATGCAGACCAAAACGCCTTGTCCATTCCCTGATGGCGACAAGATCAGTGTTAACAGTATGTACTGCCCTGTTTATGTCGTCCAGCGGTGCAGCCGTATATAACTGCAAGTCGTCAGCATATAAATGAAAGGAGGAGGATAAGGATGCAGTAATAGAATTGATAAAGATAGAGAAAAGAAGAGGAGAAAGAAAGTGAAAGTGAAAGTGAAAGTGAAATAAATTTATTTGCCAAAGAAAAACACACACAAAAAGGAAAAAAAAAAGAGTGCAACATAATGCAAAATGGCAAAAAGGAGCAAACTCAGCAAATACTACAAGTTGAGGCAACTTGCAGCGCTGATTTTCAGTTTGCCCCTTTTTAAAGCATATGATACAGAAATACAATGGCAGGTATGGGTAAAATAATAATAATAATAATAATGAAGAAGAAATTGTACCTATATACATTAAACTAGGAATCATTCATAATTAAAATATAACAAAAAATAATTAATTTAACAATTAATACATTAATCAAATTGTCTAATGTCCACAAAAAAATAAAAAAAAAACAAGCATTATCTGAATTAGAATTAATAGAGAATAAAATAATAACATGCAACACAATAATTATAAAAACAAAATAAAAAAAAAAGAAGCTTAAATAACGAAGCAGCATTAATTACATTGCTTGCTGAGAATACATACTCTGATATGTTTTTTAAAGGTAACAGAACACATGTATTTACGCAAAGGTGGTGGTAGGTCATTCCAAATTTTTGCGGCTGCGTATTTGAAGCCTCCTTTGTAACCTGTAGTTTTGTGCTTCCCTATGACCATTCTATCCGTAGTTCGATTGCGTGTAAATCGACCGTGAGTGTCTCGGGTCCATGTGAATTTATCATAAAGGTAGATAGGTCTCTGCGTGTGAACTATTTTGTGAACGAAAGTAGCAAGATGCAATTGTCTACGGCCATTCATTTTTATTATTTTTTTATTATTTAGAAATGGTGTGATGTGTGCTCGTTTAGGAACCACGTAACAAAAACGTGCACACGCATTTTGTACGCGCTGTATGGCGCGTTCTGTTTTGACATAGATTCGCGGCCCGTATACAACATCACAAAAATTAAATAGAGACAAAACTAAACTCTCTACCAGTAGTTCCCGGACCTCTTCTCTTAAAAACTGTCGAATACCATACAGTACCTTTAACCTATAGAAGGCATTTCTAATTTTAGAATTTACATGTGCCTCGAACCGAAGTTCGCTATCCATCATTAAGCCAAGGTTCCGTGCACATTTTACATTTTCAATACTTTGGCCGTCAATTTGAATGCAAGGAGTTTTGTTACTAATGGACGTGCATTGGTTCTTCGTACCCAAAATCAAAAATTTTGTCTTATGGGGATTTAACACCAGAGAATTGTTACGAGCCCACTCCTGAATGGTATCCAAATCACTATTTATTTTTTGGACCGCCTCAGTAGTGTCTTCCGGTTTAAAGGAGTAATAGACTTGGGTGTCATCAGCGTATAAATGGATTTTGCAATGTTGTATATTTCGCGATAGATCAGCCGTGTACAGAATAAACAGTAATGGGCTCAATATTGAACCCTGAGGACAACCACGTGATACCGCTTTAACTTCGGACTTGACTAAGTTACCCTGATCATCTTCTAAAACTACATACTGCTGGCGATTTTTTAAATATGAATAAAACCATGAACATGTAGCCTGCGACAATCCATAGTATTTCAGTTTCGATAGCAAAAGCTCCATGTTCAGGCAGTCGAATGCCCTAGAAAAATCCAATAGCACAAGGACACTGCCCGCGCCGGAATCAGAACTGGTAATAACATCATCAGTGACATGCGCTAGTGCAGTTTCCGTGCCATGGCCACTACGGAATCCAGATTGTAATCTGGGGATGATTTTTTCGGACTCAAGGTATTTTGTCAATTGCGTACCAACCACTCTTTCGACAATCTTGGAGAGAACCGGTAGTACACTAATTGGTCTTAGATCCTTGAAATCCTCCACGTTATTTCCTTTGGGTAGTGGTTTGATCTTAGCTAATTTCCAAGCATCCGGAAAAACATTATGAAAAATTGATTTATTAACAATTTGAGTTATAACAGGCAGTGTTATTTGAGCACGCGATATGACGGCAGTGCTTTGTATCACCATAGGTTTTAAAAATAGCGGGAAGTGAAGAGAAAATTGGTGAAGATGAAAGATCTGACCTTGGGAAGGAGCTGCATGCACCACAAACCACGCTTCGCCTGAGCCACCAAGTCTCTGGTGTTCTCCAAGATGGTTTTCTTCTTCCTCTTCGTGCCTGGTTGCGCTCTTCTCGGCTAATCTTCTTCGTAATAGTAATAGATGAAAATGAGGCGCACAGCGGGTGCGATCTCAAAATGGCGGGCGGTAGGGTCTAGGTAGGACCTAGTCGAATGGCAATCAGCGTAGACCTCCGGCGTGAAAGGCTTCTGATTGACGACTGATTGATTTGCGTCCAAAACTAAGCGGGTGGAGATGCAGCGAAAATGACAGTTGAAAATATTAATTCACAATTACCCCGCAGTATGAGAGCCACAAGAAGTGGCGCGAACATTTGCCCCCGGCGTTAAAACCATTGGTTTTAAAATAAGAATAGAAAAGTAAAAATAAGACAGAGAATAACGAAATTTTGAAGCGGGGGCAAAGAAAGGAGTTATTGAGATGGGAGAGGGCAAAGACGCACGACAGGTCGTTTGTAAACAGCTGTCGTCGTTTTGACAGAAGCTACCCTAATGACATTATCTTTGCCAGGGTATACAGCTACAATGACACCGAGCGGCCATTGAAGCGGTGGAGTATTGTCGGTAACTACAACGACAACAGATCCAATTTTGATTGGGTTGGAAGGTGTATTCCATTTTCCTCTAGACTGGAGAAGATGGAGATAATCATTCTTCCATCGCCTTGCGAACGATTCTACCATTTGATCAAGCAACGCGTAGCGACGTAATAAATTAACTGGCTCATCAGCCACCTTACAAGCGGGTAATTCTTTTAAAGGAGTTGACATCAGAAAATGTGCAGGAGTTAACGCGCTAAGTTCAGATGGATCTTCACTCAGCAGCGTAAGCGGACGAGAATTTATGACACATTCTATTTGCGTAACTACAATTTATAATTCTTCGTAGATCAACAGTTGAGTACCTACTACTCTATGCAAATGCGTCTTAAATCCTTTGACATATATCTCACAATGTCCCCCAAAATGTGGGCTACGTGGAATATTAAATTTCCATTGTATTCTATGATCGGCAAGTTCATTCGCGAAAGACGTTTTAAATTCTTCGGAATTTGTCAAATTGTAAATTTCTGAGTGGGCATTTCTAGCGCCTACAAAGTTCGTAGCATTATCTGAATATACGAAAGACACTGCTCCACGTCTAGATAAAAAACGTTTGAACGCGGAAAGAAAAGTGTTCGTGCTAAGATCAGTTGCCAATTCAACGTGAACTGCACGAGTCACCAGGCATACAAATATGCAGAGGTAACATTTGACGGGACGGACTCCACGTTTTCGATACGGAGTGATACTGATAGGACCACAATAATCCACAGCGCAGTGGACAAAAGCTTTAGCCTCATTAACCCGGCATGATGGTAAATCTGCCATGAAAGGGAAGGTTTGTCTCGGCTTCGCCTTAAAACAATAATTGCAGCTATGTATTAGGCGACGAACAATATTTCGGCAGGAAAGTATCCAAAATTTTTGGCGGATTATTGACATTAAAGCCACTGGTCCAGTGTGACAATTTTTGCGATGATAATGAATGATAATCAATTCGACAATATGATTTTTACGAGGTAACAACACAGGGTGTTGTTGATCGAACGTCATGTCTGTGTTGCGAAGTCGACCACCAACGCGTAACAATCCATTTTTATCTAAAAATGGCGATAGTCGATTTAAAGCGGGAGAACAAAGTTTATTTGACTTTAATCTTTTTATTTCATCAAGAAAATAAAATGCTTGAAGAGCTTTAATCAATGCAACTTCAGCGAAATCAATATCGGTAGCGGTAAAAATATTAGAGCGCGGTAAAATACGTAAAAAATCGGTATATGTAAATGATTGTGTGTAAAAGCACAAGCCATGACGAAATTCTTTCCGAAAGAGAAAGAAGAGGATGCGGTTCTTCATTACTAAAAGCGGGAAGAGAAATTGTTTTTGATTCCGGCAAGTTTTCTTCAATAGAAGCTGATTCTATTGTTTTGATTGGCCACTCTTTAGCGTCCAGATAAAGCCAAGCAGGTTCAGTGAACCAGAGCGGGTGACTCATCAACTGCATGGGAGTGAGACCACGGGAAAGACAGTCGCTCGGGTTTTGAGAACCAGCTGTATGGTAAAAACATTCAGCGGGAATAGCGGATATTATTTTTGTTATACGCGTCGCGACAAAGGTTTTAAACCTGTGCGGTGAGGAATGTATCCAGTGTAAAGTTACCATAGAATCGGTAAAACAGTAAATACGTTCAATATTGTGACGTATTTTATAAGCGTCAACTACACGACGAGTTAATTTCGACATGAGTAACGAGGCACAAAGCTCAAGGCGGGCGACACTGACGGTCTTGAGTGGACAGACTTTTGACTTTGCGCATACCAGCCGAATGCTAGTGCAAGTGTCTGAGTCATCTTGTACCCTAATATATACGACACATCCGTATCCACGTTCACTTGCATCCGCAAATGATATTATCGATATTTTCGAATTTTGGAAGACGTCTAAGTGGCGTTTAAGAAGATGGCATACCCTAGCAACTTTTTTTATTACCCGTCCAGCACAACAAGTCCTACGGCAAAGACTTTATTTGCTTGTCATAGAGGCGATTATATGTTGGCTCTTTGGCCTCTTTTTCTTGAACGCGTAATACTAGTGATCACGCAGCGAAACAACAAATTGGTGTGTTTTTAGCTAATACTGAAAAATTTTGTAGGGAAAAAAATATTGAATTTAGGTGATATACCTTCATATTTCTATTACCTATTTTATGAAAAAAAAATCAAGTTGATCTCTTAACCGCGTTCTTGAAGCGAACGTTTGATAACCAAAAAAAGAGAGGGAACAAAACATTTTTTTTTGACAAAGGTATAAATCTTAGTACATTGTTTATACGTAACATCCCTAGAGAAAATATTAATAAACCAAATATATTTTTTTCAATACAAGGAGGGTCCGAATTTCTTCAAACGAATCCTAGACAGACTGGAGTTGGTCATGCTCTAGGCTCAGGTACAGGCGTAAATCCCGCAAAACAGGTAGCTCCTTCAAATAGTTTTGCCAAATCTGCGCAATATCAGAGGGTAGTGTTTCATCCCAGTCTAATTTTAAAATACAGATTTTCTGCAAGAGTAATTTTGCGTACAAGATCACAGGAGCGGTAAAGCCGAGGACGTCGTACTGACGTGCTATCACGGACAAAACATTGCGTTTAGTACATGGGCGACTATCTAGCGATACAGTAAAAGAGAACTCGTCAGAATCAGGCGACCACTGTAAGCCAAGAACTTTAAGAGTTTGAGTTTGTTCTTCAAAATTCTTACTAGAATTTAAGCGGTGAGTATCAGGCAGTGTATCAAGTAACTGTTGACAGTTACTAGACCACTTGACGAGCTCAAAGCCACCGGCCTTAAGCAATCCTACCAGCTCATCTCTGAGCTGTAAGGAGCCCTGCACGGTGGGCGTGCTATAGCAGATGTCGTCCATGTAACAGTTTCGTGCGGCTACAGTAGCGGCGAGCGGGTACTCTGAACTCCCATCCTCACAGAGTTTCCTGACTACTCTCATTGCAAGGAAAGGGCTACTACGTAGTCCAAAGCAGACGCGATTGAACTGATAAGCGATAAGCGGTGAACACGTGTCAAAGCGGTATAAAAACTTTTGAAATTTGCGATCATCGGCGTTAACCAAAACTTGTAAGAACATTTGTTTGATATCCGAGGTAAAAGCGATTTCATACAAGCGGAAGTCAAGTAAAATTAAAAACAAATCGTTTTGCAAATTAGCACCTGTGTGCAGCGTGTCATTTAAAGAGACACGAGTACCATCAGCGGAGTCAGTCTTAGTACTGGCATTCATACAAATACGCACCTTTGTCGTTGATTTTTCAACACGCACTACGGGATGATGCGGAATATAATAACCAAGAGTTAATTGGTCATCATTATGAAGCGGGGATATGTAACCTTTAGTTAGGTATTCATTTATTATATTGTTATACTCAGAACGTAAATCTGCGTTAGAAACAAACCTACGCTCAAGAGACATAAAACACTTTTTTGCGTGATGGTACGAGTTTCCTAGTATGTTAGGATTCCGTGCGAACGGTAAAGAAACCGAATAGCGACCAGCGGGGTCACGTGACACATTGTTGATAAATAATTTATTTCACATTCATCATTTGCGGGACTAGAAGCAGGTTCACAATGCACCTCTTCTAATTGCCAAAATTTTTGTAAAATAAAATCTATTGGCGGTTCAATCTCCATATAAGAGCATAACGAAATTGAACATGCGGTATTTTGGTAAACAGGCGTATTACCAATTAGCGTAAAACCGAAGATGGTCTGAAATCCCGTCGGTGTACCCGGGGGACCAGAGACGCGACCTGATAACAAGATATCCGCGAATAAAGATGCACCGATAAGAATATCAATCTCACCCGGTAAGTAAAAGGTTTCATCAGCAAGTGTGATACCTTTTAAATATGAAAGCGTAGACAAATCCACCTGCACCGATGGTAAGTTGTCGGTAATACGGTCGATTACATAAGTGTCAAGCGAAATTGAAACCGAATCATCAAATCGTGAAAACAATTTAAGGTTTGTCGCACCCTTAATTGGGTTTGATGAAGAGCCGATGCCCTTAACAAAAGCGCGGGGAATTTTCTCATATTTTAAGTTAAGCTTCTCACAACAGGAAACCGTCGAAAAACTGGATTGTGACGCAGGGTCGCAGAGCGCACGTAGACGGACAGACATACCGTTAGAATCTTTCACGATCACTTGAATTGTACCTAAAAGGCATGTTTCATTACGCTGCGAGTTAGGCTGTAAGTTACATAAAGAAATATTATTACTCGCAGTTGGTACGGATTGAGAATCATTAGTCATATGTTCTGTGTTAGTCGCCGATACGGCAGGATCCACCATCCTCGAAGATTGCGTATGTGTGCGTGGAGACACGGTAATATTTTGACCAAGCGCGGTGTGAGTATTCATCACATTTTGTTTGCGGCACAACATCGAATGGTGTTTACAATTACAATGGCGGCAATTATAAGACGATTTACAAGCGGAGTTGTTATACGTAATGCTTAAACAATTGGTGCAACCGTTATTAGATTTGATGAACTGAAATCTTTTCTCGATATCTAGTTTCACTATTAATTCATCATAATGGGGTAAATCGGAACCACGTTTAAACATTTCAAATGAACGAGCGGTTTCAACATCAAGTTTTTTAAGGGCCAAATACATAAGGATAAAATCCGAAAGATCTTTAATATTCAGCGATTTTAAACACGAAACAGCGGAACAGAACTTGTCTAAAAACAAGTCCAAGTTTTTTGAACTAGCGGTAGTTAAAGGGCGAAATTCAAACATTTGATCCAAATAAGTAGTGGCTAAACTACGCGAGTCTTGAAAAGTAGAAACGAGTGTTTTCCAGATTATGTCGTAGTTAGTTGCGTTCGGTGTGATTCCAGAACAAATCGAAAGTGCCCGGCCAGAAAGTTTACCCATCAGGTATTGTACTCGTTCGTTGTCGGTCAAGTCCGGATTATCGTGAATCGTGGTTTTAAATGTTTCATAGAATGTTGGCCACATAGTAGCTTCACCAGAAAAACCAACGAGTTCCAGTTTTGGAAGCTTGATAGTAGGTTTTTTGGGACATTCCATGTCACGTGGAGCTTTAACCTTAGAGTCAGCCGATTTCGAAGAATGTGATAACTTCCGGTTGATGTATTTGCAATGGGAGTAAAGATCCTCAAAAGCTGACCAACTTTGATAATTTGGTTCAAAATTAGGATTTATCAATACCTCTGTGTCATTAATTTCATCTATGATTACATGAATTTCTGAGCGTACAGTATCCAATGTTTCGACATTGGCCATAAACAATTCTGCCGAAGAAACATCCTCTAAAGCGGTTTTAGAAAAGTCATAAACTCTCTGAAGGCGATTAAACAATTCTTGCCTTTTATTTTTAAGCTTCTTTAAACTATACGACATCTTTAATTTTGCAGCTTCTGCGGAATTTGGCATGTTATATAGTACAAAGTTAGGCAAGTATCAGAACTATCGAAAGTTTTATACTGACTACAACATAGAATAATGCTAATGAGTAAGAGATAACACGGGCGGCGGACGAACCTGTGTACGAGTACCTCTCGAAAATATTAAGAATTAGCAGGTAGGCAGATAATATTTTCTGTGAAATGATCAAATGGTATAATCGCAGCGGATAAATTAACAGAATGGCGTATTTCACTGTAGATAATTTACAATTTCCAGTATATAGGAAATGGAATCACTAATGTTTTGACGAATGCGGGGTTTTAATGCATAGATAATGCAAATAAGAGCGGGAATGCGGGGTAATACTGCGGGCAGAATGAAAATTAGAGCGGAATTCACGTGTTCTTTAGACAAAGAACATGAAGATAGCGGTTGGAAATACCAAAAAATGGTTATAGATCGCACATCAAAGGGCCTAAAATGGATCAGTATCCGGCTCGAATGGCCAAAAAATGAGCACGCGATATGACGGCAGTGCTTTGTATCACCATAGGTTTTAAAAATAGCGGGAAGTGAAGAGAAAATTGGTGAAGATGAAAGATCTGACCTTGGGAAGGAGCTGCATGCACCACAAACCACGCTTCGCCTGAGCCACCAAGTCTCTGGTGTTCTCCAAGATGGTTTTCTTCTTCCTCTTCGTGCCTGGTTGCGCTCTTCTCGGCTAATCTTCTTCGTAATAGTAATAGATGAAAATGAGGCGCACAGCGGGTGCGATCTCAAAATGGCGGGCGGTAGGGTCTAGGTAGGACCTAGTCGAATGGCAATCAGCGTAGACCTCCGGCGTGAAAGGCTTCTGATTGACGACTGATTGATTTGCGTCCAAAACTAAGCGGGTGGAGATGCAGCGAAAATGACAGTTGAAAATATTAATTCACAATTACCCCGCAGTATGAGAGCCACAAGAAGTGGCGCGAACATTATTGGAAGGGTCATACGAATCATTTCTACTGATAAAGTGTCATGACCCGTTGCATTGGTATCAATAGTGCTTATAATTTTATCAACCTGTTCCTCAGTGCAGTGTTTAATATTAAAAACACTGTCTGTAAATGTATTACTTTCAAAGAAATTGAACTGATTATTATCTGCTTGAGGATTACCGGGAATATCCAAAAAGAAATCATTAATTTTATTTGGATTATTCAAATGATCCGGAATACTAGAAGCATCAGTTTTTCCAATTATAGATATTCGTTTCAAATGATTCCACATTTTATAGGGGCTCTTAGAGTTATTGTTCACAAAATAAGTAAAATAAGCAGTTTTCTCCCTTTTTATTGCACTGTTGACTAGGTTACGGAGATCTTGATAGTATCTTCGATGTTGCTCAGTTTTTGTGGAAATTGCCTTTTTGTAGGCTTCATCTCTGAGGGACATCATGAGCTTGATGACATCCGTTAACCATGGACAAGGAGTTTGATTGGCTCGAACTCGAGTCAAAGGAGCATGTTTGTCAAATAAGGTAAGGATTAGTTCATTAAAACGTATAACCATTTCATTAACATCCTCCATTACCAGAATTTCATGCCAAGGGAGATTTTCAAGATCTACAAAAAAGCAACGTTCGTCAATATTTTTTAAAAGTCGTGTCTGTAAGTATTTTGTCGGTTCTTTTGGTTTCTGAATTGATAGTTCGGTTAGTAACATTGCGTGGTCACTGAGCAGAGGGTTATGGTGAACACTGATATTTTTAAATAATTGTGGGGAATCTGTAATAATTAAGTCCAACAAAGTAGCTGTGTTATCTTTAATTCTCGTAGGTTCCTGCACCAACTGAGTCAAATTCTGATTGGTAAAAAAGGAAAGAACCTCAGGTGCGGGAGATTTGTTCGGTTTCAAGAGATCAACGTTAAAGTCGGTCAAAACACAGATATGGTCACAATCACCGCAGCTGCTAACAGACTCGCTTAGTGCATCGATAGCGGTGCCGGTTGGTACTCGAGTCTTGGACGACGCATCAGGTCGGTAGGCAGTGCCGATAGCGATGCGCCCCGCGCCCCGCAGTCGCAGCTCGATCCATAACTGTTCGAGGTCAGAATTTGGATGACTACGTACGCGCGTTTTTAAACCATGACGGATATAAAACCCTACACCACCTCCCCTGACACCCTTAGGTCTTGGGGATAATTTTAGGGCGTAACCGGGTATTTTCGGCGCACATATAGTACCTTGGCCCTCCTTCATCCAAGTCTCATTAAGTGCCAGTATGTCTGGCTTATATTTTTGCATAGACATCAATAACTCATCTTTACCGGTGTTCAGGGATCTTACATTAAGTAAGCCCAATTTTAAACGATTACTCTTCCCTTTATTTTTCTCTTTTAATGATTAAAAGTAATATTAAAACTCGGAAAATGTGAATCAATATAAAACTGACTAGTAAAACTATGTAAAACAGTTTCTTATGTAACACCTCCATCCAGCGCTCTGTAGTATTATATTTCAATAAATATAACAATGTCTCATATAATGAAACTACCCTATAAAAACAAGTAATTCGTTTTCTGTAAGAGCAATGCCTATTGCGATTAACCTTTTTTTGCATATTTTTACATTCGATACCTAAAGTTAACAAAAGAAAAAACATGCACAAATTAAAATTGAAACGGGATGTCACAGAAATAGAAAATAAAATGCAATTAATAGCTAATAAAAACAATATTGGATAATAATTAAATTGAATAATAGTTTTGTAACAATGGAATAAAATCTCAAACAAAACTGTGAAATCATATACACTCCTTGATAATATCAAACTATCATTTTGACTTAACAATAAAACAATCAAGCAACGATAAATATATTGAAAAAATATTTCGAGTAGTGTGCATTTTAGTCGTTCGAAATTCCTAGCAAATTTACGTCGTATCATTATAGTGGTCAACAATACTAAAAACCCTAGCAATATCCAGCTCAGACTTGATACGATGAACCGGTTTGTTTTCATCTTGCTTAACTAATATATTGCCATTGTTTGTCCACTCCACTTGAAACGTTTCTGCTCTTGACGAGCCAGGTAAAATAAATTCTTGTTATTTGCAGAAAGTCTTTCGTTCAGGTAGACTCGTTGCTTAGTTTCAGAGGCGTGAGTGCCGAGTGGAGGGGTGACTAAGCCTTCAGTTGTGAGTGTGCGTCGCACGCGCGCGGCCTGCAGCAAGCGGTCACGGACAGCACGCCGTGCAACACGCAGCACGAGTGGACGCGAGCGGATGCGTGGGCCCGAGCTGGCGTCAGCAGCCAGCCGACGTGGTCCCGAGCGGTACACGTCGACCACCTCATTTTCAGTCAGTGTTGCTCCAATCTTGGCTGCTAATAAGTTCACAATATCATAACAATTCTCACCGTTTAACTCCGGAATTCCCGTTATCTCGATATCATTTACATAAGCCTCCTGTTCTTTATTATTCAGTTGTACCGTCAGTTCGTCTATTCTTTGGTGCAGAGCCTGATTATCTTCCCTATTTTTTTCCACGTTGCCTTCCAATAACACAAGCCTCTTTTCAGTGTCGCCCAGGCTAATCGCCATTGCGTCTAAGCGGACATTGCACTTAATTACATCATCACGCAGCCCTTGTATGTCGGAGCGTAGTGCTGTCATCGACCGTCACATCTCAGCTTGAAAATTGATGATTAAAGTTTTCGTGTCAGTGTCGCTTGCCGACGGTGATGAGAATTGCAGATCGTCATCATCTTTTGAAGTAGTATTATTTCCATCAGTTGTTAAGCAATCCGTACAAGTCCAATTTTTTGGCACAAAGGTTGAGCTTAATTGTGAGCATTGCTTCTGCTTATGAAAAGACCGTTTACATTTGGTGCACGTAGCGCCACCTGTTGGAGCCAGGAGTCTCTCGCATGTTCCGCAATTAACCATGGTAGTATTGATTGACTGACAGCTTGGTTGTTAAAGATGACGTATAGGTGATGTTCAGACACAAACAGAGATGGCGCTGGTAGTGCACAATTATCTAGGTTTCCTAGAAATATCTATTATAATAATAATAACTTCGTAATCACTATTTAATGTTCGGCTTTGAAGAAACAATGTTTGTATAGATTTGCACAGTACTCACGTAAGGGCCGATAAGGACGTAATCAACAAAAATAACTGATTTTCACTGGGACTATATTCTTGCACTATAATCCCTTAATAAACTGTAATTTTCTAAAATAACGACAGGCACGGTAAAACAACACTTCTTCATTAAAAGTTTCCGAAAATTAGCAGTAAATATACAAAATAACTAATTAAAACACATGTAAATACGGGGCAGCTGTTTAACGGTTTACGTCTACCCGCCAAAAAAAACACCACCTTGTGGAACGCCGGCAGTCAGATTACACCAATCAGATTTGGAGCTATCGATTTTGACTAGCTGCTGTCTGCCGCGAAGATAGGAATTGAACCATGATACTACCTCCGGAGAAACACTAAGAGACCTCAGCATGCCAACAAGTATGTCAAAGTCGACAGTGTTGAAAGCGTTGCTGAAGTCTAGGAGCGTTAGGACGGTGAGATTCTTCTGCTCAATGTTTAGCCTTATGTCATCTGTCACATTTCCAAGAGCTGTTGTAGTGCTGTGACCTGGACGAAACCCAGACTGATAGGGATTAAGGAGATGGTTATAGGATAGGAAATCAGCAAGTTGCTCGTGAACAAAATGCTCAAGGATTTTGGAAAGAATGGGAAGAATAGATATGGGGCGAAAATCTGAGAAAGAAGCAGGATTGGACTTTTTTGGAAGAGGGATAATGTGAGCTTTCTTCCAGGGACTAGGGAAATCTCCTGACAACAGGGAACAGTTAATGATATCTGCTATTATAGGACAAACCACATCAGAAATTGGGATAAACATATCTTTACTAAGACCATCATCACCTACTGCCTTAGTTGTTATAGAGCGAAGAATCTTCCGAACATCTACAGAGGTAATCTCATGGAACTGGAAAGGTAGGTAATCAGAGGAAGGAATGGTAGTGTGTAGAGTATTCAAGGTATCAGATTTTGAAATGCTAGATAAAAAGGAAGATGGACTACTAAAATGGTTATTGATAGCATTTAAGTCAATATTGGAAAGAGGACCAGGCTTTGGCTTGCCAACACCAAGAGATTTTAGGAACTTCCAAAGATTGTGAAAGATTTGATTACTCAAATATATGCTGACGTCTAGCATGCCTGCAGGCGTTATTGCAGCGGTTACGTAGCGACTTGAACCGTTTGACATTCAGATCTGAAGGATCTTGCCTAAACCGAACTTGAGCCTTATCTCTTTGTGCCATTAGCGCTTTAATCTCCGGTGTAAGCCACGGGGCTGGGAGATGTTTTACTCTGGTTTGCTTTAAAGGGGCATGCTTATCATATAAAGTTAAAATGATTCTATTAAAATACTCGACCTTGTCGTTTACTGACGAGTTTTCAGTAACACAAGACCAATCAATCATATTCACATCAACTCGTAGCGCCTCCAGATCCATACCACTGAAATTACGAAGAAGAAGAACTTTTTGCTTGAATTTAGGAGGACGAAGATTATAAGAGAGGAATATCAGATCGTGATGAGAAAAACCAGCAGCATTGAATTTTCCATGGAAAATAACATGAGCCGGAGACGAGGTAATTATTAAGTCAAGGAGTGAGGGGGGAGCACCAGGTTGAAAATGAGTTGGACCAGAAGGTAAAATATTTAAATTTAGGGACTTCATCATTGACTGTAGTACATTTGCCCTATGGTCATTTTTAATGAGGCAGGTATTGAAGTCTCCCATTAGGATGATTTGCTCATACTGAGACCTAAACGATTCCAGGGTTGTTTCGAGTGAACAAAAATAATTGACATGACAAGATGGACTATAAAAAACACATAAGAGAAGCTTTGTATGGCGAAGTGATAATTCTAGAAACAAATGTTCGGTAGGGCTTCCGGGATCAGACTCAGAGACAACCTTGCATTCTAGATCAGCACGTAAATATACTGCGACACCACCACCAGTAGTACGAGTCCTGTCCCGTCTAATAAGTCGGTAGCCAGATATAGGATATAACGTCGAAGGAAGCGTTGGCCGAAGATGGGATTCTGATATACAGATTGCATGGATATGCTTGGTAGTGAAAGATGCCAATAAATCCGGATAATGTGCGTTAACACTTTGTGCGTTTATATGCACTACATTGAAATTTTTTGGGACAGGACAAAAGGTGGCATGAAGCCTGTTACCAAGATCAGGGATATCAGAAGACTCACTATCAGAACTCAGAAGACCCTCAGAAGAAGAAGAAGAAAGAGAAAAGTAAATACTGTCAGTGCTACTGTTTAAAATATCAGACATAAATAAAATAAATACCAAAATATACACAACAAAACTAAAACTAAGTATACAAAAGTTAAAACACTAAAAAACTACTCGACCTCTTATTCTTTGTGGACTGTAGAAGAGAAAAATAAAAGCTTTATCCCATAAGAATCTTTACAATGCGTGTATAATGTTACAGATTGGATAAAGTTGCAAACCATTACTAATCCACGACTAAAGATTTAATTATTTGACAGATAATTTGTCATCATGAGCGAGCGTCGTCCGGTGATCAAACTGAACGCGCCCCTGACTTAAGTACGTCACACATAAGAATAATATAAATAATAAATAAAACATAAGAATTTAAAAAAAATAAATAAAAAAAGTCATCAAGTACATTCTGTGGATTTAGTTTTTTGTAGTTTAAAATTATTTCTTGATCTCTTGTTTGATTCTCAGGCTTTGACGAGGCCGAAGGCCGAGCTACGTTTCCTCACGAAATAATTTCTCGATCACTTATTTGATTCCCAGGTAAAATTTGTAAATTCATAATTGAAAATTTAGGTAAATTCTGAACGAAATTATAATTTTTTTCTCTGAATTAAACTTCGGTTAGTGTGTTAACACTTTGAAACACAATATTTTTTTCTTAAATATATTAAATCCTTAAACCCAACCCTAGTAACAGAAGCAAAATTTCAGGTCTATAACTTCAAAGCAACTGTATTTCGAAAAATATTCTTGTCCTTATGGAATGATTTTCCGAATACCCTGAAAAATGTCATCATAATTTGTAAAGTATTTTTGGTGGTATTTGGCGAGGCCGAAGTCCGAGCCGCTTTTCCAAACGAAACTATTTTTTGTTCTTTGAAATGTCCTTTGCTAAAGTGGTTTTGTTCAGGCCGTAGGCCGAGCCGCGTTTCCGAACGAAATTATTTTTTACTTTTATTTGATTCGATTTTATTCATTAGAGATATCCCACGCAAAGCTCGCTCCATAGCTCCTTAAGCGACCTTAAGTCGGTGGATCAAGCCCTTGGTAAGAGATAACTTATCAGTTAAATACTTTTGCCTTTAAGCACTGCGGAAAGTCATCGACATAATCTGCCGAATCAGTAAGTTGAAGTGGCAGTGGGTTGGCCCATATTTGTCGCCGACGTGATTGCCGTTGGAGCCAAAAGGCCTAGAATGGACACCACGTGCAGCAAAGCGTAGCCTAGACCGACCTCGTGCCTGCTGGCCCGGCGGACTTCGCGGGTAGCGGCTGGATGAGCATGACGGAGGAGCGCCAAGAGTGGCAAAATTTTAGAAAGGCCTATTTCCAGCAGTAAACGAACACAGGCTGATGGTTATCCCCAGATAAAGTGTCTTTGGCGAGGTCGAAGGCGTATCAGCGTTTCTAAACGGAAAAAGCACGATTGCTTATAAAATTTGTTGTCGCACGTTTACTAATTCAAAAATTATTTTCAATAAGTTCCGCATTGAGTCCGCGTAGTAGATTGTAGCCGTAAGTACGCTAATTATTCCTGTTATATTTGACGAAAAACCGGTCAAGTGCGAATCAGACTCGCGTACCTAGGTTTCGTAATTCGACAGTTTTGGGAACAGAAAATTTTATTTGGTCTTTTTTTTCGTGAATTTCTCAATTTTTTTTCTGTAATCTTTACGTAAGCACTTATTGCCGTGGTTTTTTTTTTTTACATTTTTCGGTTCACCAGTTTTGAAGATAAGGGAAGGGACATACATTTTTTGTGGTTTTCTGAGGATTTATCGAAATAGATGCAAGTAAATTATCAAAACTATATATTTTTACAATCGACTTTTTAATACCTATATTGTATTAAAAAAATATGTATAAATTTATTTAACTTTATTTTTATTTTTCATTTTTATTAAAAAAAAACACGCTATAATTATCCTGTAATTGGCCAGTTATGACCTATAATCGGGGTGGGTACATACATTTTTTTTGTGGTATTTCGACGATTTCTTGAAAAAGGTGCGAGTTAATATAGCCAAATTATATAATTTTATAATCAGCTCCTTAATACTTATAATTACTGGTAACAATTATAGTAGCTCATGGGTAGAACGCAGGCCTTTCAATTTTGAGATCCAGGTTCAAGCCCCGGTTGGGCATGCACCAAGGAGTTTTTCGGAATTTTTGTGCATAGTATTTACTAATACTTACTACTTGCTGAATGTTTTGTGCCCGAAGTCACCACCAACCTCGTTGGGATATACTTATCGTCGGTGAAACGCGGGTGTACCGAGTGCGGACACACTTGGAACACCTCCAAAACCCCCTCGGGGATTCCTATCGTGACGATATGTAATTATTATTATAAACTATAAGCAATAATTCACGCAAAAAACGTTGCTCAAAATTTTGTTTTTACTTCTATCCAGCTAAAAAAACTACACAAGTATCAAGGCTCGGACTATGTATATGGTTTAGCTCCGCTTCCGACCTGTTTTTTTTTGGACCGTAGCACTATTTGAGATACTTGTTTTAGTTCATTTCAGAAAAATATGTCCCAGGCAGGCATATCAAAGCCGTGGTATTTATACCTGTAATATTATGTAGAGATAGTTGAATAACTAGAATTGTAGGTATAATACATATAATTGATATATTATTTCAGGGGCATCTAAAAAGAGACCACCAGAAACAGAAGGCAAAGAAAATAATCCGACAAAATCTGCAAAAAAGACTAAGTACTGAAAAGTTCATTCGGGTAGACCTGACAAAATATAAATTTAAAATAATCTGTGCATGTAACCTGTAATGTCATTCCATCCATCCATCAGCTACGTTCGTCCACTGCTGGACATAAGCCTTTTCAGGACTTTGTCATTCCCGGTGGTCATCCTGGAAGAATTGCCCATACTCACACACGCTGGGCAGGCGGGTTGGTGAGCGCGGTGCCGGAACCCTCGCACCAGTGACGCCGCTGCCCGTTACCAGTCTTTTCCATATAAGGCCCGGCTATAAGGGATGGATTTACCGCCATCCATCGGTCCTAGGCATGGTGGGCCTCCTGGTTTTTTGTCTGTGAGCTGTCCTCTTACTCTCCCCTGAATTACTTCGAGGGGGTCTCCAAGTGAGATGGTGGTACCTCCACAGTCGAGCCCGGCATCAGCTCTACCACCTATCAAATATCATTGTCATTGAAATTATGTAATGTCATTAAAATTTAGTAAATATTTAGGGTGCCAACAAACGAACATCACTTTCAAAACGGTAGCCGTAGACAACGGTAGGTAACTGCATATGTCGAACCATGTTGGCGATAGCCATCGACTACCATCGAACAATGGTAGTGAGCGTCAGCTATTGGTTGCATTCAACGGGCTGACGCTGCCAAACAGCGCCGACTGCACTCGATTGATGGTATTGTCAGCGTTGTATGGTCGACTGTAACCGACGGTAGACGCTAACGTCATTCGGTGGCAATTTATGGTATAGAATAGTAGACTGTCAGAATACAGTCGGGAACACTATCTCATCGAGTAACAAGATGTGACCAACTCGTAGTGATGTAGAAAAAAAACTACATCAAAATAAACCGGGTTGGCTAGGCGCAACCTAGAGCGTTTTGTACAGTCAGCAAAAATAACGCAAATTTTCTGATAAAAAAATCACGTCAATAAGTAGCAAGTACTATGTTCCATATAGCGTATCACAAGGTGCTTAAAAATAAGGTTTGCATGTCCTATGTCGGTACTAATATCAGCGTGATTTTATCGAATATCTTTTTATATGAAAAAAGCTTTCTTTAGAACCTTTTATACTCTCTGTCGATGATATATACTTGATGATGTAATTTTCTTAATCAATTAAATTGTGGTGCTTTTGCTGACTCTACAAAACTTTCCAGGTTACGTCAAGCCAACCCTGTTTATTTTGATGTAGTTTTTTGTCTACACCACTACGAATTGGTCACATCTTGTTACTTGATGACATAGGGTTACCAACTGTCACCCGACAGCCTAGTACGTTAAAAATTATATTACGTATTAAAACATATTCAGCGTTATTTGTTATGTTTCTCAGAGAAAAGCATCGTCTGGACCACCACAATCTCTAAGCTCATTCATTGCTTCAGAAATGGAAGGCAAAGACAATGATCCAACAATGTCTGCACAAAAGACTATCGAAGAGTCGATTCCGGTAGGTTTGAGAATTTACCAATCTTTTTTTATAACGTGGTAATATCCTTGAAATTAGGTTAATATTTAGGAATTAATATTATATTTTTATATTTGTTTGTGAAACTTGAGTATTTTTCTTTAATGGGTTTGCATTATTTTATAATTTATAGTAGGTTAAAAAGTATACTATGTACTTAAGTAAATTCAAACTTATTTATTATGTTTTTCAGAGAAAAATATCGTTTGGACCACCACCATCTCCAGGCTCATTCATTGCATTAGAAATGAACGGCAAAGACAATGATCCGACAGCCTCTGAACAAAAGACGATTGAAGACTCGATTCTGGTAGATTCATTTTAATTTACAGCAAATGTATTTCAAAATATAAAACAAGAAAATAAAAACCACAGTACAGAACAAGAAAATGAAAAACAAAGTGCACAACAAAAAAAGAAACAAAAGGAAAAAAGAAAATTACAAAAACGAAAACACACAGAAAATGTATAACAATATATAGAACAAGAAAATGAAGACCGCAGTACAGAATAATGAAATAAACAAAGTACAGAACAAGAAAATGAAAAACAAAGAGCACAACAAAAAATTAAACTTATCTCAAGCGAAGAACAAAATAAAAAGCAGAAGACTCATGATCAAGAAAATATATACATATATTTACCAAATTGAGGATTTACCTGCAGATCAGAGCTTACAAGTGTGAAACTGTGGTACAGATTACGTAACATAAGTAAAATTTACAGATTTAAAAAGTATAGGTTTTGTTTATTTTACGTGCGAATACAATCTTCATAAAATTAAAATCTAAAAGTTGCATCAACATCATTGAAACCGTTTCTGAGTACCCAAATATATTACATACTATCGGTTTTATTATGAGACCCGCAAATAACCGATACATACCACTCAAGTCTCTTAAAGCACCGAAATCAACAAAAATTGTAACAAAATAATATTTTATCAATATATTTTTTTGTTTCGTCATTATCGTTCAAAAATCATTCAAATATAAAATCATAAACTTTTTATGAAAAATTGTTTGACTGCAACCGACGACGGCTGACGCTACCATCATTAGACGGTTACCGCTGACAAGGTTCGACGTCTAAAGTTACCTCAAGCCTCTGGCCTACCATGAGTTTGGCACTCGATACACGTTAGCGACAGCGTAAAACATTTGTATGAGTTTAGCGGTTCTAGCGGTATACGAGAGGAACCAGATTTTCCAATACATTATATTTTACGCAGTCGCTAACGTATATCGAGTGCCAAACTCATGGTGGGCCTACTGTTGACGGTTACCAACTGCAAAGTGACGCTTGTCTGTTACCGCTCAAGCCCAAGATTTATAAAGGTCTGACCCCAATATCAACTTAGTCACTTTCGGGTATTCTCACATAACCGATTTTGATGACATGTTACATTAAAGCAGGTACTGTATGTAACTGTTGTATATGTTTTATATATTTTCGCGATTTCAGTACTATCACTACTAGTTCGCAATTACTATAACCACTAGTTTGTTTTCAAAACTACCAAAATATCACCGTGTAGGTACACCGTATAGGTACAGAATGGTCACATCTTTCTGTTACAGCAGCACAGCCTATTGAGCTTGAAAAGTTATAGTTATAGGTTTACGCATAAAACAATGCTACGTAAATTTATTTCTACCTCGCTACGAGGTGTGAATCATTTCGACGCTAGCGATCTTTGTAGAGGGGCGCGGGGCGTCTGCGCAGAGGCATGCGGGGAGCAGCGCCTGTAACTCCCCGGAGGTGAGGCCGATTGCTCAAGGCCGTTGGCGTGGGTAATCACCTTAAAGAAAAATCTCCTACAGTAGTAGAGGACATCGTCAGTGCGGTCTGTAAAACTGTTTCCAAAGATACACAAGAAGTCACCCAAATAGTTCTACCTCAAGATAACACCCAACCCGAACAAATCATGTCGGCTCCACCAGCAACGACGGCGCGGCCCGTACACGCTTTAATACATTACGTTGTAAATGATCCTGCTCAACAACTATAAACACGCTATAAGTTTCATTAACAATGTACATAATATATAAAATAAATCAACTTTGCTAGAAAAGTTTAATGAACATTAAACTATTGTCGCGTATTGCCCTAAATCATATTATATAACTAATGCTTTTTATTCAAAAATAATGAAACAATAATAAGTTGTACGTTCGAGAACTAACGCATGTATACACAATATCAATAATAATAATAATAATCCAGTATTATGTTATGTATGACTTATGGCAGTCTAGAATTGTGTTCTAAAACGAAATGCCCTCGGGAAATAATAATGAGCCTGTTTATCACAAAGTGCTTTACGTTGTCGCCATTCATCATCCGCCCTTACTGCTACATTCATATTGAGACGGATTCCCTCGCAACGCCCTGTGACGTCACCCCCTCTCCTCTCAGTCTGAGGAAGACGAGCTCGGGCTCAGGAATTTGTTGTTTTAGGTTTACACTAACATCGGCGTGCGGTAACTAAATGTTAATTGCTTACGTCTGCGCACGTGGATTACCTGATTACCCGGTTAGTGTCGGGTTGGTGGGGATTACCTGATTACCCGGTTAGTGTCGGGTTGGTGGAGATTACCTGATTACCCGGTTAGTGTCGGGTTGGTGGGGATTACCTGATTAACCGGTTAGTGTCGGGTTGGTGGAGATTACCTGATTAACCGGTTAGTGTCGGGTTGGTGGGGATTACCTGATTACCCGGTTAGTGTCGGGTTGGTGGGGATTACCTGATTACCCGGTTAGTGTCGGGTTGGTGGAGATTACCTGATTAACCGGTTAGTGTCGGGTTGGTGGGGATTACCTGATTACCCGGTTAGTGTCGGGTTGGTGGGGATTACCTGATTACCCGGTTAGTGTCGGGTTGGTAGAGATTACCTGATTAACCGGTTAGTGTCGGGTTGGTGGGGATTACCTGATTACCCGGTTAGTGTCGGGTTGGTGGGGATTACCTGATTACCCGGTTAGTGTCGGGTTGGTAGAGATTACCTGATTAACCGGTTAGTGTCGGGTTGGTGGGGATTACCTGATTACCCGGTTAGTGTCGGGTTGGTGGAGATTACCTGATTACCCGGTTAGTGTCGGGTTGGTGGGGATTACCTGATTAACCGGTTAGTGTCGGGTTGGTGGAGATTACCTGATTAACCGGTTAGTGTCGGGTTGGTGGGGATTACCTGATTACCCGGTTAGTGTCGGGTTGGTAGAGATTACCTGATTAACCGGTTAGTGTCGGGTTGGTGGGGATTACCTGATTAACCGGTTAGTGTCGGGTTGGTGGAGATTACCTGATTAACCGGTTAGTGTCGGGTTGGTGGGGATTACCTGATTACCCGGTTAGTGTCGGGTTGGTAGAGATTACCTGATTAACCGGTTAGTGTCGGGTTGGTGGGGATTACCTGATTACCCGGTTAGTGTCGGGTTGGTGGAGATTACCTGATTAACCGGTAAGTGTTGGGTTGGTGGGGATTACCTGATTACCCGGTTAGTGTCGGGTTGGTGGGGATTACCTGATTACCCGGTTAGTGTCGGGTTGGTGGGGATTACCTGATTAACCGGTTAGTGTCGGGTTGGTGGGGATTACCTGATTACCCGGTTAGTGTCGGGTTGGTGGGGATTACCTGATTAACCGGTTAGTGTCGGGTTGGTGGGGATTACCTGATTACCCGGTTAGTCTCGGGTTGGTGGGGATTAGACTGCGTACAATATTTTAATTACCTGATTACCCGGTTAGTGTCGGGTTGGTGGGGACAAGACTGAGGACATGCTCGATGACGGTATTCTAAGCAGTATGAGGACATGCTCGATGACGGTATTCTAAGCAGTATGAGGACATGCTCGATGACGGTATTCTTAGCAGTATGAGGACATGCTCGATGACGGTATTCTTAGCAGTATGAGGACATGCTCGATGACGGTATTCTTAGCAGTATGAGGACATGCTCGATGACGGTATTCTTAGCAGTATGAGGACATGCTCGATGACGGTATTCTTAGCAGTATGAGGACATGCTCGATGACGGTATTCTTAGCAGTATGAGGACATGCTCGATGACGGTATTCTTAGCAGTATGAGGACATGCTCGATGACGGTATTCTTAGCAGTATGAGGACATGCTCGATGACGGTATTCTAAGCAGTAAGAGGACATGCTCGATGACGGTATTCTTAGCAGTATGAGAACATGCTCGATGACGGTATTCTTAGCAGTATGAGGACATGCTCGATGACGGTATTCTTAGCAGTATGAGGACATGCTCGATGACGGTATTCTTAGCAGTATGAGGACATGCTCGATGACGGTATTCTAAGCAGTAAGAGGACATGCTCGATGACGGTATTCTTAGCAGTATGAGGACATGCTCGATGACGGTATTCTTAGCAGTATGAGGACATGCTCGATGACGGTATTCTTAGCAGTATGAGGACATGCTCGATGACGGTATTCTAAGCAGTATGAGGACATGCTCGATGACGGTATTCTTAGCAGTATGAGGACATGCTCGATGACGGTATTCTTAGCAGTATGAGGACATGCTCGATGACGGTATTCTAAGCAGTATGAGGACATGCTCGATGACGGTATTCTTAGCAGTATGAGGACATGCTCGATGACGGTATTCTAAGCAGTATGAGGACATGCTCGATGACGGTATTCTTAGCAGTATGAGGACATGCTCGATGACGGTATTCTTAGCCATATGCGGAAACTTTAAGGGTCCGTATATAAGGGTCAGATGCACAAATTCAAATGGCTATTTCACATTGTGTAACTTGGTCCATCGGTTTAATAAAAATAATAATAGATGAATGAATGAATGAATTAATACTTTTATTTATCAAAATAGATATATTTTCTTAATACTAAAGGAAGAATTTTGCATATTTTAAATAATTTTCTGTAGTCATCTTTGCATTTACTTTTAGTTTTATTAGACACAAGGAGCTTTAGGAACCTTATTTGAAGTTTTTCTAATTTATCTATATTTGTTTTGAGTGTTAGTCCATAGCAGTCGAGAGCATAGACATTTTAGAGTACTAGTTGGGACTCTAAAAGTTAAATGATAGAATTTACCGAGCAGAGTTTAAGCTTACTACAAATTTAATCTAGCGTGGATGCTGATCAGCTGTTCATACTTCAAAAACGTTGCATTCGAATCCTTGCCCATATAAACTCGACTACAAGCTGTTAAGATTTCTTTAAAAAATTCAACCTTTTAACCCTCCCATGTATATATACATGATATCTGTATGTTTGTTTTTAAAAATATTAAGCATTTCAAACAAATCAAAGATATACACAAACTAAATACTCGAAACAAAAACAAATTATACCTACCAATGTCTCGTATTAAAATGCTTAACTGCAGCCCATACTACATGGCAATAAAAATTTATAATAAAATACCCGCCAATTTAAAATCGGAAGAAAAAAAAACACATTTTGTCAAACAATATCAAAAATTATCTAACGAGAAAATGTAACTACTCGGTTGAGGATTTCTTAATATAATAATTAATGACCCCTTTTAATTGTGTTTTTATTGTTTATTGTACCCAAATGTTGCATGTAGTAGTAGTAATTTATAGTAGTTTATGTTACATGTAATGTAGTAAATATTTAATTAATCTAAGTTTTAAGTCTATTAGCTTTAAGTTGTGTTCCAAATTTGCAACGCCTATAAAATAGGCATCTAAGTCATAAGTATAATACAAACAAACATTTATAATATCTGTATACACTTAGATTGCAATAAACGTTTGAGTTTGAGTTTGACACATATTGTCCATGAAAAGTTTTCATCAATTTTCATCCCAAGGTAGGTGGCACATTGTACTCGTTCAATAGGTTTGCAATCACAGGATGTCAAGTCATTATGGAAGCACGAGTGGTCATGAGTAACAACAATAGGTGAAAGTGGTTCCGTAGGGATCATGTAAGGTGAATGGATAACTAAGAGTTTAATTTTATCAGCGTTCAGAACAATTCCGTTATCGTGTGACCATTTGACCACTGAATCGACATCTTGTTGTACTAGTTGAGAGGTGTCAGTGGAAGCAGTACCGGCGCGTCGCACGCATACGTCATCCGTGAACATATACTCCGAACTATGGCGCAGAACATCACACAAGCTGTTGACCAGCATAGGGGGTGTTGGGGCTACCCAATGGTACCACACCCCTGCGCAATTAAATAAGGTTCAAGTTCCTAATCGTGATAATTTTGTTCGGAGCCCATGGTCTAACAAACATAGATTTTTGAATAAATAATTTCCGGATTATTTACAGTTAATACCTATAGTAAATTAAAAACTTTTGAAATAATGATTGTGTTATGGACGCCACCACAACATTAAGCGCCGGTTCCTCCAATCACGTCCTAATTTGTATGCACTGGATATTGTTCTCACTGAATTTAAGTTAAAGTTAATGGACTGTATGTAATAAAAAGAAACAACACAATATTGATCATATGTACCACTATTCACTCCGTCAGAGATCTCGCTTTGCACTGAGATAACTAGGTTTCTACCTAGATGCACTAAAACTGCATTTCCTAAATGCAGTATCTCACTGAAACCCTAGCTGCACTAAAACTGCATTTCCTAAATGCAGTACATCACTGAATGCCTAGGTGCACTAAAGCTGCATTTTCTAAATGCACTATTTCACTGCACTCCTATGTGCATGCAATCCTAGATTCCTATTGGCACTGCAATTCCTAGGTGCACTATTTCACTACGTTTGAGCATAGGTTCCGGCTCATAGATATTACTATATATATTCCTATATATATAGGTACTGTCACTACTGCACTATATAACTATTACTGGTCTTGATTTTACTAGCTGGAACTGACTGGAACTGGAATAATTCCCTTGAAATTGGCCCTATTTTTATCCTATTCTAATCTATTTTATTGTGTGCGTATAATAGCGATATGATCGTCTGAGGGGAATGAAGTGAGGGGGAAGAGCTTTAATTTCAAGTGCTATAAGATAACTATTATAAATTTACATATGTTGATGGAAAATACCCAGAAATTTTCCCTAAGTGTAAACGAGTTGCACAATCAAGAAGAGAGAGACACAACAACTATGAATAGCAACTATTGCTATGCTCTCACTCTTTCTAGAGAGGGCGCTTTAATTATTAGTAAACTACTTTGGAATGCTAGTCATTTTGTTAATTAATCTTATTATCTAACTTAATCTACTAGGTTGTATATTATTTATTATTCGTTTTCTTAGCCTAGTATTTAAAAATCAATTTAACTTATTCTATGCGTCGTGTACAGATTGTAGAATCCGACATGGGTACTTTTTTAAGGATCTTGATAAACTTTAAAATATTATTTTAGTGATGCAACGAATTCTACCCTTACGAATACGGATACCAATTCTACTATTCGACGATTACAAATACCTGAGTACAGCTGCAAGTAATTATTGCAAATGCCTGAGTTTGTCACAAATATGTAAGCGCTTTACAGCTGCAAGTAATTATTACAAATAACTGAGTTTATTACAAATATCTGAGTGTATTACAGCTGCAAGTAATTATTACAGATACCTGAGTTTATTTCAGCTGCAAGTAATTATTACAAATACCTGAGTTTATTACAGCTGCATGTAATTATTACAGATACCTGAGTTTATTACAGCTGCAAGTAATTATTACAAATACCTGAGTTTATTACAGCTGCAAGTAATTATTACAAATACCTGAGTTTATTACAGCTGCAAGTAATTATTACAAATACCTGAGTTTATTACAGCTGCAAGTAATTATTCGGTACAAAACTAACGTATTAATATAAAGCAATTTGCTTCAGACCGAGAATATATTGATTATGATCTCAGGAACAAATTTTGTGCTTTGAATACAATATTTGTATTTGATATTGTTAAAAGTTAAGATTGGTTTAAGAATGCGTCAGTTTCAGTGAAGACTATAAAATTATTGAAAATCTATTTAAACTAAGAGTTTTAGTTTTCAGGATTAGGCTATTGAGTCTCCTGATAGGTAGGACAAACTATTTTATTTATTATATCATTTCATTTCATTTCATTTATTTATTCACAAGCAATATACATCACATTTGAATTTCATACGTAATAAAACCAACATAACACTAATAACTTATTTCTACAATTATATACATTTATGTTAATGTCAATTATAATATGTCAAAAATTTAATAATTATGTCAAAATAAAAATTTGTCACAATTCATCAATTTCGTACAGATTCCTCTCCAACAAAAACTGTCTTAATTTGTTTTTAAACAAAGTATGACTTGTAATAGTCTTTAACTCTGTAGGCAACTTGTTGAACAAGACAACTGATTGATACCGTGTGCAGTGTTTAGAAATCTCTAGTTTAGGGTTAAAGTTATTTGTTAAGTTCTTGCGTCTAGAGCTAAGCCTAAATAGCCGTTCATCCGCTGTTTCAAACTTGTGCATATTCTTAGAAAAATCCGTGAGAAGCACGAATATATACAGACTTGGAGCAGTTAGTATTCCTAGTTTTTGGAAATATTCTCGGCATGACTCGGTTTGCTGTATTCGAACCATCGTACGAATAGCTCTTTTTTAAATAACAAAGGCTTTTTCAATGTTATATTTGTAACTATGTCCCCAGAATTTGATAGTATATCGAAGTCTTGACTCGACCAAAGCGTAATATACCATTTTCAATTCCTTTATGCCAACCTCATCTCTCAAGCTTCTGATTGCATAGCAGGCAGACGCAATCGATCCCATGATGGCTTTTAACTCACATCGCCAATTTAATAGCGAGTCAATGTTAATTCCTAGGAACTTGACCTGTTCTACCAATCCAATTTTTTCACCATTCATAGAAATGTCAATAAAATCTCTGTTTCCTGCTGTTGGTCTGAATAACATAGCATTCGTTTTAGTTGCATTGACCAATAATTGATTTGTTCTAAACCAAGTGTCAAAGGCCTTAAGGGTGAGGTTAGCGTTAAGACTTAAGTCGGCCAAATTCGAAGAGGAGATGATAGCGTTGGTATCGTCTGCATATATAACTAACTGTATATCTGTTATTACTTTCATGACGTAATTAATGAGGTCGTTGGTAAAAATAATAAAAAGTACAGGTCCCAATATTGAACCTTGTGGAACTCCTCTTAATAGCTTAACCAATTTAGACTTTACCACTAATTATTGCTGATTTTGTATTGTTTTTATTTGAATGAACTGCTTTCTATTTTGCAAATAAGATTTGAAAAATTGCAAAATAGTGCCTCTAACACCGTAATGTTCCAACTTAAGCAGTAAAATGTCATGGTCAACCAAGTCAAAGGCGGAGCTCAGATCCAAAAATATACCAACGACTTTTTGTTTGTTATTAATATGTTTAATAACGTCATCTATAAGGGTAATAATTGCATCCGTCGTTCCTACGCCTCTTTGATATCCGTATTGCCTGCAACTGATAACTTTATTTAAAAGTAAATGAACCATTAGCCTATCTTTCATAATTTTTTCAAATATTTTCGAAATAACGGGCAATAACGAAATAGGGCGATATTTACTTGGGTCAGTTTTTGTGCCTTTTTTAAAAGTAGATAATATTTTCGCTATTTTGAGCTGATCAGGAAATACACCAGATTCTAAACACGAATTAAAGAAATTTGAAAGTGGTTCTGCCAGAATGTCAATGTTACTTTTGATTACAGTCACAGGCATTTCATCGTAACCGCAAGACTTCTTTGTTTCCATGCCTTTATCCGACATATAATATACATAACATCGCATATATACTGCTCGAGTATGTTTCTTGATTGATTGATTGACGTGATTTCATGTAATGTAACGTTTCTAGTTATTGCGGTCGTTCGGTGAACTATTGCCATATATGAAGTATAATGTGTAAGTAGATATTGTTTTTGTTTATTTAGAGGAGAGCTTCTGTTACGGGTGTTAAATATGTTAACATTTACCTTAACTATAAGTGACAAAAGGCTGACGAACAAAAACTGTAGACGTCGAAAGAGTTTTGTTTTGAAAGTGCGGTAGCGGTAGTGTGTGCGGAGTGCGGAGTGCAGAGTACGGAGCGAGAAAAATCCAGCATTTTCTTTATAGTAGTTTATGCTACAAGGGCGCAAAGGAATAAATTACGAGGACGATTTAAAACACGAGCGTAGCGAGTGTTTTAAACGTAACCGAGTAATTTATTTCTTTTACGCCCGTGTATCATACTACGTTTTTCAATGCATAGTGTGAGGAAATGAAAACAAATATAATCTTGTGAACTTTAAATTATGATTGGCTCAAAAGCATTGTATCCAGAGCCGTTAAACAGTGGAAAAAAAAGTATAACATCTATGGTACACAAGAAAGGCTGCAGGTTAGCCAACCATTGTAAATAAATTAAAAAAAATAATAATAATAAAGCCCTAGGGCAAAATAATCGACTTTCTGTTCGGTTTTGATGCATAAAAAGTGGGCCTTTACGAGCACATGCATTGAAAATATATTTCTATTCTATTCTGCTGTTCTTTAAGAAGCTTTCACAAAGTTTTATTTTTACTTACTCATTAAAACAGAAATCCTTTTTTACTATTTCTGAAGCAGTTCTAGAGGTTCTTAGTTAGACGTGTATATGTATGTATGTTTGTTTGTTTATTACTTGTCTTATAGTTTGAAATAGAACCAATTTGCCCAACTTTTTATCAATTTATAATATGACCTATAAATAACGACCAGTCCGGCAGCTGTACAGTGGGCTGCATGTTCGTTACAACGACTCTTTTAGGCGATGAATCAAAAGGTGAAATACAGACAGACGGGGGTGAGGGATGAAACAAAAGTGTGTTTTTTTACTTTTTATCAGACTATTGTGCGGAACTCAACGTCATGGTCGACTGCAACTGTAACAACGTCCCGATCCCTTACGTTACTCGTAACATGATGGGAACAGATGTCACTTTCGTTTGACGCAGCGGTCACGGCTATTGTTGTCACAAAGTAACTGAATGATGAGTTTTTTAGTAATTTCCATAATAATGTTCCAAAATGATTATTAAATAAAAATGATTCACATATAGACTCATTCGGTGTACCATTTTACGAAACCTTTAATCTGATAATCAGATTCGCACTTGACCGGTTTTCAAATAAAGAAATATACACAAAATTCTCCTTTTCAAAGCAAGTGTAGTTAATGTGCATTTGTGCAATGTGCATGCATGTTCAATTCAACAAAATATTTTTTTCTTGGGAGTTACGCCATAATTCTGTCTATTTGAATGATTTCTTCTCATCTCGATTTGAATGATAATTTTTTTTGTCTAAAGGTTAATCGACTTAATAAAAGGAGGTTCTCAACTCGACTGTATTTTTTTTTCTTGGATGTTACTCCTTTCGGTTTTTTTTTCGTTTGGAAGAATGTGCTTCAAAGTTGGTCCCGTTTTGAGACTGGTTGTGCAGTAAATCCGCCCCCCGGGATGACTGGTTAGCCTGGTGCGCCAGTGAAGCGAGTTCCACTGCTAGCCCATCTCGAGGCTGAGAGAATTCTTGAAATGGCCCTGACAATTAGGGGCTATTAATTAAATTCAAAAATTCAAAATTCAAAAAGTTTATTTTGCAAAATACACTTTTATATAATATTACACTTTTTACAAGTCAAATTTTAATCTTATAAAAATATATGTAATAAAATAATAAATGTACATTACCTAGATTAAATGTTCATTTAATTTATGTAGCGATATACATACGATTAAAATTATAGGTAAAATATTATTTATTATACAAAGTGAAATCCAATCAACCGCCCGAACCCATACCGGAGACCCGGCCAGGGACCAGGAACAAGGTTCAATGATCACCAACCGAGCCCCCAGCACGAATCCAGGCGGCCGACCAAATCCCATCCTATTTACTACATAGTAATAGGTTACATATATAAATACATGCCTACATCCGCCCATTCGATTAGTCTTGCTAAGAAGAACGGGCAAGAAACTTGGCAAGATCATGTCTTTTTATTAACATAAACTTATACTATACATCAAATTACTTATATCCACTTTAACCAAGGGATAAAAAAATACAAGACAGCAGGAATTCAGGTTATTGAAAAAAGAAAAACACATTTTATATGTTATATAAACATATATAAAAACAATTGCCTACCTGACTCATATAGTCTATTTCCTTTTACAGTTAACTCTTTAGTTAGAGGAATCAAAAGTTATGAAATTATACAAATTAATTAAATTATTATGTACAATCGTCACAATCAGTATCACTACAACACCATGCTTCACCATCATCCAAATATTCATTTATTATACTAAACTTAAAGATAAAAGTCACCGAACGTTTGTGATCGCAATCGCACCGACCGGCTTTTGTAAGTGTTCCTGGCAGGTCTCAGGTCCAGATATGGCAGAAGTTGACACCCTATCACCCTCTACTAGGGTGATAGGTACCAAAATAAGAATCCTATCCCGAATCCTCGCCTGCCTCGATAGCCGCGCGCAAAGTAAACCGGTCACTTTTGTGATGAATTCACTTTACAGTTTTGTGAACACAATTTTAGTTTATTTCGGGAAACCGCACACCGATTCCACTAATAATTCACACTGATCCCGTCACAACGTTAAAACCGCACACCGATTCCACTAATAATTCACACTGATCCCGTCACAACGTTAAAACCGCACACCGATTCCACTAATAATTCACACTGATCCCGTCACAACGTTAAAACCGCACACCGATTCCACTAATAATTCACACTGATCCCGTCACAACGTTAAAACCGCACACCGATTCCACTAATAATTCACACTGATCCCGTCACAACGTTAAAACCGCACACCGATTCCACTAATAATTCACACTGATCCCGTCACAACGTTAAAACCGCACACCGATTCCACTAATAATTCACACTGATCCCGTCACAACGTTAAAACCGCACACCGATTCCACTAATAATTCACACTGATCCCGTCACAACGTTAAAACCGCACACCGATTCCACTAATAATTCACATTGATCCCGTCACAACGTTAAAACCGCACACCGATTCCACTAATAATTCACATTGATCCCGTCACAACGTTAAAACCGCACACCGATTCCACTAATAATTCACACTGATCCCGTCACAACGTTAAAACCGCACACCGATTCCACTAATAATTCACACTGATCCCGTCACAACGTTAAAACCGCACACCGATTCCACTAATAATTCACACTGATCCCGTCACAACGTTAAAACCGCACACCGATTCCACTAATAATTCACACTGATCCCGTCACAACGTTAAAACCGCACACCGATTCCACTAATAATTCACACTGATCCCGTCACAACGTTAAAACCGCACACCGATTCCACTAATAATTCACACTGATCCCGTCACAACGTTAAAACCGCACACCGATTCCACTAATAATTCACATTGATCCCGTCACAACGTTAAAACCGCACACCGATTCCACTAATAATTCACACTGATCCCGTCACAACGTTAAAACCGCACACCGATTCCACTAATAATTCACACTGATCCCGTCACAACGTTAAAACCGCACACCGATTCCACTAATAATTCACACTGATCCCGTCACAACGTTAAAACCGCACACCGATTCCACTAATAATTCACACTGATCCCGTCACAACGTTAAAACCGCACACCGATTCCACTAATAATTCACACTGATCCCGTCACAACGTTAAAACCGCACACCGATTCCACTAATAATTCACATTGATCCCGTCACAACGTTAAAACCGCACACCGATTCCACTAATAATTCACATTGATCCCGTCACAACGTTAAAACCGCACACCGATTCCACTAATAATTCACACTGATCCCGTCACAACGTTAAAACCGCACACCGATTCCACTAATAATTCACACTGATCCCGTCACAACGTTAAAACCGCACACCGATTCCACTAATAATTCACACTGATCCCGTCACAACGTTAAAACCGCACACCGATTCCACTAATAATTCACACTGATCCCGTCACAACGTTAAAACCGCACACCGATTCCACTAATAATTCACACTGATCCCGTCACAACGTTAAAACCGCACACCGATTCCACTAATAATTCACACTGATCCCGTCACAACGTTAAAACCGCACACCGATTCCACTAATAATTCACACTGATCCCGTCACAACGTTAAAACCGCACACCGATTCCACTAATAATTCACATTGATCCCGTCACAACGTTAAAACCGCACACCGATTCCACTAATAATTCACATTGATCCCGTCACAACGTTAAAACCGCACACCGATTCCACTAATAATTCACACTGATCCCGTCACAACGTTAAAACCGCACACCGATTCCACTAATAATTCACATTGATCCCGTCACAACGTTAAAACCGCACACCGATTCCACTAATAATTCACACTGATCCCGTCACAACGTTAAAACCGCACACCGATTCCACTAATAATTCACACTGATCCCGTCACAACGTTAAAACCGCACACCGATTCCACTAATAATTCACATTGATCCCGTCACAACGTTAAAACCGCACACCGATTCCACTAATAATTCACACTGATCCCGTCACAACGTTAAAACCGCACACCGATTCCACTAATAATTCACATTGATCCCGTCACAACGTTAAAACCGCACACCGATTCCACTAATAATTCACACTGATCCCGTCACAACGTTAAAACCGCACACCGATTCCACTAATAATTCACACTGATCCCGTCACAACGTTAAAACCGCACACCGATTCCACTAATAATTCACATTGATCCCATCACAACGTTAAAACCGCACACCGATTCCACTAATAATTCACACTGATCCCGTCACAACGTTAAAACCGCACACCGATTCCACTAATAATTCACACTGATCCCGTCACAACGTTAAAACCGCACACCGATTCCACTAATAATTCACACTGATCCCGTCACAACGTTAAAACCGCACACCGATTCCACTAATAATTCACACTGATCCCTTCACAACGTTAAAACCGCACACCGATTCCACTAATAATTCACATTGATCCCGTCACAACGTTAAAATACAAGCCTTGCAAAAAGCGTTTGCCTAATTACAAATTTCTGTTTATAGCTTAGACTGTTAGCCCCCAAAAAAGGCATCAGTTTAGTTTTCCGGAAGAAAGGATGCCACTTGCCACAATTGTTTATTGGACCAATATCTATCGATAAAGATCGGTAGCCTTCGGGAGCCTCTTCAATTTGGGGGGGGAAGGGGGTTCAAAGGTGCACTGCGCCAAGCGTCATTTAAGAAAATTAAACTGTCTGAGTTTGTCAACTACATCAAGATGGGTGTCTTTTTCAGGTAAATTAAGGACGTAGAATTCATTTCTGGCATAAAAAATTGTGATATTTTAAGTAGTTTCTTGAAAATTTTTACATAAATTAAAATTTTATGAAATACTTTTTACTTTCAGGCGCCACCAAAAACAAAACCTCAGGTTTTTTTAAGTAACAAAAAATACGTTACGAAAGCCTATTTTATGCAGATAAATAAAAATATAAGTTTTATTGGATTTTTAAAGGAAAAAACCATAAAAAAAAATAAAACAATGTCGGTGAGCTCTTATTTTACTACTACTTATTAACTAACCTGATAAAAGTATATTTATGTATAGTGTATTTATAAAAGTATATAAATGCATAAAAACTATAAACACGTAAAAATGCTTTTCTATGGTTCTAAAAGAGTATTAACTATTTAATTATCATTTTCATTTTTTGCAGCTTCTACCATCTATAACAAATAGTTCTAGGTGTGAAGTAAGTAAGTACTGCTGTAAGAAGACAATTGTGTTGCTGGTCACGAGTACCAATCTTTAACAAATAGGTTCTGGACTAGTCCTATCTTCTGTAAGAGAAATAAATATCCTGCTTATAGATGTATATACATATGTGTTATGTACAGTCATATGTACTTACAGTACTTAGTATGTATTTATTTAATAATTAAAAGATGACCGCTGGAAGCGGTACTGTAACATATAGCTAGGAAATATGTTAGGTTTAGGTAAGGCTAGGTTTTATAGGTAGGTTAAAGGACTATTTGTTCGTGTTTAGTTGGCAATCGATAACCTTTATGGATCGACATAAGTCGCATTGACGGAATTTTTTCGTGTTTTCCAAAAAATAAATACAGATCGAATATAAAAGATCTTTCAGACGAAACACGAGCAAGATTCCATGAAGATTCCTTAGAGAGTCCCATCGATGTGAAGGTGGCTCTCCATAAAGAAGATTCCTTAGAGTGTCCGATTAGTGCGGACGTGGTTCTCCATCTATAAATATTCCTTCTAGAGTTTTTGAAGAAATACAACAAGCGAGTGCTCTACCAGATTTAGAGCTCCCCTCCCTTAATATATACTTGATAATTAGGGTGCATCAAATGAAAAGAAAATATAAAAGAAGATAAACTAAAAATACAAAGTGGTGTAACTAAACAAAATCCCTACGAGATCCCGAGTACACGGTGTGCACATCACAGTACCATCCGTAGAATGAGGTTATAGTAATGCATATATACCTCTCTATGTCTCCTGCGTTATTATGACATACTTGAGGAGTACATCGATTTATTAATTACAAATTAAATCATTGGCCGTGATTTATTTGTGTGATCGTCTAGTAGATTAGGACACTACGTTATGATACAAAACGGCTATGCTCAAAACAATGTATATCATAATTCAACAAAGGAAAATAAAGTATTCAAGAAAAACTAATGTACTTGGTATTTGTTAAATGCTACGACTTAGCTGTGTTCTGGAACTCAGCTATAGTTCAAGGGTATTATTGCCATTGAAAATCCAAGGGAAAACGAAACACATTAATGACTAAATCACAATGTAAAACCACTTTTGATTCGACATTCCGTAAGACGTTTAACGAATAACACTTTCATAGCTTCGTAAGTTGCGCGCGACGTTATATTTTTAATTAGATAAATGATTATGTAATTATTGGATACCATAGTAAAGTGTGTGGGTGTGTGTGTAAAATATAATATTGCAGTTGTTTGGGTTAGAAAAAGGGGTTGATGGAACGTAGATACTCGAGGCACGGTGGCTGCACACTGTACGTTGATTTAGCTAGACTTTTGGTATTTGAGGGGATTCTCGACCCAGATGAGTCCAGAATGAAGTGGGGGTTAAATTTATTTTAGCACAGTTGCATCTTTTTTGCATCCTACTTTGCATTGACACCTTGTTATCTCGAGGCAAATGCTGTCCGCAGCTGGGTTGTCAGACCAGTGGGGTATCTATTGGCTATTTTTCTGCTTCCAGCCCCAATCGGGGGACTAGGCAGAATTTGTTGCAGCACTAAAGCCTGGCCCCACTCATGAACTCCCTGGCAAACTGCGAGTAATATTTTCTCCAGGATGACACGAATAAAGAAGAGCTGTTTGGACTCCTGTCGTCCAAACATCACCCGATGGACTTGCCCATCAATAAAGAAATTTATGTAGCGAAGGGTAATCTGTTCTTTCCAATGTTGCTCGTGAACTGCCAAAATTGGAGCCATTTAACTTGAAGCGTCTGACACGCGAATGATGGTTCACTTGGCGGGTACAGTAGACCAGGGTCGTACGAAGTTAATGCACAGCAAACACCGATGTGGTAGTTATCGCTCTGGCATGTGTACTGAAATTGCCAAGATTAGAGGTATTATGGGTTCATGTGGTAACAGGGAAAAACCACAATTTCTTGGCATGCCTCTAGATTGAATCAGCTCTAGGTATGAGCGTTTCTTTTAATAGTCAAGAATTTATAATATATAAATAATCAGTTTAATAGCGTGAGTGTGCATAAGACAATTTATTTTGTTTAAAGGTCCTGAAAGAGCGGAGGTCTTGCCTGTGTTCCACGAACTTAGTGGATGCGATACAGTATCGTCTTTTAACGGCAGGGGAAAGAAAAGTGCTTTTGAAGCATGGAATTTATTCTCTTTTGCCACTGAAGGGTTTAAGGATCTTAAAGATGGCAATATAAATGAGGCAGAGATTGTGCTACATAAGTTTGTCATAGCCATGTATGATAGGTATGCTAGCCAATCACTGAGTACTAACTAAAACATTAATGTAAAGTTAAATTCATCGTAGCAAAAAGTCATATTACATGAACTTTTTCAGATCAAGTCCCTGTCCCTGCACGACTATCAATCATTGCCGTAAATATCTTTTTACAAAAACAGATCGGCAAATTGAAAATTTACCACCAACAGAAGCGGCCCTTCGTCAGCATATTTTACGCGCAGCTTGCCAGGGAGTTCATGAGTGGGGCCAGGCTTTAGTGCTACAACAAATTCTGCCTAGTCCCCCCGATTGGGGCTGGAAGCAGAAAATTAGCCAATAGATACCCCACTGGTCTGACAACCCAGCTGCGGACAGCATTTGCCTAGGAATAACAAGGTGTCAATGCAAAGTAGGATGCAAAAAAGATGCAACTGTGTTAAAATAAATTTAACATGTACCGAATTGTACCACTGCGGTAGAAGCTACAAAAAATGAAAATGATAATTAAATAGTTAATACTCTTTTAGAACCATAGAAAAGCAGTTTTTACGTGTTTATAGTTTTTATGCATATATATACTTTTATAAATACACTATACATAAATATACTTTTATCAGGTTAGTTAATAAGTAGTAGTAAAATAAGAGCTCACCGACATTGTTTTATTTTTTTTTATGGTTTTTTCCTTTAAAAATTCAATAAAACTTATATTTTTATTTATCTGCATAAAATAGGCTTTCGTAACGTATTTTTTGTTACTTAAAAAAACCTGAGGTTTTTTTTTTGGTGGCGCCTGAAAGTAAAAAGTATTTCATAAAATTTTAATCTATGTAAAAATTTTCAAGGAACTACTTAAAATATCACAATTTTTTATGCCAGAAATGAATTCTACGTCCTTAATTTACCTGAAAAAGACACCCATCTTGATGTAGTTGACAAACTCAGACAGTTTAATTTTTTTAAATGACGCTTGGCGCAGTGCACCTTTGAACCCCCTTCCCCCCCCAAATTGAAGAGGCTCCCGAAGGCTACCGATCTTTATCGATAGATATTGGTCCAATAAACAATTGTGGCAAGTGGCATCCTTTCTTCCGGAAAACTAAACTGGATGAGCTAACGGACCCAGCTATTAAAAATACCACTAGCAGAAAGATTTTTTTAACCTTTAATTTTCTATTTGTCAAACGCATTTCGATGGTCAAACGCGAACCGCGCGATCAATATTTAACCGCAAAGTTATACAAAGTCAATGTCAAGTACATCGTCGAGAATGACAACAGACCGGTAGATTTAACAAACTTCTACCAACTTATGTACTAACTATTTCAAACACCTGGTCATGATCTGATGAAGGTCTTCAGAGATAGGCAATGTAACTCTATAACAGCATACCACTCTAGATTGAGACAATCGCTATGCGTTTAGATGCTGATTGCAGGATATTACTTGGAAATTGTCATCCCTCCACCTGACCTTCAATTCTGACTTTACCACCATAGAACTCCTCAACGGACGAGAGCACATAACTCAAGATTACGGGAGAGGGTGCTGATTACAGGGCATTACTTGAAAATACACTTACCTGACTTTCGTTTTATATCGACAGCGCATTTACAACAAATACCAATATACCACAATTTGACCCGTCAACACTAAAAAATGTGAGAAAAATAAACTTTTAACAAAAGAATAGTAACCGACTTCAAATTTAACTACAGTCATTCAGTAAACATTTAAAAATTATTATACTGACCAATGGTACCAAAATGATAATATATTTCGGAGTACCAAAATAGTTAAATTATATAATATATTATATAATAAAGTGAAAAATAATATATATATATATTACTTTTCGATATGCCAGTTTTGGAGATAAGGGGAGGGGGATATACTTCTTTCGTATAGTTTTACGAGGATTTCTCGAAATAGATGCAAGTAAATATAGCCAAGCTATATTATCTTGATAAACATTTGTTTATGATGATGTTTCACCAAGTGCCGACAGTCGCAAGTATTAACCAAGCTATATATTTTTTACAATCAGCTATACCTATAATTTGAAACCCATATCTTATTTTTATGAAATATTTATTTTATAAAAAAGTAAAATAACGGGAGGCATCATTTTTATGTGGTTTTTCAAAGATTATCGAAATCAGTGCCAGAAAAAATATAGTTAAGGTATATGTGTTTACAATCTGCTCTTTAATATCTTCAATTTTATACCAATATTGTATGTTTAGGATATCTTTTTTTCTCTCTTTTGTATTGGAAATATTTTGAACAATTTCAAATTTAAAATATTTTTTTGTGGACATTATGTGGGCAAATTCAATGTTTTTTTTTTCGAATTTCAAGTCTTAATCTTTAACGGTTATGAGGGTGTGTGACATACGGACGGACGGACGGACAACAGAGTCTCACCATGAAGGTTTCTTTTGTACCTTTTAGGTATTACGGAACCCTAAAACTTAGTAGCTCATTGACCTAGACCAGGGGTTCCCAACCTTTTACCATACGCGCCTCCCCAACTGTATTCTAAAATCATGACTCCCTTTATCTGTTAGTTTGCAAACGGCGTACACCTGCTTATTGTTGGACACCTACGATTTTACCTATCTACCTACCTCAGTTTTTTTTATTAGTTAATCATACAAACGATTAAAATATCAATGAAGTGTTTTAATCAAATAACAAGTAGATAATCAACCATTAAAAGTAAATAAAACATTATAATAAATCGCAATAATAACGTCAAGTAATATACGGTTTATTTTTGAAGACATCTTGCGCTCCCTCGCATCTCGGGGCCCCTTGGCTCACTGTACGCCCGGCAAGTGGGGCGCGCCATTTCCAGCTGATATAGCACGGTTTATCAAACACTACGTCTGCGGACACGACTCGTGAATGAGATAAGTAAGTACCCACAATGAAATTTAATTTGCTCCAATATTTCACGAGTACCGAAAAGCGCCAACAGTAATGGCCCTCATATTTCAACTCCAACTCTAATCGATATAATAGCGACATCGACCACATCGAGTGTTCATCTTAATCAATATGAGAGGCATCCTAACTTACCATCCTGCTTGACGGTGTTCCCAAGGGGTCCGTGGCTCGCCAGCCACAGCACGAGGGTCCAGGTGAGCATCAGGGTGCGGCGGCGCGCGTACCGCCCGCCCTGTGCCACCATGGCGTGCACTGCATGGAGGCGGTGCTCACTGTGCGCTCTTCCCGGAATGTCATCGGAGCAGGAGCGGGGCGCCGCGAGGGGAGGCGGGGCGAACACCACCTTCACTGAAACCAATGTTCTGCTGTTATTTTTCGTGTCAGGGCTTTAGCTGTTATGTGTGGTGCCAGGGCTTCAGCTGTTATGTGTGGTATCAGGGCTTCAGCTGTTATGTGTGGTGTCAGGGCTTCAGCTGTTATGTGTGGTGCCAGGGCTTCAGCTGTTATGTGTGGTGCCAGGGCTTCAGCTGTTATGTGTGGTGTCAGGGCTTCAGCTGTTATGTGTGGTGTCAGGGCTTCAGCTGTTATGTGTGGTGCCAGGGCTTCAGCTGTTATGTGTGGTGTCAGGGCTTCAGCTGTTATGTGTGGTGCCAGGGCTTCAGCTGTTATGTGTGGTCTCAGGGATTTAGCTGTTATGTGTGTTCAACGAGACACTAAGTAACTGATGATTAATTTATCTGTGAATTTTGACTATCCAACTAACACCAACTATTTGCTTAAAAGCCTTGGAGCGTACCTATTTGTAAAGTGTGGTTGCTAAAGGCAAGGTCTATTCCTGCTGTACAACCCTAAAGCAACAGCTCTGGTACTAAAAGGGCACATCGTATAACAGATCTGGAGCGTATCTGATTGTGCCTAAATATTGGTTTATACCCGATATATTATTATACAAACCATATATACCAACCGATAACTGTACTGAACCAATAACTGTACTTAACCAATAACTATAACTATATATATATATATATATATATATATATATATATATATATATACAGGGTGGAAAAAATGAATGGGCCCTGGAGGAGAACTACCTTAAATCCTTTAGTTGGCTCATTTTACTGAAAGGAAACATTCCTTTATTTTTTAAAAGAAACAAAACTGCATTCAAAGATCTTCTAGAATTCGCTTGTCTCACCCGGGAATCGAACAAACTAAAAATGAAAAAAATAAACCCTCGCTATTTTATTACACGAATCGGTAGGATTATTGTTCAGGATAAAATGTGTCTAATAAACATTTGGTCTTACACTCATCTGTTGTACGAGATACCCACGAAATAGAATATTTATTACAAGTTCTTTGTTAACAATACCTAATAAAATACTGTTCACTTGTAACAAGTAAATGACACGTTTTAATTTTCTTATCTCTCTAACATCCAAAGACATCGTATGAAGTACAAGCTTGCTAATGTTGTTTACCTTAAGTACCTTGTTGAAGACTTCGATAAGAAAATCGTTATAAATCTATGCACAGCACAATTCCTTCTTGCAGTAGGCGTACTGACGAAAAGTTTAAAAAGGGAAAATATTTTATTTTGAAACGCGGTGCAACAAATTTAAAATTCGAATGATAACTTTCAACATTTTTAAAATCGATATAACTATTCGTTCGAATTTCAAATTTAGTTTTGTTTTGCTTTCATTCCGTGCTGTCATTGTGTAATAATGGCGTATCAAGAACAATTTTATTTATTAGAAGCTTGTTTTCACTTTTTTTTATTTCAAAGACCAAATATTTATTAGACAAATTATATCCTGAACGATATTCCTACCAATTTGTATAATAAAATAGCGAGGGTTTATTTTTTAGTTTTTAGTTGGTTCGATTCCCGGGTGAGACAAGCGAATTTTAGAAGATCTTTGAATGCAGTTTTGTTTCTTTTAAAAAATAAAGGAATGTTTCTTTTCAGCAAAATGAGCTAACTAAAGGATTTTAGGTAGTTCCCCTCCAGGGCCCTTAAATTTTTTCCACCCTGTATATAATACAAACCAATAACTGATTTGACCCCCTAATAAAGTACGTTTGATGAGGCCGAAGGCCGAACCGCGTTGCCGATCAACTCTGTTATGTCTTTGACGAGACGAAACAGGCAACATGCAACAAACTTACTTTGCTTCTTAGTAGTTGAAAGAAAAGCAGATTATGGACTTTGCGTGGCGTCATTTATCATTTCCCTTTCCACACGGTATAACTAAATCTACTGCAAACTGACTTCTGTGGGCTTCAATCACAACCTATTAAAAACCCCTGCATAGAATTACTAGTAGCAAATTGTGTTTGACACTATTATTCCTTGAAACGTAAAATGCGCGACTGTTTGTTGACTTGACCGTTATTATTTAAATTTGGCTTGTGTGTAATGCTATTAGCGAACTTGTGGGAAAAGGTTAGATATGGTGGTCGCGGCGGTAATCTTAGTTAAATATACTCTTAGATTATATATTTTTCCATCGCTTTGAATACTCTAATTATTATTAGAGTGCATTACAAACTTGCAACCAATCAGAAGCAAATTAAAAAGCACAAATATTTTTAAAAAAATATCTCGGGCCAGGATTTGAACCTGCGACCTCCTACTTACATGTCAGGTGCGATACCGACTGCGCTACCGAGGTTCGTAACTGGAACGAAGAATTGTTCCACCATATGTGTACCTCGAATATATTTGTAACTACTTGATTTACCAGCTTGTAATGCACATATTGAACTCTCACAAGAGTGTTATGTGAATTTTTCATATTTTTTTTTACACCGTGATGTGAGCAAATTAATGCTATTTTTGTGCCAACTTTCATGTCTTTATCTTTAACGGTGCTAAAGTTATGAGGCTGTGACATACGGACGGACGGACAACGGAGTCTCACCATAAAGGTTCCTTTTGTACCTTTTAGGTACTACGGAACCCTAAAATCTGAAATTTACACCTATGTATATTTCATTAGCTGAGTAGACCAACTTAATTAGACCCTTAAGATACATGAAGATGAATGTATCGTAAGTGTCAAGCTAAGTTGGTAAACACTGCACATAAATTATTTTGTTTTTTAAGCGGTATGTATGGAACCCTCAAGACATGAGCCCTAATCGCGCTTGACCATTTTTTTTCTTTATTAACGTCCGCTATTGAAAAGGTGTAATAGTCTTATGATTATATATATATCTACCAGTGGCGAAGGCTCCATAGAAGCGGATTCCCACCGGCTTACCTTTCAGAAATATCTCCAACTACAGTCTCGTGCGTTCTCTAGTGTGTTCTATTTCTGTCAGTTTAATTAACTATAAATATTGAATTTACTTAAAACAGTCTTGAAAAACGTCAATGTTTTTGAGAATTAAATTTCAAAGATTAATGTCTTTCATATTTTAAATATAACATTTGTTGCTAGCGACAGAGAACATCTCGTTCCGATACATCCGAAACTCTTCCCGAATAACTTTCATATTTTAAATATAACATTTGTTGCTAGCGACAGAGAACATCTCGTTCCGATACATCCGAAACTCTTCCCGAATAACTTTCATATTTTAAATATAACATTTGTTGCTAGCGACAGAGAACATCTCGTTCCGATACATCCGAAACTCTTCCCGAATAACTTTCATATTTTAAATATAACATTTGTTGCTAGCGACAGAGAACATCTCGTTCCGATACATCCGAAACTCTTCCCGAATAACTTTCATATTTTAAATATAACATTTGTTGCTAGCGACAGAGAACATCTCGTTCCGATACATCCGAAACTCTTCCCGAATAACTTTCATATTTTAAATATAACATTTGTTGCTAGCGACAGAGAACATCTCGTTCCGATACATCCGAAACTCTTCCCGAATAACTTTCATATTTTAAATATAACATTTGTTGCTAGCGACAGAGAACATCTCGTTCCGATACATCCGAAACTCTTCCCGAATAACTTTCATATTTTAAATATAACATTTGTTGCTAGCGACAGAGAACATCTCGTTCCGATACATCCGAAACTCTTCCCGAATAACTTTCATATTTTAAATATAACATTTGTTGCTAGCGACAGAGAACATCTCGTTCCGATACATCCGAAACTCTTCCCGAATAACTTTCATATTTTAAATATAACATTTGTTGCTAGCGACAGAGAACATCTCGTTCCGATACATCCGAAACTCTTCCCGAATAACTTTCATATTTTAAATATAACATTTGTTGCTAGCGACAGAGAACATCTCGTTCCGATACATCCGAAACTCTTCCCGAATATAGTAGATGCTAGTGATTGTTGGCACTTGGTGGAGTTTATAAAACATTGTTTTAAATCTTCCCGAATAACTTTCCCCAAAAAATACCCTGAATAATTACATTACCTAAAAAATCTCTTAAACATGAAAAAAAATAGCCTAAATTAAAAATAACCCAAATCGAGAGCACTGGATTGACGGTGATTAACGATGTAATAGAACGGATGGTACTACAATTGAGTTGAAATGTGTAATGTAAATACAGAACGACATGAGGAGCCCGGGAAGTTTTCGGTGACATCGAGTGAAGCGTATATTAAAGCATATCGCTTCTGATTTGACGGATCCAGTACGTTTCACGGACCTGCCTAACACTATTTGACGGATCCAGTACGTTTCACGGACCTGTCTAACACTATTTAACGGATCCAGTACGTTTCACGGACCTGTCTAACACTATTTGAAAACATAAATTACCTATCACAAATGAATGTTAAAAAGACAATTGACAATCCCTAAAAAAATTTCGGGTCACAGTGAAATACCTTATATACTCGTATATAGTACCTAAATGTTAAATTTTCTAAATATCTTTCATGTGCTTTTGTTTGAAGAACTGTACTGGATTATGTATGTAAAACGTCATACAAGGAAATGATTTTGAAATTGTGAAATATTATTTATTTTTTTCATTTTGTTTTGCGAATTTCACGAATGTTTTACTAATAAAAATTCAACCTTTTCCTACCCGTAGCTTAAATTTGTTGTGTAATGAAAATGTTTTTTTCGTTTGTTAAAAACAAGTGGCTGAAATGTAGTGATGTACGAGTAGCAAATTTTATAATCAGCTTATAAAGCCCCTTCATTTCATACCCCACACGATAGCTTTTAGGGACTTAAGGGAATTTTTTCAAGAACTGCGGGCCAAAATGGTCATTTGGGCCTCAAGTACGTGTTACTAAACGGCTTGCTTGTATACCAATTTGCATTTTTTTACAAATACGTATATCTTCGTGCATTACTTAAAATGAAATTTATGCTGTTTTATTCATTCCTTTTTTAAATGCTACGAAACCCTATTGGCAGACACGCAATTGGGCAACTTTATTTAAGGGAAGAGCGCAAGACTCCGCGGCCATACAAAACGATTTAGCTTCTCATTTGTACGCTAATGCATTAAATCAAATAAAACTTTGAGTGACTTCATCTTTTTCACAACCTACAAGTCCGATTTAACTTTAAATTTCAGATAATCAACACGCTTAGGAAATACAAGCACTTGGAAATCTATTTTTTAATCTCCAAAATGTTCCATTTTCATGTTCGATTTTCTTAAGCATTTCTCAAGTAAAAACAGTTTATATTGAATTTCGGGGACCCGTGGTAGTTCATAAATATTTGGAAAATGCAGTTATTTCGTATGTAGAAAGTATAGGATTTCAGTAAATAGCTATGGGCTGGCATTCGAAATCGCGGGTGCAAATTACATAAATCTAGAATTTCATTCCGTCGCATCAGGGGTGGCGGAGGCGTGCGGGGGGAGAAGACGGGACGAGCGATGGGTCACTCGTTTCACTCACCTTACTTGTTAAAACGGTGCATTATCCGAGAGTTTTGTACCAGTGTATGGTAATGGAGAAGTTATTGAGTATGGTGGACAGATTTTTCGTGCAAAAATGGGTGAGTACTATTTCTATTTTTTAACTTATAAATACAATGTATTTCGTTTATAAATTAGGTCATGCATCTTGGATTTGGCCATTAATTTGATTGGTCTGCAACTCCTTATAACTATTATCCTGCCATTGCCATCCAACACGCAATGAGAGGCCACGCCAAGTGTTCACTGTGGCGGCGCGGCGCTACGGCTTTTATCAAAGAAAACGCCGCCGCGCCGCTGCCGCTTCAGTCACGTGTCGAGTAGTGGGTGGCGCTCCCGCACTTTAGTACATTTGTTTTGGATATAAACAACTATAACTTCATATATTTGTTCTCTCCACACATCGCAAAAAGCTCCTCATGATGACAGACAGCAAGAAAATAACAGACAGATAGGCAACAAAGTGATCCTATAAGGGTTCCGTCTTTTTCATTCTGAGGCACGGAACCCTAAAAAGTATTTCATTTTAGCCTCTATTACAAAAACTGTTCATAACGACGATTAGTACCTATGTCTGTTTTAGGTTTGCAAAATAATTTGATCCTATACAGGAGTAAAAATAATTATGCAGTCCCTTTTTATTCTGAGAGATTATTCTATGAAACTAATAGATCACATAAAAAAGTGAACTGCGGAAATAAAGGTTATATTCAGATAACTAATACTGGGGCTAAATTTAATAACTATCTATTAAGGATGATCGGCAAAGTTCAAAAGCAGACTTTCGTTTATCTGCAAAGTTATTTGATATTTATATATTATATCGTTTATCTGATAAGTTTATCTGTTTTTTTATTAACTTTAAAAAAAAAAAGTTATAAAAATTATAATCAGAAGTATAGGATTATTAAATATAATAATAAACGAAAAATTTAAATATTAAATTTACATAAGGACACATTATAATTTGACCCTATACAGGAGTTAAAATATTTATGCTGCCGCTCCTGAGAGATTTTTTCTGTTTAATCAAAAGATCGTATACAAAACAGTAAACTAAGAAAACATAAGTAACATTCGGATAAATAATACTGGTACTTAATTTTATTACTATGAATTTCAGATGATTATATCGACGAGGTAAATAAAGGAAAAGTACGTTAAAAGTACAGCGAAACAAAAAAAATATGTAAAAAAGGGTTATATACTTAACAAGTTAGTATAAATATGTATTGTATATTGTAATAAGATAGGGTTTTAAAAAAAAACCCCAAAGTTGTGAGCCTTTCGTCCTACCGATCAAGCTTTTGATGCGAAAACCTAAACATTATTAACGCTCATCACATTAAATTTCAGGCGTATATCAAAAGAAAACAGAACACTCAGCAGTCAACCAAAGTACTGTAAGGCCGATGTTGAAACCTTAAGGTCAAAATTATACAGGTAAATATTTATTAGGAGAATACACAGATTAAATCGCGCCACCCATGACTTTGAAAAGTATACCGGTCTAAAGGTAGATCAAAGTGGTCATTTGTCGATCCTGTGGATGGTTTTCTGGCAGCTAGTCCGGATGGACTCAAAGGAAATGAAGGACTTGTAGAAATAAAATGCCCATTTGTAGCCTCAGAAATGAGTCCTGCAGATGCAATTCAAAAGGGATTGATCACATTTTGTAAGGTGACGACTCAAGGAATATAACTGAAAACAGAGCATAACTATTATTATCAGGTCCAAGGTCATCTTCATGTGTTGTAGCCGCTGGCCACAGGATGCAGGGCGGATGGGATTTGAGGATAATGGGATGAGGTGACACGGGTAAATAAAAAGATTGTGGGATATAGAATGTGGGTGCGCTGACCTGGTTCGAATGTTTCGATGGGCCGGCAAATCCGCCGCGTTTCTTCTCCTCTCGTTGGGCTGATTGAGTTGACGGTGATGAGCAGTGATGAGCTGGATATCTTGGAGTAATGTACACAGCACTAGTATGAACACAACACTGTAAATACGCGAGATTGTTTGTATTGGCGGCGCGAACGTGTACACATGTGTCGTTCTGGACGATTCGGACGGAACAGAGAGAGTCCAGCGCCCGCGCGCGCCTCGATCCGCGCGCGGCGGGGGGGGGGGGGGAGTGGTCATCCGCGCATGCGCACGCGAATGACACGTCATGTTCTAACGTCATGCTGGTAACGTAGTGTAGCGTGAACATCCTGGGGGGGCCGGGGCTGCGGCTCCTCTTGAGCTGAATCCAACGGCAGCCTGGCTATCTTGAACACAGGTCGTCGCAGATTTCCATGAGCTGTGTCCAGATCCACAACTCGTATCACTCCATCCTTGCCAGGTATCGTGCGGAGAATTCTTCCCAACTTCCATTGGAGCGGAGGCAGGTCATCCTCTTTGATGAGGACCAGTTCACCCACTTGAGGAGGGGAAGAAGGGGAGAGCCATTTGGAGCGGGTTTGCAGGGTATGGAGGTAGGATCTGGACCAGAGAGTCCAAAAGCGCTGAGAGAGCGCTTGAATGAGTTGAAACCGTTTAAGAGCAGATATGGGTCTGTCGTCAAAAGACTGCTCAGGTAGAGCGGTGAGCGGACGACCAATAATGAAATGTCCGGCCGTGAGAGGTTCAAAGTCCGTAGGGTCGGATGAAATTGGGCAGAGGGGTCTTGAATTGAGTACAGCCTCAATTCGAGCCAAAAGAGTAGAGAATTCCTCAAAAGTGAGGTGCTGTTCACCTATCACACGATAAAGTAGTTGCTTGGTGGATTTTACGTTTATTTCGTGCAGTGCGCCGAACCAAGGCCCTTTAGGCGGGTTCAGTAACCAAGTTATGTGCTGATTCGCGAGCTTGTGAGTGATTGCATCATTGTTTGACTTGAGGAAGTTCTGAACTTCAATGAGTTGATTCCTAGCACCTACATAGTTTGTGCCGCAGTCTGAACGAATGAGAACCGGAGTACCGCGACGTGAGATAAAACGTTGCAATGCCGCAAAGAACGCTTCCGTTGAGAGTGCAGAGACTGGTTCCAAATGAACCGCCTTTGTTGCGAGGCAAACGAAAATACAAAAGTACGCTTTAATGAGTTTCGCGTTCCGCAACGTGCTGGATTTAACGAAGAAGTGGCCAGCAAAGTCCGTCGTGACGTGACTAAAAACTGGCTGAGGAGTAACTCTGTCTGCTGGGAGATCAGCCATGAGCGGAGCCTTAGGCTGAGCGCGGCACCGGAAACATCTAATACATTTAAACACGCGGTGTCTAATAATACGACGAGCGGACAGAATCCAGTACTGCTGGCGTAATATGGCGTGTAATGTGTCAGCTCCAGGGTGGCAGTGTATTGTGTGATAGTGATCTATAATGAGATCTACGAGCGGACTGGAGCTGGGTAGAATGAGTGGGTGTTGAGCGTCATACCTAATTGACGCGTGAGAGAGACGACCACCGACTCTCAAGAGGCCGTCCTTTATGAAGGGCGAGAGACGCTGGAGCCGAACGGGACAAACTTTATCAGTCTGGATACGATTAATGTCTTCAGCAAACTCATTGTGCTGAACAGAGCGGACCCAGTGCAACAGAGCGTCCCTGCGTTCACTAGCTGTCAACGGACCAGAGCGCCGTGCATCTGGGCTGTGCCGACAATTGAATATGAACCTTTTAATACAAGCCGTCACTCCGACGAGCTTATCAAGTGAGCTGTAGCGAGTGAGCAAGTCCAGATCGATATCTGGGACTGCTATGTGTGCTGGTACCTTTTTGGGCTTAAGGCCTGGGAGAGCATGATGGCCTAGAGCGGGTGGCATCTTGGGCCAAGTGCAGGTAGGTTCTTTGAGCCAACTGGGTGACCACCAAAGGTCATGAAGTGAGAGAGATTGGGCAGACATGCCTCTGCTTGCACAGTCAGCAGGGTTGAGATTCGTGGGCACATGCCTCCACGTATGGCTAGTTGAAATAGCTGTGATCTTAGCCACTCGATTGGCCTCGAAAGTCTGTAATCGGTGAGGTGGGGTATTGAGCCATGCCAACACTATTGTGCTATCTGACCAGCATGTGTGTGTTTGAATGTCTATATGAGCTGACAATTGGGCTGACACTCGAGTCATGAGCTGAGATAAAAGAGTCGCGGCTGACAACTCCAATTTCGGGATTGAGAGACGAGTCTTTATGGGTGCGACCTTGGACTTGCCAATGATTAGGTGTACATTGACATGTCCAGTGATATTGCGCTCATGAAGGTAGATAGCGGCACCAAAGCCAGCCTCTGATGCGTCCGCGAACCCGTGAAGTGAGTAAGTAGACGTGGGCTTGTACTTACAAATGTGCCGAGGTAAACGGAGGTTTGAGAGCTGAGGAAGATCCTCTGAGATGTGTTGCCACTCTGTGTGGACTTCTTCAGAGATAGGCTCATCCCATCCTATTTTCAGAAGCCAAAGCTTCTGGAGAAGAATCTTTGCGCGGAAGATGACTGGAGTGACCCAGCCATTGGGGTCATAGAGAGACGCTACTGTACTGAGAATGGAGCGCTTTGTGACTTGAGCATGAGTGGGCAGAGAAATGCGATAAGTGAACTCATCAGTTTGAGGAATCCACTGTATTCCCAGAACCTTAATGGAATTAGAGTCGGGACTGAAGTCAAAGTCCTTGGGCATGTCGCACTGGTCATCTGGGAATCGTTCAAGGAGCTGGGGCGAGTTGGAGGTCCATTTACTGAGCTGAAAGCCACCTAGGGCGAGTAACTCGATCAGTTCGCTTTGGAGCGACTGAGCAGATTCTACAGAATCTGCACCTGAGAGAATGTCGTCCACAAATATTGATTTGCGGAGGACCTGAGCAGCGTGGGGGTAGCGATGACCTTCGTCATCAGCCAATTGGAGTAAAGTGCGGATGGCATGGTATGGGCTGGACCTTAATCCATATGTGACGGTATTAAGGGCATACGTGAGCAGGGGCTGGTCGGGTGAAGACCGCCAGAGAATGAGTTGAAAACGTCTTTGCTCTGGGTGAATGAGTATATTTCGGAACATCATTCGGATGTCTGTGCTGAAAACTTGTGAGTGGGTCCTGAAGGACATGATAATGTCAACAATATCTTGCTGAAGAGCTGGACCTGTATGAAGACAATCATTTAGATTGACGCCGTTTGAGCTCTTACAACTTCCGTCAAACACACAGCGCAACTTTTCTGATCCTGGCTTGAATATGCCATGATGTGGGATATAGAAATGGGATTTATGAGCAAAGGTATTGGGGTGACACGGCGACATATGTCCCAATTTTATGTAATCTGACATGAATTCTACGTATTTCGAGCGGAAGGGCGGGTTCGCTTGCAGCTTCTTCTCTAAGTTGAGAAACCTGCGCAGAGCAATAGCGTGAGTGGAACCTAATGTCGGCGCGTTGTGTAGAAAGGGCAGTGTAACCACATATTGACCTGATGGTTCACGAGTAGTTGTGGTGCGGAAAATGTCCTCACACTGATCCTCTAATGGGCTGGTATGCTTGTAGGTTTGGGGTTCCTCAGATTCCCAAAACCTCTCAAGACTTTTGTGAATGTCATGAGTGGAATGCTCTGAGTCCGTGTGAGAGCCGACAATGTGAACGGAATTGACCTGATTCGTGGGTGAGGTGTGTAAATTTTCGAAAGGTCCAATCAACGTAAAATCAAATATCGTGCCGAAGGCTATAGGCTTGCCAGGGCCGAGCGAAACCTTGGTTCCGTCTAACACTTGACCAAGAACGTCAGATCCTAGTATTAGATCAACCGGAGCTGGTGTGTGATATTCTCGATCAGCAAGAGGAATCGGCGGGTGACCTGTTAACTGAGCGAGATCTGGAACCTTTTCCAACGGTAGGTACCCAGTTACGTTCTTCAATATATGGGCTGTGGCCGTGATCATAGGTGTGTCACGGTGAGTAGGTCGGCATACAATTGTAATTGATGCCTTTGAGTCTTGTGTGTGCTGATTTCCAACTCCTGCGATTTTTAGAGATGTATGTTTTAATGGTAAATTTAAAATTGTGGCCATGCGCTGAGAACAAAGAGTCAGCATACTTCCACAGTCTAACAGGGCTCGTGCTGAGTGAAATTGACCATTTACGTCTGCTATTTTAAGTGAGACGGTTGGCAACAAAATTGGCGTGTTGGTGACGTTCACTACACGTTGTGCGGAGTTACAGTAATTTTCTGTTGGAGTTGAAGTCATTGAGTGACAATGAGCTGAGTGTGTATGTGATGAGTGAATGTGTGATGAGTGTGCTGAGTGTGCTGAGTGCTGGTCGTCCTCGCCTTCATAGTGCTCTGTTATTGTAGGTAGTCACTGTTGACTACCTACCCGAGACCTACTTGGCGATCGCGATTGAGTGGGCGAGTTGGGATGGGACGTATATGCCTGTGTAGCATGCGCCGAATGGTATTGAGGCTCATGCGCTGAGCGCTGTCTGGGCTGCTCACGTAGAGACGGAGGCAGCAAATGAGCAGATGAGCGTGTCGGAGACATGGCCCCATGGCGATGCAGTGAAGTATGGTGGTCAGACCGCCCACACTCCTTGCATGCACGTGTAGACCTGCACTCGTTCTCATAATGAGGACCCAAACAGCGTCGGCACCGGTTGCGTGAGTTCACAAAGTCCCACCGACCTTGAACTGGCTGGTTGTTGAATTCTGGGCAGGCGATGAGTTTGTGTCCCCTATTCCTGCAGTATGGGCATGGCATACCACCAGTAGGGGAAGAAGGTTGAGCCGAATAATTCTGTCGGCGAGTGGGTGATGGGGATGATCGGGCCGAGTAAACTGGCGCTGTCTCAAATGCCATAAATGGTTGACGAATAGGACGGGGGGAGCGATTGTCCTGCCGAGGAGCTATGGGGCGGAACTCTTGATGAGCCTGGTAGGGCTGACGTGGAGTACCTCGAGTGGGTTGAAGCAGCTTATTGAGCTGAGCGAGCCTTTCTGACGGGCCGAGCCGTGCTGAAGAAGGAGCCTCCTGTGACGCAAGGAACGATGACTCATTCTCCTTGCAGCGTGCGTGCTCTTCCAGAAACTCAATGAGGTTCTTGAGCGTGGGCAGAGTTGCACGAGATCCGTACTTCCGCTCAAAAAGAGTGCGGAGCTCGCCTTGTAGTTTTCGCACCACCATGGACACGAAAACATAGTCGGAATCTTTCATGGGCAGATCGAGATTGCGGAGAGCGCTTTGCGCTGAGATAAGCGGAATTAAGAATGATGTGCGGATATCCGAGCGCATGTGGATGTGCGGAAGGTTCATTATAATGTCCACAAACCGGTCAATGAGTACACGACGATTGTCGTAACGCTTGGTTAGAATTTCCATGGCTATGGGATAATTCTCGTTGGTAGGGTAGAGGTGTTTCACCATATCATGTGCCTCACCCTTTAGGGCGCCTAACAAGTAATGCAGTTTGACAGCATCCGAGACTGTAGCCATCTCACTGACGAGGCTCCTAAAAACGGCAATAAATGAGGGCCATTCTTCAACGTTCGAATGAAACTCGGGTATGGGTATTTTTGGTAAAACACCAACGGGTGTACCTGAGCTGAGGGGTTGCGTCTTGTCCGGAAGCGCTGATTTTACTTTTAAATTTTCGAATGCCACTAGTATAGCATCATAATTGCTAAGTGCCGACTGAAAATTTTTTGTGTAGTTTGCCTCAGTTTCGTCGGACAAATCCTCATCGTCAAGGATCTCATAATACACGTTTTCTAACTTAGTTTTAACGCTTTGTATGTTTGCGTAACGAGCGGTGAAGTCCGCCACAGAATAAGTTTTTCTGTCGCCTGCCTCTACCGCCTCACCGATCTCCTTTAACAGAACTATCGCCTTTACGGCCTCACGAAACATCGCGGCTTGTGATTTCGAAGGCATCTTAATTCTGTAAGTAGGTGGTTGATTATTAAGACAAAACACTCAACGAGTTTGAGCTAAACTATAAGAGCGGACGTACAACTAAAACAATTGATGAGATAGATGAATAGAGCTGAGATACTTGCGCTGATGAAGTAACAATGACTATGTTCAAACGGAATACGGAACCCTTAAATAAACATGAGAGAGAAAGGAAAAAAAAAAAAAAAAATTTTTTTTTTTTTAAACAACCTGTATATGAGCTGACAAACCAACGTGGAACACCCTATATGTGTACCATAAACAATAAGATCAGAGATGAGAAGAGAGGACAAAAAAAAAAAAATTACTATAAAAAGCAGACAATAACAGGATAAAACTGTTCGGATCGACGAGCCTCTCTAGGCGCACGCGCGCGCGCCCGCGCAGCCGACAGCTCTAAACAATAGACATTCGCGTCAGCACAAACAATATCGCGTACCTAAAGTGTAGTGTTAATACAAGTGCTGTGTACATCACTCAAACCAGGACATTCAATACATCCCTGCACAGACGCCAGCTCAACTAGCCAACAAGAAGGCTCAGCACGTCACCGCATCTCCTGTCGGCCCATCGAGAACAACATTCCAAAGCAAGGTCAGTCAGTTTACCCACAATCTTTTTCTTATCCTGTCTACTCTCCCATTCAAATTCCATCAGCTCTGCATCCTGTAGCCAGCGGCTACATTTTTATATGTAACGTATGTAAGTGCACGAAATAAAGCGAATTTATACTCTCACAAAAAAAAAATATAATTATCTCACAAAATACGGAAACTATCTTTGACAATGGGCAGATTTACTAAAGATATATAGTGGACTGTAAACAATTGGGCTGAATGGATATAATTATATTATCTGAGCTGAACAATAATAACAAAACTGAGTTTATTCTGTAACGGGGCGTGGGGGGGCCGGTTCTAACCGATAAATGGAATGTTCCAGGCGGCGGTTCTAATTATCTACCCGCGATAGGTATTCGAAACCACAAAATATTTTTTGCCGGGAAAGGGGGCAAAATATGTAACCGGGTGAAAATGGACTGTAGTAAATCGACGGGGGCTGGTTCAAACAAAGTTACGGGCCGGCGGGGGATAGGCGGGGGGTGATATAAACCAAAAATTTTCTTGGATTGAAAATGGACTGTAATAAATCGACGGGGGCTGCGGGGCCGGGGTTTGACGGCTCGAAGTGACCAAATATGTAGCCGCTGGCCACAGGATGCAGGGCGGATGGGATTTGAGGATAATGGGATGAGGTGACACGGGTAAATAAAAAGATTGTGGGATATAGAATGTGGGTGCGCTGACCTGGTTCGAATGTTTCGATGGGCCGGCAAATCCGCCGCGTTTCTTCTCCTCTCGTTGGGCTGATTGAGTTGACGGTGATGAGCAGTGATGAGCTGGATATCTTGGAGTAATGTACACAGCACTAGTATGAACACAACACTGTAAATACGCGAGATTGTTTGTATTGGCGGCGCGAACGTGTACACATGTGTCGTTCTGGACGATTCGGACGGAACAGAGAGAGTCCAGCGCCCGCGCGCGCCTCGATCCGCGCGCGGCGGGGGGGGGGGGGGAGTGGTCATCCGCGCATGCGCACGCGAATGACACGTCATGTTCTAACGTCATGCTGGTAACGTAGTGTAGCGTGAACATGTGTCACAATGGGCTTATTGCTATTTTATTGTTTGGAGTTCACATGGGTTGCTTTACCAACAACTCAAAAGAAATGATACATTTTATCAAGAAAAAATGCAAACACCTCTAAGAAACTTTAACATGCACTGGAGTATCTAGAAATATGCCTGCAAGAGAATGTGTTATTATTAGGTAATTTAAAATAGAAATTATTAAAAAATCATAATAACATCACATTTTTCATTTATAATGTTATCCTCGTAAATTATTATCGGCACTTGTTAGAATTTACAAAAAATGGTTACTAAAAATACTGTATACTATCCCATAATTACGTTTCCTTAGCTAAATATCCGGCCGGTTCCGCATAAAAAATGTCAAGGGATTACATAAAATAGTAAAAAACAAATATTCAACATTCCGATGTTATTATGTGCAATAACATCTCGATAATAAATAATTTTTATTCTATTTGTCTTTGAGCGAATCTAGCTTATTAGAGTATTTTTGAAAATTATTCTAACGAAACCTATGTAGATTACAACGTAATTAATAAACTGATAAAATTACAACATCAATCAGCTCATTGTTACCTATTACACTTATTGATAAAAATAATATTTTATTAACTCTATGATGTCGTGATGATTGTTAAATAAAAAAAAAAACAGCCAAGTGCGAGTCAGGGTTTCGTATTATGGATGATAAATTTAATTGTGTCATTTTTTTCGGAAATTTCTCAACCGCTTTATTTTTCATGTAATCTTTACGTAAACACATATTACCATGATTTTTTCCATAAATGTTTTTCAATTTATTTCACTTTTCCTTCAGTAAAAACATATTTTGGGAAGCACATAATTAAGTTTACGGCCTGTATAGTTATCTAGAGAAGAAGAGCACAAAATAAAGCGTAAAAATTGTTCGTTAGACGAGTATTACCACCAGTTTCCGTTTCCAAAACCAATTGAATTTCACAGTAAATATCCATTTAGTTACTCATATAACACAGTAATCGTCCAAAATATTTTACATACTATTATATTGTGTTCGTTAGATAAACAGGAACAGGAGATCATTCATTTTTTATTTTGCATGTTGTTTCTTTTGAATTAAATAACCAAAGGCACTAAAAACGAAAGTACGAAAGGATGTCCTGATCTGGATCTAACAGTAAGCTGTGAGTACAAAATGAACAAGTGCGGAGCAGGGAGTGGGGCGCGGGGGGAGGGCGCGCTCGTGCCGGCCGCGAATGACCGAAACAGCTACAACAATTGTAAGAATCCAAATCTCGCGCGCGTAAGTTTTACCGTCTAGCCTTAATAAACTTTGAAAACAGAGATTTTTTTATTTTAATTTAATAAAATTAGAATAAAAGTATATCTAAATTATTACTTTCCCCGAAACAAAAACCACAGCTCCAGTTGAAACATTCCCGTCTTGCTTCGAATCATTAAACCTTTTGACTTGTCAGAGACCTGTCGTTAATGTTTTATGAGCCATTCTCTCTACTCCTCCATCTCCTCCATGGGTTGGGTCAACGTGGAGGCCAACACTTATGTCTAACGATGATGGTTCTTATTTCGTGTTCTTAAAGATTATAATTAAACAAAATTATATAATTTTGAGGGGTGTAACAGATTACCAGCGTTGTCACTGTGGCGTAGTATGCATACATTATGTTTGTATAAGTATGTATTATTGCGTCACAGCACCATGCTGAGTTATGGCCAATTTGGTGACGTTGAATGCATGGGATAGCTTCATCCTTATCTTCTATTGTGTTTAGTATGTTAATTATAAGTACTAGTTTTAAGTTAATAGTTATTATGTACCTATATGTTGCTTTTCCATGTATTCTTTTTGTCCCCAAATAAATTTCTTTCTTTCTTTCTCCACTTCGCCGGTTTTTTTTAACTTATCTCTATTAATATAAACCTGAAGCTTTTCAGAATCAGCTTAGCGATCCAACAAAGAAACGGTGTCAGCGTCTATGGTACCCTTTCCAACGGCGATGGCTTAAAAACATTTTTATTTAATATAGGATTTATTTCTTATTTATTGTTAGGATGTACATCGTATTATATTTATTGAGAGCTAATTTTAATTTAAATCAAGTTTGGTTTTTTATTGATATTGAAGTTGCTATTTATGAATGGAAACACTAAACATTATATCTCTATTGTTTTAAGAGGCAACATGAACCTTGGAAATTTTTAAACGTAGATTAGCATATAATAGGTCTTTATATATGAAATTGCCGAAATATTCTTACAGATTCATGAGAACATAATTCCTGTTATTCAATAGCTATTTCAATTATTTGTTTTTTGTTTGAAAATAGATTTCAAGGTTTTACATTTAGGTATTAAATTTTGTTTTTATTTTCAGTTTGATTATAAAAATTAAATCTTCAAAAACAGTTCTTTCTAAATGACATCCATTTCCATGATAAGATTCGTAATATTTTTGTACAGCTGATACTTTCCAAAAATTAAATTAATGTTGCTGTTTAATGTTGTCTCATTCATACACCTATGTTAATGTTTCTATGAAACTACATAATTTAGATTTGCCATTCAAAAAAAAATGCACAAATTAATTGGAACTCCTAAAGGAGGAATATAAAACATACAAGGAAGAGAAATTAACAAATGAAAAGTTGTTGTTTGATCAGATTGAAAACATGAGGCAAGAAATTAACAAATTAACCGCAGCCAATAGCAAATCTTCCTCAACCTCTGAGTACAACAACGAACGTCTTAAAATCTTGCAAACAAATATTACAACATACAAAAAGCAAATAACTTCATTAGAAGAGAAAAACAAAGCATACAATACTACCATCGCTAAACACGAAGTATCCTTGCAACATTTAAGAGATGAAGCGCTTAATGCTCAAGGTAAACTGGCTGCTGCTGAAATAACAGTTGAGAACTTGAAATTAGAACTTAAATTACTAAAAAATACAGAAGTGCGCCTGCAAACTGAGAAAAAAATACTTAACAGAGAAAAGCAAGGACAAGCATTACTGTTGAAGAATTTAGAACTCATCAAAGCTAGTCTGGAGCGTGTGGAAACTGAGAATCACTCTAAAGTAGAGTCAAGATTAGACGAAGCAACACGAGAGTGCGCAGCACTCAGGAGGAGGCTTCAAGAGGAACAAGATAGATTTAGAGAATTAGCTGCTCATCTAGAAAGACAAACTGAAACAGCTAAATCTCGTATGCAGGAAGAAAAGGATGCGGCTGATGCTTTAAGAACTGAAGTTACCCAGCTAAGACATGATCTGGCCGAGAAAAACAAATCTCATGAAGAACTTGCAAAGAAACTCAAAATGGCGCTTTCACCAAATTCTGATGGCACTTTCGACTCAGTGAAGAAAATCAAGGAGCTAGAAAATAGAATATCTGATAGAGATGCTGAAATAAAATCGGTAATTTTGCTATAAAATATAATTGCAATATTTTTAAAGTTTTTTTTGTTATTTATTTTTCCGCACCGTTTAAATGCATATTTAGGTATTTTAACCTACGTATTACATATTTTTTGGTTTTCATTCATAGAAACTGAGAACGCAGTTCCGCATCAGAGATCAGCGGTGCTATTGTGTATCTTTCAATCGGTGTCCAACTACCTAAAAGGTACTAAAACTGTCAAACGATCGAATTTCGATTGTCTAAGAATAAGTTCGCATCTGAAGTGACGTCACAGTGCAAAGCGATATCAATATCCACTGAAGGTAATTTTGACAGCTCAGAACGTTTTGCATAATTGCTATCAAATCGATCCAAACCGCATCGTGGAATAAAGCACTGTGTCGGAGAAGATTTTTATTGAAAGCTACTAACAAATATTAGAAAGTAAGTTAAGTTCATAGTACAGGTTGCTTCTCGAGAGACTAGCGTATAACGGAATAAAAGGAAACTTACTAAAATGGTTTTCTTCATACATTGAAAATAGGTTTCAAGTGATCACTATAAATGCATACTGTTCACGAAAAAGGCTTGTCTCTTCTGGTGTTGTTCAGGGCTCTATCTTGGGACCACTGCAGTATCTGCTATTTATTAATGAAATAGAGCAGTGTTTTCACAACTCTAATATACTCATGTTTGCTGACGATTTGAAGATATTTAAGGCTGTCAAGGACCAACATGATTGCACCCTAATACAAGAAGATTTAATCAGGTTCAAGGATTTTTGTTTACGTTACAAGCTGCAACTTGCCTATGATAAATGTCAGCAAATATCATTTACTAAGAACCATAATAGGGTGGAATATGTGTACAGCATAGGGGGTGTAGACGTAGCTAAAGTAACCAGCGTTCGTGACCTCGGTGTCACATTTGACGAAAAACTCACATTTGATCAACACATAGATAAAATCTGTAAAAAAGCTTATCAACTACTAGGATTTGTGTTAAGAATAACAAAACATTTTAAACACGCATCGACATACATAACTTTATATCAGTCACTTATACGTTCACAGCTCGACTTTGCCTCCGTCGTATGGAATCCATTTTATGCAGTATACTCAAATAAACTAGAAATGATCCAGAAAAGATTTGTGAAAGCACTTCACTTCAGACTGACGCGATCTCAAGGACATTACTCGGATCTCCTTCAACTTTACAAGTTACAACGCCTAAGCGATAGACGAACCTTACTGGATGCGATGACTCTCTACAATATCTGTAACAACCTTTATGACTGTCCTTCTCTACTGAAACAGATCAGATTTAGAACACCTGCGCGGTCTTCACGATCCCAGGCCCTATTCTCTTTGCCTTTGACGCGAAAAAACACCGGTCGTCGAGCACCTCTCAGACGAATCTGCGAGTCATTCAATAAATCACTCCTCTCAGCTGACCTATTTAATTCAAAAAGGTTTACTTTTAAACGACAAATAAGACAAATTCTTGACGACTCTTAACAACAAATAAATAATCTTATTTCAATCAACCATAATCTAATTAAATAATATTATGTATGTATATGGTATATATGTATGTATTGGTATGTATGTTTATATATTCATTTCGTTATTTCCCGACTTATTTATGTATACCATTATTTATATATTATATATATTATTATATATCATTATTCTGTAACATTGTGTGTTTAATTAATTATAATCAAAATTGTACATTTAGTTAAGTTAGGTTTAGATTTAGATTTAGGTATTTTCTGTAGCGTCACCAAATTTTATATTTCTTCTTTTTATCTCTCTGAGGAAAATGTTGAAGGGAGTAGATTTAACTACGAGTATTTATAAAAAAAAAATTTGTTAGTTCCTTTTAGTTATATCTGCAGTTTACTTCTGTTGTTTTTCCCTAAATAAATAAATTTATCATCTTCAAATTCACGTTTTATTTAAACTTTGAGTTTTGTTTACCTATTTTATAAAAAAAAAAACAATGTGATTATAATCTTGAATTTTAACAAAATAAACACAACGAAACGAAAGACGCCGTTGTGAATTTGTGAATTTGACACTTCAAGTTATTAAATATTATCCGGTATATTAAAGGATGTCAAACGGTAACACAGAAACACATTGGTTGTTAAGGTAATTTAATTTACTGTTGGAATTTATCAAAACAATTGCAAACAAATAAAAATATGTGTTTAGTGCGGTGCCTTAATTATTAATACTACAAACATGCAGCTGTTTCTTTTTTTGTATGACCATGTATATCCGTTTCTAAGCCTCATTTGTATATTATCAGTCAGTGCTACAGTGCTACAAACAATGTTTAGCAGTGGAAAACACCTACACCTTTCCAACGTGTCTGTGCATAGTATCTCTCGACAAGAAAGGATGACTAAGATTATTATTAATCATTTACGTATATTTGAATGACTTCTTCAAGAATAAACCGTCCTGATGTGCCACCACCATGTAGATGGGCTCGCAAGAATGGCCATTTTATTTGTCGTTTTCATGATGATCAATATGTACCACTAGGTCCACTGGCAACCGTACGTGGCACCATCCTCGAAGCAAAAAACGGGAATTTAAATGAACTCACCTGGTTTCAAAATCTTATTTTTGCCTTACCAAGTTACCAATAACCCGCTTGTGGGCAGTAAGCTCGCTTCCAGTTCTGAACTGTAAACTCCGGCCACCCACACACTGCACTTTTCCTTGCTGGAAATGGTGAACACGAGGTCAGCGGGCGTGCCCGCGGCTCCCGTCGCCGTGGCGGCCCGGCGCGCGCAGCGCACGCTCTCCGCCATGTCGATCGCCTTCGCCAGGGTGAGCTCGCGCTGATTCTGCGCGAACAGCTTGTCCCGCTCGTGACCCGCTGACATCCCCATGATGAACCTGTCCAAAAGCGCCTCCTCCAGGTTTTTAAACTCGCAGTGTGCCGCCAATCCTCTTAGTCTTGCCGCCCATTGAGTGTGCCTTTCATCTGCTAGTTGCGTTGCGGAGTAGAAATTAGATTTCTCCGCGAACCCAAATCGCTTGGGAGTGAAATGGTCATCTAGGAGCTTCACTATCTCGTTAAATCCCAATTCTTCTACCTTTCTAGGCAGCGCCAGATCACTCGTCAATTTAAACGTGGATTCGCCTAATGCACTCAGTAGTATCACCTTTTTCTTGATCTCCGCTTTGTCCCCGGCAATATGGACGGACAGACGGACGGTCAACGGAGTCTCACCACAAAGGTTCCTTTTGTACCTTTTAGGTACTACGTAACACTAAACAGAAACCAGCAGACCAAGCATGACGTCCACCTGTCCTGATTCGTATGAAACTCGGTATCGGCGGCTTCAAGGGATCATGATCATGAAAACGGTTACCGAAAGAGGTGTGCCAGGATCGTAACAAATACAAATTGGTCTCTGCCTACCCCTCTGGGAGTTAAATATGAGTAAATGTATGCATGCATATTTAATTTGTCAGCATTTCCTAGAGAAATCACGGTTTTTCCAATAATACGGAACCATGAGACGGTTTTTCTAATAATACGGAACTCAAAAATTATTAATGATAAAATAAAATGGAATTTGGCCTTAATACAATATCCTAAAATTATCGATAACGATTTTATGGACTTCTTAATTCCTTTTTAAATTTACACAATTTATAGGTTTTGCACAGACAATCGCAGGTAGAATGTGAATGTGTGCGTGCGCCATGTATGTGTTTGGTATTATGTGTTTTGCACAGACAATCGCAGGTAGAATGTGAATGTGTGCGTGCGCCATGTATGTGTTTGTTATTATGTGTTTTGCACAGACAATCGCAGGTAGAATGTGAATGTGTGCGTGCGCCATGTATGTGTTTGGTATTATGTGTTTTGCACAGACAATCGCAGGTAGAATGTGAATGTGTGCGTGCGCCATGTATGTGTTTGGTATTATGTGTTTTGTACAGACAATCGCAGGTAGAATGTGAATGTGTGCGTGCGCCATGTATGTGTTTGTTATTATGTGTTTTGCACAGACAATCGCAGGTAGAATGTGAATGTGTGCGTGCGCCATGTATGTGTTTGGTATTATGTGTTTTGTACAGACAATCGCAGGTAGAATGTGAATGTGTGCGTGCGCCATGTATGTGTTTGTTATTATGTGTTTTGTACAGACAATCGCAGGTAGAATGTGAATGTGTGCGTGCGCCATGTATGTGTTTGTTATTATGTGTTTTGCACAGACAATCACAGGTAGAATGTGAATGTGTGCGTGCGCCATGTATGTGTTTGGTATTATGTGTTTTGTACAGACAATCGCAGGTAGAATGTGAATGTGTGCGTGCGCCATGTATGTGTTTGTTATTATGTGTTTTGCACAGACAATCACAGGTAGAATGTGAATGTGTGCGTGCGCCGTGTATGTGTTTGGTATTTCACATCTAAGCAGGGTTTGAAATTATCAAGATAATTTATTCATATACTGGGTGTTAATTTGATAACCTTTTTCCTTGAAAAGGGGTGTTCTACCCATTAATATGAACAACTTTTACTATGGGGCCAAACCTGAAATCGCGAAAAAAAAACAGCTGTTCCATAGAATAGTTAAATACCTGCTCGACCGAAATGTATGAAATAGCTGATTTATTTTTTGCGATTTCAGGGTTGGGCCCATAGTAAAAGTTGGTCATGTTAATGGGTAGAACACCCAGTTTAAAGGAAGAAGGTTATCGTCTTAAGACTCTGTATTATGATAATACAAGATCGTTGTTTGTGTATAGGTATGTGTATTTCTTCAACGGTTCTCTGGTAATTGACAAGAGAATCCCTGTGATTAAATCACATCATTGGTTACTTGTTGATGCACGTCTCCATACCTGGTGATGACGTCATAGAAGCTTTAGACATTGTTAACTTTTACGGCTCGAAAGTAATGCTGAATCGCCCCGACCGATTTATGGGTTATTTCACTTATAGGTATCTAGACTTGCAAATATACATATTTCGTCCATTGTATTGACAAATTGGGGTGACTGACTCATCTTCCGACCCCGGCCGGTCTTACGAAAGTTCGTTATTCGTAACATTACCTTACGTAACGCGAATCCTAATATGTAGTGGCGATTTGCTTGATGGTTTTATTAGATCATTATTTCCCTTCTTTGACCTTATGTTGCATAAGTAAAAAAAACTTTTAGGAGCGGAAGGAAGATCGGTCTTTTTGCTATTTTTAAATTACATCACTTATATAATTGAGCAATGGTCACGTACGAAAAGTATACAGGTTGACTTTTTGATCATCGTCCAATATTATACTGGTGGCTTGGTAAGTGATGAGTATCATGGATCAATAACAATTTTTGTGAAATTCGTAAAATGAAATTTCGACTCCCCATAGTGATTCACTCGGGACTGGAAGTAGTTTTATTTTATTTTTTCTTGTCGTCTTGTCCAATTTTAGTTTTCGTTTTTTCTTGATAAATATTGATTCGTTTGTACATAACAATTTCAGATTGGAATATTTTCTTGTTTCATACTTTTTAGAACGTGATATTACAGCAGTGGCGTGCATAGAACTTTTTTCCGGAAAAGCAATCAGAAGGTCAAGTTCGACAATAAAAAAAATATTAAAAATTTAAATAACACTTTGAAAAAATAAGTTTGTATGAAAATGTTCACTCTAGGGTCGGCAGTGCCTACCCTGGCGTCATACTAACATTTTTTTTTTCAAAGTGTTATTTGATTTTTTTTATTGTCATTATTGACATTTCTATGCACGCCACTGTATTAATACACAGTATTGGATTGTAAATTGTTTGTAAATTCGCAACATTTTTCTTACTTTCTCTCATACAAACTACCCCGATCAGGTAACTGGACTACTGTGACTTGTATTTTGCCCTCATAGAAGAAGTTGTTCATATTTTATTGTCATTATTGACATTTCTATGCACGCCACTGTATTAATACACAGTATTGGATTGTAAATTGTTTGTAAATTCGCAACATTTTTCTTACTTTCTCTCATACAAACTACCCCGATCAGGTAACTGGACTACTGTGACTTGTATTTTGCCCTCATAGAAGAAGTTGTTCATATTTTATTGTCATTATTGACATTTCTATGCACGCCACTGTATTAATACACAGTATTGGATTGTAAATTGTTTGTAAATTCGCAACATTTTTCTTACTTTCTCTCATACAAACTACCCCGATCAGGTAACTGGACTACTGTGACTTGTATTTTGCCCTCATAGAAGAAGTTGTTCATATTTTATTGTCATTATTGACATTTCTATGCACGCCACTGTATTAATACACAGTATTGGATTGTAAATTGTTTGTAAATTCGCAACATTTTTCTTACTTTCTCTCATACAAACTACCCCGATCAGGTAACTGGACTACTGTGACTTGTATTTTGCCCTCATAGAAGAAGTTGTTCATATTTTATTGTCATTATTGACATTTCTATGCACGCCACTGTATTAATACACAGTATTGGATTGTAAATTGTTTGTAAATTCGCAACATTTTTCTTACTTTCTCTCATACAAACTACCCCGATCGGGTAACTGGACTACTGTGACTTGTATTTTGCCCTCATAGAAGAAGTTGTTCATATTTTATTGTCATTATTGACATTTCTATGCACGCCACTGTATTAATACACAGTATTGGATTGTAAATTGTTTGTAAATTCGCAACATTTTTCTTACTTTCTCTCATACAAACTACCCCGATCAGGTAACTGGACTACTGTGACTTGTATTTTGCCCTCATAGAAGAAGTTGTTCATATTTTATTTATAGACGAGTTTTATGTATGTTTTGAGCCACGACCACATCGATCCCCAAAAGAGTGACAAGGAGTTACTGAGTGAACGTCACCCACGTTCTACTGACTATTTTTCATCCTAATTATCTAATAGTTCGCCCCGGACTGTGAACTCGCGAACCCTTAACCCCATATCTCGGCCACCCCTTGACCGATTTGACTCATGCTCGAACTTGAAAATTATTTTTGTCTCATTTACTCGCCTGCCAAATTTCATGACGTTCCGATCAACGATACTAAAGTTATCGTCGGACAAACATACAAACGCCGGATTGTTCAAGTAGACTCGGAGAACTTCGGTCGCTCGTTCAAATAAGTTAAACTATAATTTTTCAGATTTGACACAAGTATCACATTCACATATCACATATAACAAAAAAAAAAACTGATGGATCACCAAAATCACGGAAAACGTAATTTGGCGTTGTTGAATGTTTATTAGACAAATATCATCCTGAACAATAATCCTACCGATTCATATAGTAAAATAGCGAGGGTTTATTTTTTAAATTTTTAGTTGGTTCGATTTCCGGGTGAGACAAGCGAATTTTAGAAGATCTTTGAATGCAGTTTTGTTTCTTTTAAAAAATAAAGGAATGAGCTAACTAAAGGATTTAAGGTAGTTCCCCTCCAGGGCCCTTACATTTTTTCCATCCTGTATATTGGTTGTGGAATAGTCTATTGTGCCCGAAATTTAGAATGAGTGCGTCCAGGCTATCTAAAGAACAAGTAAGTACTTACGTAGAGTACCGTACCGCAGCAGATTTTTTTTACCCGTGGATGTAGCTAAATAAAATCTAGCTAAGATAATAGTAGTTTATGCTACAACGGCGCAAAGGAATAAATTACGAGGACGATTTAAAATACGAGCGTAGCGAGTGTTTTAAACGTAACCGAGTAATTTATTGCTTTTACGCCCATGTATTATACTACGTTTTTCAATGCATAGTGTGAGGAAATGAAAACAAATATAATCTTGTGAACTTTAAATTATAATTGGCTCAAAAGGACAGTATCCAGACCCGTTAAACAGTGGAAAAAAAAGTTTAACATCTATGGTACACAGGAAAGGCTGCAGGTTAGCCAACCATTGTAAATAAATAAAAAAAAATAATATTAAAGCCCTAGGGCAAAATAATCGACTTTCTGTTCGGTTTTGATGCATAAAAAGTGGGCCTTTACGAGCACATGCATTGAAAATAATATTAGTGCTTATTTGTGCCCGTAGTTAACAATGCAAACATTTTTAAGAGGGGTTTCTTCGTAAGAGTAATAACTTTTATCTAATTTGTGATTGGCCGATTTTTTTTATGCGTTTATTGAGTAATACAAGAAAAATATACAATATTATAAAACTTATACAGCTAACGAAAACCATAAAGAGGTTTTTGTGTCGCTGCAAGCGCTCACAACTAAATTTTACTTATTTAATTTTATCAATTTTTTTATCGAGATAGTGACAATTTAAAATAGTTTTTATTTTGTGAGGATTAGGACTCATCATTATAACACTGCTAGAGAACCAATCACAGCCGACGATAAGTAAAGCTTAATTTCTTAATGCACGCCCCCTTTTTTTGTTTTCGCTTCCTTATGTACCTCACTTGGACTTTATGAACGAGAGATCATTTCTCATTATTCGTAAAACAAAATATGAAAATGTTATAAAATAATGTCACGCGAGGAAGATACTTTTGATGGTCGTAATGCAAGCAGCAAAGAATTTGAACAGCAATTGATATGCTATTAGCACAGATAATGCATTTTGGTCAGCCTGGCCAACTGCGACCTTTTTGCCTAATCTCTAAGCAAATGGTTTCACAACAAGACCATGCTCGTTTTCTTAGAGTTTTATATATATGTGGTTGCAATCATAGCCGATCTCCGATAGCACTTCAAGTAAAAGAAGAAGTAGGTATCTAATTGTGATAGTATATTAGATGTTCACCTCCGCTGTAGACTTGCGCAAAACATTGCTTCTTAAAGACATGTTATGTAGCATTTCATTTCATACAGAGTTACATTACATTACACCATGACACCAAACATGACCTGAGATGAGAGATGAGATGGAATGTTTGGTTGTACGCCGCGCTGTTATACTGTACGCTCGCTTTAGTAATAATATGACGTGACATAAAGTTGATCTACCTTCATACTTAAACAAGATCACACAAACAAGTTGCACAATATTTTTTTAGAGGCAAAACGTAAATGATCGTGCACTAGCAAGCAAACGATAAAATGGACTAACGTTAAGGTTAGTGTCATGTGAGAGTTGTGATTTAAAACATTACGTGCGATGGTGCCAAAGAAAAATAATCCTTACTCTATTATTAATACGGTTCTAAATAAAACTCCAATTAAGTAGACAGCACATCGCACCATCGCAGACATCGCATCGCAGTGCGACTTCCGGTTTCCGTGCCATAAAAAAATAAACCTTGTTGTAATAGCAATACGGTTCTTAATCTTAATAAAACGCCAACCATACCGCAGCGCGACGAACCGAAGTTCCTGTGGGCGGCGATGGCAATAGAATTCGTATAGAAACAAAGAATTTTTTTTCTTATAAAAAAAGTTTCTCATTTTTTATAGGCCGTGTTTGAGGTCGCCAACTTACGACAAAATGTTTAATAAAAAAAAAAAACAATGACGAAGTTAAACTAAACGAAAATAAATGATAGTAAAATACTTTTTTCGGGTTAGATATTTAAACAACTATTTTCAACTTTGCTCAGGGTGTTGAAAAGAGTTTTTTAAAGCTTGGGGGCCCCGGGGCACTACACCGCCTAGCCTTCCGATAGCTACGCCACTGGTTTGGCACATTTTCATTTTGTATTTTTATGTTGAATGTTGAATGACGTGTCTAATGTTGAGTTTGTTGAAACACTTGTATTTTATTTTTAACCGAAATTTGAAATATACCTCATCACTAAATGCAGCTGTCATAAGTGCTATCACTCAGTGGCCCTACTTTAATGGGCTTGCGGTAGGTAGACTGTCACCGAACAGCGATAGACACACAGAACTCACGGTATCTACGTCACTTTCAGTATATTCTGTGCTTGATATAGTTACTGTTTTAAGTGCTATCACTCAGTGTCCCTACTTTAATGGGCTTGCGGTAGGTAGACTGTCACCGAACAGCGATAGACACACAGAACTCACGGTATCTACGTCACTTTCAGTATATTCTGTGCTTGATATAGTTACTGTTTTAAGTGCTATCACTCAGTGTCCCTACTTTAATGGGCTTGCGGTAGGTAGACTGTCACCGAACAGCGATAGACACACAGAACTCACGGTATCTACGTCACTTTCAGTATATTCTGTGCTTGATATAGTTACTGTTTTAAGTGCTATCACTCAGTGTCCCTACTTTAATGGGCTTGCGGTAGGTAGACTGTCACCGAACAGCGATAGACACACAGAACTCACGGTATCTACGTCACTTTCAGTATATTCTGTGCTTGATATAGTTACTGTTTTAAGTGCTATCACTCAGTGTCCCTACTTTAATGGGCTTGCGGTAGGTAGACTGTCACCGAACAGCGATAGACACACAGAACTCACGGTATCTACGTCACTTTCAGTATATGCTGTGCTTGATATAGTTACTGTTTTAAGTGCTATCACTCAGTGTCCCTACTTTAATGGGCTTGCGGTAGGTAGACTGTCACCGAACAGCGATAGACACACAGAACTCACGGTATCTACGTCACTTTCAGTATATTCTGTGCTTGATATAGTTACTGTTTTAAGTGCTATCACTTAGTGTCCCTACTTTAATGGGCTTGCGGTAGGTAGACTATCACCGAACAGCGATAGACACACAGAACTCACGGTATCTACGTCACTTTCAGTATATTCTGTGCTTGATATAGTTACTGTTTTAAGTGCTATCACTCAGTGTCCCTACTTTAATGGGCTTGCGGTAGGTAGACTGTCACCGAACAGCGATAGACACACAGAACTCACGGTATCTACGTCACTTTCAGTATATTCTGTGCTTGATATAGTTACTGTTTTAAGTGCTATCACTCAGTGTCCCTACTTTAATGGGCTTGCGGTAGGTAGACTGTCACCAAACAGCGACAGACACACAGAACTCACGGTATCTACGTCACTTTCAGTATATTCTGTGCTTGATATAGTTACTGTTTTAAGCACAGGCTTCCACATCAAAGGCAGGGCCCAACCACTGTCTCTATTGAAATTGGCACGTCGACTAATTTCGATGGATTCGCGAATTGGATTGCCGTTTTACAATAATCATGTTTTATGCTCAAGTTTCATTCAATTCAATAAATATTTTCATTTCTATTTTTGTATTTACAGGAAGTGACGTATTCATATTAGGTTGAATGGTCTGCTGCTTGAGACTTCAGGATGCGTTCAAGAAAATAAAATTTGCCTTCTGAAATGTGTGGTGATGGTCATTGAAGGTGACATGTAAGACATCATTTTTTTTCATTTCATAAAGGATTGTACGCTTTTTCTTAAATCAGTCAACAAAAAACATTAAAGGAAATCTATTTCTCGCAACGGTCCCCAGAATGCGTGATATTGCGCTATATTGGCGAGAAAAAGAAGAGGCCAATTACTCATTCACTAATAATGCATTTCTAGAAATTTCTTGCAAGCACTTATTTTTTTTAATTACAACAAAATAAATGCTTTAGGTTAAACGGTAAAAACAACAAACCAAATTTTATTTTGAGCAAAATGAAAAATCTAGCCACCAGCGGCGAAGGCTCCATAGAAACCGATTCTCACTAGCTTACCTTTCAGAAATACTTCCAACCACAACCAACCAATCTTGAATCCACCATTCATTATTTTAATGAACAATTATTTTTATGTGCCTCTAACTTAAAGTATTACTAAAAAAACGCCTGCACGCAACCAAATAGCAAACCTTCCGTACACATACCTAAACTCATCAACGCGTATGGTGCTATGTTTACACAAAATTGGTAATAGGCCGGTCTATTATAGCCGTACTTGCGATGTTGCTAGTTGGTGCTTTCTCCTACAAGATCTACAGAGAGCCAAATGTGTCATCGTCTCAATTGGCTGGCACGCGTCATTTTGTTTCATGGCCAAGTTTTAATGGCCAAAAGGCAAAAAACAAACAAAAATAAATCAAAAATAGGTGTGTATGATTTTTGATTTCTGAAACATTGAATAAATATATAATTTACTCAAGATACTTATGGTGACTGTGACTTTGTCTACGTTTGTGGTTTAATTATACATTTTTTTAACAGAACTTATACCTTCTATGAATTTCACTGAGTTGTACCTCCTTGTATCGCTCACCCCTTTGTCTAAAATACAGATTAATTCAGTATACTTATTTAACGCAAAACACTATTTTAACATAGTACTTATTTGCGAAACAAATCAACGAATAGTTTCAGCTACGGAAATCAGCGGATGCAAGTTCATTTATTTACAGTCAACGAAATAGATTTCAGCTGATATGTCGATGTGAAGTTTTGCCAGATCATGTGTAACCAAACTTCCTAATTACTGTAGTAGATTCACACCACAAATAGACAAACACACAATACAACAATATGTAAGCATACCTCTGTACGTAATTAATGATCCTCGACACACAATGGTTGTAGCCGAAGTTCGAATACGTATTTACCTATATACCGGGTACATGTATCTTTAAATAAACCACATAATCTACCGAGTAGCAGCGCGCAGTGGTAGCTCAGGGGTAGAACGCTGGCCTCTCAATCTTGAGATCCAGGTTCAATCCCCGGTCGGGCATGCACCAATGAGTTTTTCGGAATTTACATAATGTGCATAGTATTTGTTCTTACTTACCACTTGCTGAATGGTGAAAGAAAACATCGTAAGGAAACCTGTTCTAAAAAGCGTATAACGGCGATAGGGTTTACCACTCATCACGTTGGGACGTAATAATCGTCGGTGAAACACGGGTGTACCGAGTGTGGTCGGTGACTTGCATTTCAAAACACCTCTGACACCCCCTTCGGGGATTCATGTCAACAATTTTCCCAGAGACATGTAGCTGCGGAAATGCTTTTCTCCATTCAGAGAGAAGCTCTTCTATTCCGGCTGTATGTTATTTCTTTTGCCCTTCTCTAGTATGTCGCTAGTTTGGTCGGCAAACATCCTTCTATACGCCTGGTCGAATATTATCTTCCACTCGCGCACCACACATTTCTTTCGACACTCATCTTTTATTAATTCTCTCTATATGCCCAAACCAACGAAGCATTCCCTTTTGTATTCTATAGTCACTACATCTTCTTTTAGTGCGCAACGATTCCTTATCGATATCTTTCTCTATTATTCAATGTCAAAGTACACATACCCTCTAAGGAACATATATGTACTGATTCGGTGAAGCACATTTTAACTTATTTGACAGGACTAAACTTAATAAAGCGTTCTGTCCTTGTCTTTTCGATAAAGAAAGAAAAAGACAGGACGCTTAAAATAAGGTTAGTTCTGTCAAATAAGTTAAGACGTGTTATGCCGAATCGATACCATTGCCACTGGTTTCACTTTAGTTCAGTGCTTATCTGGTCTCTCATGTGGCTCTAAGAAATTATTATCCAAGGACCTTTATACGGCTATGACAGAAATAAATTTCTATGTTTGAACACTTGGCGATTTATCCATCGCAAGGAGATATAAATTAACCCTTATAAGACAACGGGACCTAAAAAGGCCAACTTGAGTGAATCATGAAATGATTTGAAAGTAGGATAAAGACAGAGTTTCTTCAAGCGTGCAAAAGAGACGGCATTAGAACGGAATCATAATATGATTCATCCAAAGCGGCCTTTTTAGGGGACCCTGTTTATTAGTAAAATGGCTGAAAAGTCGGCTGACGATCCCCGAAAACTTTTAATTATAATTTTAGAAAGTAAAAATATGTAGAATATGTTACATGAATTTTTAAAACTATAATTTATTTCTTCTACAAAACGGTGTTTAACTTTAGACAGTGTTTAAATCTGTTGTTGTCGCCTTTTCTTTCATATCATTAAAAAGTGACAGCAACAGATTTAAACACTGTCTAAAGTTAAACACCGTTTTGTAGTAATACCGATAGTATCTACTATCACTCACAGACTATAGGAAAAGTGACGTAGATACTATAAGTTCCGCGTGTTTATCGTTGTTTGGTGACACTCCGGTAATTAATAACGCAAGCGCGGAAGTAACTAATTGTGCGGACGCCCTACTGGTCCGACCACCAATACCATCTGCATCGATGTCATCCCGAGCCCTGCGGGCGTAGTCGCGTAAACGTCTTCACTCGCCCAGATGAAGGCAGTCTAAATCTGCTGAAACTGGTCGGCTTTCCCGATCATAACAAGTATTGAGGTGAGCCGTTTTTATACAAATCATGTAAAAACGTTAGTACTGAAAATTGAGTTTCCTTCAAATTTTCTATAAAAACGGCAATTTCACATGTAAAGAACTAATAATAATAATTTTGTATTGAAACCTACAGATTGAAATTAAACTCACCAAGCACACATTTATTACTTTTTTTGTTACTTCTTTTTGGAGCAAAAACTTTACTTTCTTTTTGCATGTCGTTATACAAAATATTGAACACAGAACATTCGAAACTTTCTGTTTCATGCATTCCCTCCACTTTCTGCATTCCCTATTTTGGTCACAACACTTGTTAAGTTTCTTCAAAATTTCACAAATTTTTTCGCTACCCTGAAAAAAAAACAATACTGGAGTATCACGTTTATATAAGGTCTTTCAATTTAAATGGAAACTAATTTAGGAGGTGATTCAGTATCGTTAATACATCACATTCCACTGTAAAGCACTTTTTTTTGCGCGAACTTTTTTTTCACTTCTCAGTACAAAGTGGTTCGATCAGCTTTTCAGCTGATCAGAGATCAGATCCGATCAGATCGTTTTTTTTTCTCAGAAACTAATGCATATTTCAGAAAAAATACAAGAGTAAAAGGTGTTTGTAATAGCGTCAGTGGTCTACCACAAAAAAAAGATTGTTCAATTCCTTAACCTTTATATTAAATATTTTCAAGTGCCTGTAGTTCCAAAAAGCGCTGATTTCCGCAATTAATTGTAAGGAAATAAAATGTTGGTTGTAACTTCCTCTATCACCTGCAGTAAGTTTCATTTTAAATAAATATGAAATTTTCAAGTAATTTACTGAAATTCAGGTGGAATTCAAATAGTTTATTTTGCAAAGTAGGTATATATAATACACTTTTTACACGTCAAATTTAATCTAATAAAAAGATATGTAATAAAAATATAAATGTACATGGACTAGATTAAAGGTGTATTTAATTTATGTAGCAATATACATATTTACGATTAAAATGATAGGTAAAATATATATTATACGAGGTGAAATCCAATCAACCGCCCGAACCCATACGAGAGACACGGCTATGGACCAGGAACAAGGTTCCATGATCACCAATCGAGCCCCCAGCACGAATTCAGGCGGCCGACCAAATCACATCCTATATACTACATACTAATAGGTTACATATATATATAAATACACGCCTACCTCCGCCCATTCGATGAGGCTATGAGGAAATAGTGGGTAGGGTAGAATAAAATTGAAGATGGGGATGTCATTCGTGGAAACCAGCCGAAGAAGTGAGGAATAATTAGAATTAATTATGGACTCCAATTTTATTTTTATTGATTTCCAGTTTTTGTTCCCTTTGCCAGTCATGTCCACGAGTATCCTGCTACATTCAGTATGTTGTCACACCAATGCTGATTGGGTCTTCCAGCTGATCTACGGTCGTCTCTGAAAGTGTAAAGCAACCTGTAGACAAATTGTGAGACAAACCTACATGGTCTAATAGGGACACGTGGTCCAAGAATACGTTGTAACTTTTTTTTTCTAAATTTTGGAACTGGGATTTTTATGCTTGGGATATCTCTGATGGATAAAATCCGAAACGAAGATATCCGTCAGAGATCGAAGGTGACCGACATAGCCTGCCGAATCAGTAAGTTGAAGAGGCAGTGGACTAGTCATATTTGTCGCCAACGTGATAACCGTTGGGGCCGTATAGCATTGGAATGGAGACCACGTACAGCAAAGCGCAGCGTAGGCCACCCTCGCGCCCGCTGGGCTGACGATCTGAAGGACGTTGCGAGTGGCGGCTGGATGAGGATGACTGAGGACCGCCAAGAGTGGCGTAATATTGGGGAGGTCTATGTCCAGGAGTGGACGAATACGGGCTGATGGATAGATGGCTGGATGAAATTTTGGAACATAGCTCCTTTTCGCACGTTATTCTCCAAACGCTTGGTGGATGAGGGCTAGGTCGAAAAAAGTGTAACAAATTTAATATAGCGGACATGAAAATTCTTGAAAGTATGTGTGATAGAGCAATCGGCTGTAACAGACGGACAGACAGACAGCCACAGAAGTGATCCTTTTAGATTTCCATTTTTTCCTTTTGAAGTATCTATCTATCTATATATCCAAAATATATCCATATATCTATCTGTTTATCTATCTATCTATATCCAAGCAAAATATCTTTGGAACGGAAGGTGGTACATCCCTAGGGGCTGGACCATGGGGTGCCAAAAAAAGATTTTTTTTGTCAAAACTTTGACAGCCTGCATCTCCCAAACGGCTGGAGCTAGACCCATGTTGATGGATGTCTAGGAAGAGGTCTTGACGAGATCTACCTGCCGAAAAAGTCAAAACTTTACAGGCCCGTATCTCCTAAACGGCTGATGCTAGAACCATGTTCATGGTATTCCAAAAAAAGTCCTCGGCGAGATCTAGATGACGGTAAAAAAATTGATATAATTTTGATCGGCCATATCTCCCGAATGGCTAATTTTAAGGAGTTTGGGTTTCAATTATAGTGATCGGTCAAGCTGGAGCTACATGACCAAAAAAAAATTTAATTTGGCCGGTTTTGACAATTTTTGAACAGGTCAAAAGAAGTATTCTGATTTGCATGAAACTCGGTATCAAGGGGCATTTAGGGTCGCCGATTACGCTGCCGTATTCAAATTAGACATTTTTTGACAACTGATAGGGATTTTGACCATTTTTCGGAAAAACTTTGATCGGTGAGTCCCTGTATTCCCAGAGGGAGTGAGAGTACTTAAAATGTTTGTTTCTGAAAAAAAGTTATTTGTTTCCTGTAGGCCACGCGGGCGAAGCCGCGGGCAGAAGCTAGTTTTTTTATATTTTTCATTTGTGCTCAATTTTTTTAACTTCTATAATTTCCCTGTAACTGGCCAGTTTTCGTATTTTTTGGTCTACCAGTTTCGGAGATAAGGGGGGAACATACATATTTTTGTGGTTTTTTCAAAATTTCTCGAAACTTGTGGGAGTAAATTTAGTAAAATTATATATTTTTACAATCAGCTTTTTAATATCTACAATTTGATACCCATATTGTATTTTTAGGATAATATTTTTATTTTTCTTACTTTTGTTTTTGAAATATTTTGAAAAATTTCAAATTTTTCAATTTTTTTACACTCTGATATGTGGGCAAATTAATTATTTATATGCTAAATTTCATGTCTTTATCTTGAACGGTGTTAAAGTTGTGACACACAGTTAAAGTTAAAGTTGTTACACAGTACGAGGCTGTGACATACGGACGGACGGACGGACGGACAACGGAGTCTCACCATAAAGGTTCCTTTTGTACCTTTTAGGTACGGAACCCTAAAAACAGAACCCTTATAGGATCACTTTGTTGTCCGTCTGTCTGCTCGCCTGTCCGTCTATCTGTCCAGACCCTTTATCTCAAGAACGCGTGAAGCTATCAAATTGAAATTAAAACCATATAATCAAGTCTACTGTTACTTGAAGTTGCGAAAAAAATAATTTTTTATGTTAACGCAAAAAAAAATACCGCTTTTAATGCCACTAAAATCGTATATTTCGACATTCTCAAGGGAATCAATTAAAATGTATAGGGTACTTTCCGTTGACCTAGAACTATGAAAGGCAAGTATTATCTTATACTACGAATACAGGAAAACATCTAAAAACTATACATTTGTAATTTAATCATAAAAAAAAGTCTGAATTATTTATAACTAGCTGTTGCCCACGTCTTCATCCGCGTGAATTTAGTATGTAATGCGTTTCATATTTTACAATGAAAGCTTTAACATCCCGCTAAATCCTGTTATGCGTACGGTTTTCTTTAAAAAAAAAACCTCTTATACGTGTCTTATTTTTCTCAATATGATTTATACGAAGTTGTAAGTAAGTATATAAGTAGTGTGTTTTCGCCGGTTCTGGACCACTGAGTAATTAGTTAATGAGATGTGTCAACATTTGCCAAAATAAAACTCAAGTTAATTGACTATTCACTTAATACTGGTTTATGTGCATGCATGTAATTTATTAATGGGATCATTATTTATCTGTTGATAATGAAATAATTATGTTTAAAATGAATCAATTATTGTATGGTTTGTTTTGAAGATATCTCCAGATGAATGTTCCTACACGATATAAAAGTTGATTTACTTTGGTCCAGTGACTGACCTCAATCATATATGTAGAAGTAACGTCTAAAACAATGCTCAGGTCACGTTTAGGTTTACTAAATTAGTATAGACCATTGATGTTGTAAAATTGTTCTGAGGTATAGACATAGTAAAACTGATAGTAGTTAGATTTCAGGTAAATGATATTTGGAAAGATGAAAACATAATTGTTTCATTGTTTCATAAATCTCATTACTTTGCTGTTGATGATGAAATGAGTAACTCGAAAGTTTTGCTATAGTAATTCCAAAGTTATTATTCACTTAATACTGGTTTATGTGCATGCATGTAATTTATTAATGAGATCATTATTTATCTGTTGATAATGAAATAATTAACACGAAAGTTTTGTTATAGTCATTCCAAAGTTATTATTCACTTAATACTTTATGTGCATGTCATTGCTATTTGCAGTTTTTTTTTTCTACAGCTGACACTTTTCTAATGTTGTCTCATTCTGAACATGAAATTTTATAAAATGTGGATTTACCTCCCATTCCTAAAAAAAAATGTTAGTACCTACTGAATATCAAGTTTTCTTCAAATTCTCCATACAAACGCCAAAGTTATTATTTTATTATATGTTTAAAATGATTCAATTATTGTATGGTTTGTTTTGAAGATATCTCCAGATGAATGTTACTACACGATATAAAAGTTGATTTACTTTGGTCCAGTGACTGACGTCAATCAAATATGCAGAAGTAACGTCTAAAACAATGCTCAGGTCACGTTTAGGTTTCCTAAATTAGTATAGACCATTGATGTAATAAAATTGTTCTGAGGTATAGACATAGTAAAACTGATAGTAGTTAGATTTCAGTTAAAATGATTTTTGGAAAGATGAAAACATAATTGTTTCAGCTCATTACTTTTCTGTTGATGATGAAATGAGTAACACGAAAGTTTTGTTATAGTAATTCCAAAGTTATTATTCACTTAGTAATGGTTTATGTGCATGTCATTTATTATTAGGATACTTGTTTATCTATATCATTTATTAACGATGTTAATTGTCTTTATAAGCACAACTTATCAGTCTCGTTCTAGTTTTCGAACTTACTTTGTTATTTATAAAAGAAGACTTATTTTATTATTATAGTGGTGTTTTTGATCCTTGTCAGTCTATAAAAAACGAACAAATGGAGGTAAGAATAACGAATCTTTATTTATTTTTTTACGTTTTATTCATAACCAAGTTTGATTCCTCATGTTCTTTATTTTCTTTTCTTCATATTTTTGTGTTTTTAGTTGTTTTATCTTTTTTTTTGTTTTGTTTTCAGAATTCAGGGGAATTGTATATCAATGACGTGCAAGAAGATGAAGTGTCTGATCCAGTTAGACAGAACCCATATTATTATGCCCAGGACCCTTTAGCCAACTTTGAGGAGGAAATGGTGTCTAGAGCTAAGAAAAGGAAGATTAATCAAAAGCCTGATACTAATATCGATGCGTTTTTCGATAAAAAGGTGCCAATAAAGATCAAGAGAGGAATCAGTTCGAATGTTGGGAAACCTAAAGAAAATGGTATACAGTACATAGCATTACCAGAAGAAGACAATGCTACGCATCTTATAAAAATTGAGTTATTTGATTTACATAAGATCCGTGATATTCCACATGAAGAACAATGGAAACATGCTGAAGTTCGAGTAAAATATGTTAGTAAAACCCCTGACGATGAAATTAAACGAATGAGTGAAAGTATTGTATACAAAATTACGAAGTTTATAGCTGATAACTCTAAATGTAAGAGCTATTTTATTGATTTTGGAAAGATGAAAAAATAATCGTTTCACTTCCTTACTTTTGTAAAATACGTTACAACTAATATTTTTATATTGCTCACATATAAGGTTTATTAAGTCAAAATAAAACAACTTGGATTTATCTTAGAAGTTGATCTTGAATATCCCATTGAAAAACATGATCTACACTCTGATTTACTCTTCTGTCCTGAGCTCATAAAAACTTCAAATAATGCAGGTGAAAGATTGATCACAAGTCTTAATCCAAAATCAAAGTACATGATTCACTACGTTAACTTAATACAATGTCTAGAACATGGATTAATTTTAACAAAAGTGCATCGTGTATTGCAATTCAACCAGAAACCTTGGTTAAGAGAATATAAAACACTAAATATCGTTACCAGGCTACTGCTGCTTTTGATAAAGACTTCTATAAATTAATGAATAATTCTGTTTACGGTAAGACGATGGAAAATGTTGAAAAGAGGGTTAATGTCAAACTTTTAACACATTGTGAGAACAACGGTAAAAAAATCGGTGCGTCAAGTCTGTCAAGCAGACCGGAATATCAAAACCGAACTGTGTTTTCGAAAAATTTGATTGCGATCCAATTAAAAAAAACAAAACATGTCTATAACAAACCAATTTATCTCGGATTTTGTATTCTAGACTTATCCAAAACACTCATGTACCAATTTCACTACGACTACATGAAAATAAAATACGGTTAAAATGTAAAACTAATGTAAAATACGTTACAACTAATATTTTTTATATTGCTCACACATAAGGTTTATTAAGTCAAAATAAAACAACTCATATTACATAACATAATCTTTTAATAAAAATATCATCAAAGCAATCTGTTAAAGTAGTAGTTTAACATAAAATCGTTTAATATGGTATTATCATGATCGAACAAATTAATAAGATAGTCTAAAGAATACCTTTCCATTTTAAAATAAATAAATAACAAAGCATATTTCACACATACTGAAGTTTAAATACTTTGAAGAATCTTAGTACTATGTATCCATTGCTTACAATTTCTATTTAAAAATGATAAATGACTTCCTGTTGGTTTCCTTCCAAAACTGTCGAAATATTCTCCAACTTTATTTATAAAATGAATCAATTTAATAGTTCACATGATTTTTATTGTATAATTTTATTTATTAAGATTGTCTATTTGACATATCTGGTTATAACTATTTTTATAACATAACGAATATAACATTGCACTATAATATACGAGTACGAATACAACAATTATTTTTTCACAACAAAAAGAAAAAATATAGCTTTTGAGAACGTTTTATAGACTTGTCAATTCAAGCGATACTCTCAGGAGAGATATATCACAAATTAAATACAATAAAAAAAATATCGTGTAATCTACCCAAACAACTCCAAGCATTTTTGAAAATAACTGAACATTACACATGAAAAAAGTTATAATTCAAAAAATATTAAACATATAATCAAATCACTTAACTAGTTCGAATGTTGGGAAACCTAAAGAAAATGTTATACAGTACATAGCATTACCAGAAGAAGACAATGCTACGCATCTTATAAAAATTCATTTATTTGATTTACATAAGATCCGTGATATTTCACGTGAAGAACAATGGAAACATGCTAAAGTTCGAGTAAAATATGTTAGTAAAACCCCTGACGATGAAATTAAACGAACGAGTGAAAGTATTGTATACAAAATAACGAAGTTTATAGCTGATAACTCTAAATGTAAGAGCTATTTTATTGATTTTGGAAAGATGAAAAAATAATCGTTTCACTTCCTTACTTTTGTAAAATACGTTACAACAAATATTTTTTATTTTGCTCACGTATCAGGTTTATTAAGTCAAAATAAAACAACTCATATCACATAACATAATCTTTTATTTATAATATCATCAAAGCAATCTGTTATAATAGTAGTTTAACATAAAATCGTTTAATATGGTATTATCATGATCGAACAGATTAATAAAACAGTCTAAAGAATACCTTTCCATTTTAAAATAAATAAATAACAAAGCATATTCCCCCACATACTGAAGTTAAAATACTTTGAAGAATCTAAGTGCTTTGTATCCAATTATCCATTGGTTACAATTTCTATTTAAAAATGATAAATGACTTCCTGTTGGGTTCCTTCCAAAACTGTCGAAATATTCTCCAACTTTATTTATAAAATGAATCAATTTAATAGTTCACATGCTTTTTATTGTATAATTTTATTTATTAAGATTGTATATTTGACATATCTGGTTATAACTATTTATAACACAACGAATATAACATTGCACTATAATATACGAGTACGAATACAACAATTATTTTTTCACAACAAAAAGAAAAAATATAGCTTTTGAGAATGTTTTATAGACTTGTCAATTCAAGCGATACTCTCAGGAGAGATATATCACAAATTAAATCCAATAAAAAAAATATCGTGTAATCTACCCAAACAACTCCAAGCATTTTAAAAATAACTGAACATAACACATGAAAAAAGTTATAATTCAAAAAATATTAAACATATAAATAAATCACTTAACTATACCTACGAGAACTTAACTAAATAATACATAATTTATTTATGATATATAATTATGTTACTTAAGCATAATTATAAATTTATCCTAAAGTGCCCCCATGGTAAAGTGTCCGTAGAATTCGATATCAAATACCTTTTAGAATCATCAGATGACAATGTATTTTTTTTTATCTTGCAAATAACAAATTTGGTATCACTCAAGCAAATAAAAAGGTTCCCGGTTTATTTAAAGATGAACATGAAGGTGAAATTTTATTGGAGTTTGTAGGATTGCAATCGAAATTGTACTGCATAAAAACTGAAAGTCAAGAAATAAAAAAAGCAAAAGGTACAAAAAAGTGTATCACGAAAAACCTAGAGTTTTCAGATTATGATAACGTCTTATTACGTGGCAAGGAACTCAAAAAGACAAACGTACATTTCAAGTCAATAAAACATCAGTTATTTACACAGGAGCTTAACAAGGTGGTATTATCACGCAGGGACAACAAAAGATTTATTTTAAAGATAATATATCAACACTATCTTGGGGCCATCATTTACTATTTTGAGCAGTACTTTTCAAAATGGATGCAGGGTTTTTGAGAGATGTGATGGTATCAAAACATACCTACATAAATTTACAGAAATGGTGCTAAAATCACAACGAGACTATATGCTGAATCAGATTTTAAAATTTTTGTTAAAGTAAAGAACAACACAGATGTATTATATCTATCGTTTGTTGAATGGCAGATGATATCCGATGATTTGTATAAATATTATGTTGGTGAAATTTATAATCTTAAGTCGTTTACATACTTATTTTGTGAAAAACGATGTTCTTTAACTTTTATAAATTTTATTTTCATAGCTCTATATGAATATCTATTATATATAACAAAAAAGAGTTCAGAAACTCCAAAACGATTATGAAGTTGTTTTAAACTTTATAAATAAAATAACAAAATATTTGAAAACAAATTGTATCTCAAATAACAATGTATTAAAAAGTATACTAGCATTTAATGTAGACTCAAACTCTATTGTAGAATTAGAACTTATAACTAACTGTTTAGATTACTTTTACATTTTTACTATTACATAAGTGAAAAATAATTTTTGATACCTATTAATAAACTGATTATTATAAAATTGTTATATTTTTTATTTATTTCTCCTGCATCTAACATTTTTTTTTGTCTTCGATGTACTATTAGCTGCAGGTGTGAACTTGATCAGCACATATCATGTTTTCATTTATGCTAAACGATAACAATCTTGATGTTCTCACATAGTCAGCATTTTTGATATTAACCAAGTCTTAGCCTGTGTGAAACCTATACCACACAGTTTTGCAATGTAAGTTGATTTTTTATTTCCCTGACTGGAACGCTTCATTTGATCGTCATAATTACTGAAAGTCGCAGGCTTTACATTACGTTAGAAAAATGTCTTCGGTGAGTAATTTTGTATAACTTATATAGGGTTTTATATTCAATGCTTATAAATTATATAAATATAATTTTTTTTTTCTTTGTGGGCAGAACTCGCTACATATTTGATTACAATCTGTGATAGAACACCAAAATATGTGGTGAAGCTCGAAATTTGTGACTTCGTTGCAACAGATACTGATATAACAGCACGAAAACTTCTAAAACTTCAACACGTTGTGTACGAAGATGGAGACAGCGTTTTGAATAGTGCACAACAGCTAATTATATGATCAATTTGTTAAATTCCAACAGTCGTACTATGGTCGTTGACCTGAACCGGTGTTAAGGTTGGAAGAATTTAAGGATATAGTTCCGCTGTTTGTTATTGATTGCTCTCGTCAAAATGAGTATCTGAAGTCAGGATCGGTTGATGTACGTGTTGAGATAGAGAGTGATCGTGAATTACCAAACCAAACAGCTGCCTTTTGTCTTATACTGAACGACTGTATATTTGAACACAAACCACTAAGCAACATCATTAAAAAAATATCATGAGCACTGATTGCATTTTTGTTGATATTCAAGGATTTAAAGATTATCAAAATGAGTTTATTTTAAAAGAGTTCGCATTAATAACTAATGACCGAAACCAAGTATTTTTGATAAAACCTCCGTTTCCTTTCCAATGTTTAACAAAAGGAGAAAAGAAGCAAGTTGCCTGGATAGAAAGAAACAGGGGTATCATTTGGTCACAAGGATATATGGATTATAAGAATTTTAAAATAGTAATAGTGCCTATTTTAGAAAATAAAAACGTTATTGTTAAAGGTTTAGAAAAAATTAAATGGTTAAATAAAATCTGTAACAGCTGTACTGTTATAAATATGGGTGATAAGGGATGTCCAAGTTTTTTAAAATTGTTTAAAAACTATGTAAACACTAACAAAAAAATGAATTGTATTTTTCATGAAAATGAATGTGCTCTTCGAAATGTATGTTGTATTAAGAAATGGTATTATGACAACCACATTGATAAATTTTCTATTTTCAAGTAGATTTTTATATAATTGTTTTATCAGGTTTAGAAATAATTAGTTCATATAATAAATAAAAAGATATAATTTGTATCAATCAAATGTTTTATTTATTCATAACTCTTACTTACACTTTACACTTAAGTACACTTTAGTTAATATTTTCACCACTTTCTTGTGTATGTTTGCTGGCCTCGAAACAAAAAATCAAGTTACATTGCAAAACTGTGTGGTGTAGGTTTCACACAGGCTGAGACTTGTTTAATATCAAAAATGCTGACTATGTGAGAACATCAAGATTGTTATCGTTTAGCATAAATGAAAACATGATATGTGCTGATCAAGTTCACACCTGCAGCTAATAGTACATCGAAGACAAAAAAAATGTTAGATGCAGGAGAAATAAATAAAAAATATAACAATTTTATAATAATCAGTTTATTAATACGTATCAAAAATTATTTTTTACTTATGTAATAGTAAAAATGTAAAAGTAATCTAAACAGTTAGTTATAAGTTCTAATTCTACAATAGAGTTTGAGTCTACATTAAATGCTAGTATACTTTTTAATACATTGTTATTTGAGATACAATTTGTTTTCAAATATTTTGTTATTTTATTTATAAAGTTTAAAACAACTTCATAATCGTTTTGGAGTTTCTGAACTCTTTTTTGTTATACATAATAGATATTCATATAGAGCTATGAAAATAAAATTTATAAAAGTTAAAGAACATCGTTTTTCACAAAATAAGTATGTAAACGACTTAAGATTATAAATTTCACCAACATAATATTTATACAAATCATCGGATATCATCTGCCATTCAACAAACGATAGAAATAATACATCTGTGTTGTTCTTTACTTTAACAAAAATGTTAAAATCTGATTCAGCATATAGTCTCGTGATTTTAGCACCATTTCTGTAAATTTATGCTGAGACTTGTTTAATATCAAAAATTCTGACTATGTGAGAACATCAAGATTGTTATCGTTTAGCATAAATGAAAACATGATATGTGCTGATCAAGTTCACACCTGCAGCTAATAGTACATCGAAGACAAAAAAAAATGTTAGATGCAGGAGAAATAAATAAAAAATATAACAATTTTATAATAATCAGTTTATTAATAGGTATCAAAAATTATTTTTCACTTATGTAATAGTAAAAATGTAAAAGTAATCTAAACAGTTAGTTATAAGTTCTAATTCTACAATAGAGTTTGAGTCTACATTAAATGCTAGTATACTTTTTAATACATTGTTATTTGAGATACAATTTGTTTTCAAATATTTTGTTATTTTATTTATAAAGTTTAAAACAACTTCATAATCGTTTTGGAGTTTCTGAACTCTTTTTGTTATACATAATAGATATTCATATAGAGCTATGAAAATAAAATTTATAAAAGTTAAAGAACATCGTTTTTCACAAAATAAGTATGTAAACGACTTAAGATTATAAATTTCACCAACATAATATTTATACAAATCATCGGATATCATCTGCCATTCAACAAACGATAAAAAATAATACATCTGTGTTCTGCTTTACTTTAACAAAAATGTTAAAATCTGATTCAGCATATAGTCCTGTTGTAATTTTAGTACCATTTCTGTGAATGTATGTGTTCACGCTAGACCGTGACGCATGATTCGCACCCGCATGCGGGGATGACCCCCCCCCCGCCGCGCACCGGTCGAGGCGCGCGCGGGCGCTGGTCTCGCTCTGTTCGGATCGACGAGCCTCTCTAGGCGCACGCGCGCGCGCCCGCGCAGCCGACAGCTCTAAACAATAGACATTCGCGTCAGCACAAACAATATCGCGTACCTAAAGTGTAGTGTTAATACAAGTGCTGTGTACATCACTCAAACCAGGACATTCAATACATCCCTGCACAGACGCCAGCTCAACTAGCCAACAAGAAGGCTCAGCACGTCACCGCATCTCCTGTCGGCCCATCGAGAACAACATTCCAAAGCAAGGTCAGTCAGTTTACCCACAATCTTTTTCTTATCCTGTCTACTCTCCCATTCAAATTCCATCAGCTCTGCATCCTGTAGCCAGCGGCTACATTTTTGGTCCTTCGAGCCGGATCGAATTCTGGTCCTTACAGTCCATTTTCACAATTTTGGCCCTTCAAACCGCTACTGAACCAGCCCCCGTCGATTTATTACAGTCCATTTTCAATCCAGGAAAATTTTTGGTTTATATCACCCCCCGACTATCCCCCGCCGGCCCATAACTTTGTTTTGAACCAGCCCCCGTCGATTTACTACAGTCCATTTTCACCCGGTTACATATTTTGCCCCCTTTCCCGGCAAAAAAAAATATTTTGTGGTTTCGAATACCTATCGCGGGTAGATAATTAGAACCGCCGCCTGGAACATTCCATTTATCGGTTAGAACCGGCCCCCCCACGCCCCTTTACAGAATAACTCATTTTCATCACGGTTGTAATTATTGTTCAGCTCAGATAATATAATTATATCCATTCGGCCCAATTGTTTATTACAGTCCACTATATTTCTTTATTAAACCCCCCCGTCACTTCCAGGGATTAATTATCAGCCCTTATAAACCCCATACGTAAAATTAATTAAACTCAAAGTCAGCATTTTGCTCAACATTTTTTACATGTAATTCCCGACCCAATCTTTTCAAATGTTCTCGAAGTGATTCAACTTTGCTCGTAAATACATAGTTCACATTTTAGTTTCATATCGTGTTACAACGTTTTGAGTACCTACACTTCACTTTGTTTTCTATCGCGCGAAGAGGTGCAAATCTACCCACTGTCAAAGATAGTTCTCGTATCTTGCGAGATATTTTTTGTGAGAGTATAAATTTGCTTTATTTCGTGCACTTATATACGTCACATATATACGTAAGTTACGTGTGTTGAGTACATAAGTACACACGTTATACGGTTACGTATTATTACGTTGATTAAAGCTTGATTAGCATCATTGGATTGTCCGCACATTTAGATACGATTTCTGCCAGGTGAACGCATTCTTTGTTGTTTACGAGTTTGAGGCAGTAGTTTAATGTTGCGGTAATCTTGTGTTACGGTAAAAGTTTTCCGAACAGTTTTATCCTGTTATTGTCTGCCTTTTATTGTTTATGGTACACATATAGGGTGTTCCACGTTGGTTTATCAGCTCATATACAGGTTGTTTAAAAAAAAAATTTTTTTTTTCTTTTTTTTTTCTTTCTCTCTCTGTCGGGTTTATTTTCCGTGTTCCGTTTGAACATGGCTTTTGTTATTTCGGCCCGCGCAAGTTACAAGCTATCCGCACGTTGGAGTTGGTAGCGCTCAAGTTTTTAATAACTCATTTTCACATATAGTCACACTCATCACACATTCAATCAGCACATACACACTCAACTCATTTTCACTCACACATTCAATCAGCACATACACACTCAGCTCATTTTCACTCACACATTCAATCAGCACATATAGACACACTCAGCTCATTTTCACTCACACATTCACTCATCAGATACACATTCAGCTCATTTTCACTCAATGAAACCAGCACTCAGTCATCACACACACACTCATCACATACACACTCAGTTCATTTTCACTCAATGACTCCAGCTCCAACAGAGAATTCTTGTAACTCCGCACAACGTGTAGTGAACGTCACTAACACACCAATAATAGCAGACGTACATGGTCAATTTCACTCAGCACGAGCCCTGTTAGGTTTTATCTCACGTCGCGGTACTCTAGTTCTCATTCGCTCAGAGTCGGCACAAGCTGTGTAGGTGCTAGGGATCAACTCATTGAAGTTCAGAACTTCCTCGGGTCAAACAATGATGCAATCACTCACCAGCTCGCGAATCAGCACATAACTTGGTTCGGCGCTCTGCACGAAATAATACTCAACTCAAGACCCCTCTGCCCGATTTTATCCGATCCTACGGACTTTGACCCTCTCACGGCCGGACATTTCATTATTGGTCGTCCGCTCACCGCTCTACCTGAGCAGTCTTTTTACGACAGACCCATATCTGTTCTTAAACGCTTTCAGCTCATTCAAGCGCTCTCTCAGCGCTTTTGGATTCTCTGGTCCAGATCCTACCTCCATACCCTGCAAACCCGCCCCAATCAGCTCTCCCCTTCCTCCCCTCCTCAAGTGGGTGAACTGGTCCTCATCAAAGAGGATGACTTGCCTCCGCTCCAATGGAAGTTGGGGAGAATTCTCCGCACAATGCCTGGCAAGGATGGAGTGATCCAAGTTGTGGATCTGGACACAGCCCATGGAGCCGCAGCCCCGGCCCCCCCAGGATGTTCACGCTAGACCGTGACGCATGATTCGCACCCGCATGCGGGGATGACCCCCCCCCCGCCGCGCGCCGGTCGAGGCGCGCGCGGGCGCTGGTCTCGCTCTGTTCGGATCGACGAGCCTCTCTAGGCGCACGCGCGCGCGCCCGCGCAGCCGACAGCTCTAAACAATAGACATTCGCGTCAGCACAAACAATATCGCGTACCTAAAGTGTAGTGTTAATACAAGTGCTGTGTACATCACTCAAACCAGGACATTCAATACATCCCTGCACAGACGCCAGCTCAACTAGCCAACAAGAAGGCTCAGCACGTCACCGCATCTCCTGTCGGCCCATCGAGAACAACATTCCAAAGCAAGGTCAGTCAGTTTACCCACAATCTTTTTCTTATCCTGTCTACTCTCCCATTCAAATTCCATCAGCTCTGCATCCTGTAGCCAGCGGCTACAGTATGTATGTTTTGATCAAAAACCCTGCATCCATTTTCAAAAGTACTGTTCAAAATAGTAAATGATGGCCCCAAGATAGTGTTGATATATTATCTTTTAAAATAAATCTTTTGTTGTCCCTGCGTGATAATACCACCTTGTTAAACTCCTGTGTAAACTGATGTTTTATTGACTTGAAATGTACGTTTGTCTTTCTGAGTTCCTTGCCACGTAATAAGACGTTATCATAATCTGAAAACTCTAGGTTTTTTCCTGATACACATTTTTTGTACCTTTTGCTTTTTTTATTTCTTGACTTTCAGTTTTTATGCAGTACAATTTCGATTGCAATCCTACAAACTCCAATAAAATTTCGCCTTCATGTTCATCTTTAAATAAACCGGGAACCTTTTTATTTGCTTGAGTGATACCAAATTTGTTATTTGCAAGATAAAAAAAATATATGATTCTAAAAGGTATTTGATATCGAATTCTACGGACACTTTACTATGGGGGCACTTTAGGATAAATTTATAATGATGCTTAAGTAACATTATTATATACCATAAATAAAAATGTATTATTTAGTTAAGTTCTCGTAGGTATAGTTATGTGCTTTGATTATATGTTTAATATTTTTTTGAATTATAACTTTTTTCATGTGTTATGTTCAGTTATTTTCAAAATGCTTGGAGTTGTTTAGGTAGACTACACGATATTTTTTTTATTGTATTTAATTTGTGATATCTCTCTCCTGAGAGTATCGCTTGAATTGACAAGTCTATAAAACGTTCTCAAAAGCTATATTTTTTCTTTTTGTTGTAAAAAAATAATTGTTGTATTCGTACTCGTATATTTAGTGCAATGTTATATTCGTTGTGTTATAAATAGTTATAACCAGATATGTCAAATATACAATCTTAATAAATAAAATTATACAATAAAAAGCATGTGAACTATTAAATTGATTCATTTTATAAATAAAGTTGGAGAATATTTCGACAGTTTTGGAAGGAAACCAACAGGAAGTCATTTATCATTTTTAAATAGAAATTGTAAGCAATGGATACATAGCACTAAGATTCTTCAAAGTATTTTAACTTCAGTATGTGGGGAATATGCTTTGTTATTTACTTATTTTAAAATGGAAAGGTATTCTTTAGACTATTTTATTAATCTGTTCGATCATGATAATACCATATTAAACGATTTTATGTTAAACTACTATTATTACAGATTGCTTTGATGATATTATAAATAAAAGATTATGTTATGTGATATGAGTTGTTTTATTTTGACGTAATAAACCTTATATGTGAGCAATATAAAAAATATTAGTTGTAACGTATTTTACAAAAGTAAGGAAGTCTTCTTCTTAGCGTGTCGATGGCATCAAACTATTATTATTTTAAACCTTTCCGGACCAGAAAGAGGCCACTTTTATGGCTCTGTCGTTGGCCTCAAAAAGATCGGTCATCGTGCAGGTGGTCGGGCACGATGGACATGACATGACGTGAGCCATGGTTTGCTGGGTGGCTCCGCAATCGCAGCTCCCGTTATTTGAGAAGCCCCATTTGAAAAGGTTGTGTCTGCAGCGGCCAACCTGGGTGCGCAGGCGGTTAAGCGTTTTCCAAATAGGCCACGGGTATTTGTTCCCAGGTGCCAGCTGCTCCTGTGCTGGGGCAAATGTGGTAGGAGGAGGGAGTGTTTCTCTCCACCGATAACATCTCGCATTTGCTGGACCGTCAGTGAGAGCCTTGGTGCCCTTCAAGAAGCTGTTGCGACTTTTGAGTCGAGGTTGCTCTTGTTGGTACTTGTAGACCGGGTGCTGCGGGTCAGTTTCTTGCTTCAGCTTCTCCACTGCGCTCGTGATCTCCCTACGGACTGCTGGTGGGGCTATGCCTGCAAGTGGGTACAGCATACCGAGAGGGGTTGATTTAAGGCAGCCCGTTATAATGCGGCAGGTCTGGTTGAGTGCCACATCTCCGTAGTAAGGAAGTGAAACGATTATTTTTTCATCTTTCCAAAATCAATAAAATAGCTCTTACATTTAGAGTTATCAGCTATAAACTTCGTTATTTTGTATACAATACTTTCACTCGTTCGTTTAATTTCATCGTCAGGGGTTTTACTAACATATTTTACTCGAACTTCAGCATGTTTCCATTGTTCTTCATGTGGAATATCACGGATCTTATGTAAATCAAATAACTCAATTTTTATAAGATGCGTAGCATTGTCTTCTTCTGGTAATGCTATGTACTGTATACCATTTTCTTTAGGTTTCCCAACATTCGAACTGATTCCTCTCTTGATCTTTATTGGCACCATTTTATCGAAAAACGCATCGATATTAGTATCAGGCTTTTGATTAATCTTCCTTTTCTTAACTCTAGACGCCATTTCCTCCTCAAAGTTGGCTAAAGGGTCCTGAGCATAATAATATGGGTTCTGTCTAACTGGATCAAACACTTCATCTTCTTGCACGTCATTGATATACAATTCCCCTGAATTCTGAAAACAAAAAAAAAAAAAAAGATAATACAACTAAAAACACAAAAATATGAAGAAAAGAAAATAAACAACCTTAGGAATCAAACTTGGTTATGAATAAAACGTAAAAAAATAAATAAAGATTCGTTATTCTTACCTCCATTTGTTCGTTTTTTATAGACTGACAGGGATCAAAAACACCACTATAATAATAATAAAATAAGTCTTCTTTTATAAATAACAAAGTAAGTTCGAAAACTAGAACGAGACTGATAAGTCGTCAGAGATCTTTATTGCTTATAAAGACAATTTACATCGTTAATAAATGATATAGATAAACAAGTATCCTAATAATAAATGACATGCACATAAACCATTACTAAGTGAAGAATAACTTTGGAATGATTATAACAAAACTTTCGTGTTACTTATTTCATTATCAACAGATAAATAATGATCTCATCAATAAATTACATGCATGCACATAAACCAGTATTAAGTGAATAATAACTTTGGAATTACTATAGCAAAACTTTCGCGTTACTCATTTCATCATCAACAGAAAAGTAATGAGATGAAACAATTATGTTTTCATCTTTCCAAAAATAATTTTACCTGATATCTAACTACTATCAGTTTTACTATGTCTATACCTCAGAACAATTTTATTACATCAATGGTCTATACTAATTTAGTAAACCTAAACGTGACCTGAGCATTGTTTTAGACGTTACTTCTGCATATATGATTGACGTCAGTCACTGGACCAAAGTAACTCAACTTTTATATCGTGTAGTAACATTCATCTGGAGATATCTTCAAAACAAACCATACAATAATTGAATCATTTTAAACATATAATAAAATAATAACTTTGGCGTTTGTATGGAGAATTTGAAGAAAACTTGATATTCAGTAGGTACTAACATTTTTTTAGGAATGGGAGGTAAATCCACATTTTTATAAAATTTTATGTTTAGAATGAGACAACATTAGAAAAGTGTCAGCTGTAGAAAAAAAAACTGCAAATGGCAATGACATGCACATAAAGTATTAAGTGAATAATAACTTTGGAATGACTATAACAAAACTTTCGTGTTAATTATTTCATTATCAACAGATAAATAATGATCCCATTAATAAATTACATGCATGCACATAAACCAGTATTAAGTGAATAGTCAATTGAGTTTTATTTTGGCAAATGTTGACACATCTCATTAACTAATTACTCAGTGGTCCAGAACCGGCGAAAACACACTACTTATATATATGTACCTATATAAGTTATACATAATATATAAGTTTATATATGCCCAGGGATTGTGATTTTCCATATCAAAGTTTTTAACCAATTTCATCCCCATTAGGGGATGGATAATTTTTGAAAACTTTCCTACATGTATCTCATTATACGTTTTAAGGAAAGAATATTTAAGCAAAGTTTTAAGTAGATACACTCAAGGGATGCAATTTTCGATATATAACTTAACACGCTATTTTAAAACAAGGAAAAATGAACTAAAAAAAGCAAAAGGAATTCAAAAGCATGTAACTAAAACTGTGAAATTTAACGATTACTATAAAGTATTAAAGAAAAATGATGTAATAAGAAAAAATAATATTGTATTCAAATCTCTTAAACATGAAATTTTTACACAACAACAAAACGTGTTATTTTAAAAGACAAAATGTCTACTTTATCATGGGGTCACTGGAACTCTCTTTTTTAGTTTATCTACTGAAGCAATGAGTGAAAGTTTCTTATTTGACTGTGTAGTGTTAATGCGGATTTATTCTCACACTAATAGTATAAAGATAAAAACAGGACTATGGGTTGAAGAAGATTTTAAGCCACAAGTTTATATTTTCAACGAAAATGAATATTTCTTTTTATCCTTGGAAGAATGGTACCTCATTTACCAAGAATTTAAGGAACTGCAACTCTTCCATGTATCTGTAAATAATACTTATGATAAGAACAAATTATTCCTTTTTGAAATAATGTATTGTGATAAACGTTGTTCCATAAATTTCATTAACATGGTTTTAGAGGCTTTGAATACTTTTGCATTGTGTACTAATTTAAGATTAGCAGAACTTGTAGCAGATTACGCTATAGCCTGTAAGTTTATTGATAAGGTTGAAAGTACTTTAAGAATGAAAAGAATATCATCATTACAAAACTTAATGTCTTTGTTAAACTGTCTGACCTCTCCTCGTATGTTAATTGAGCATGAAATTGTAAGTATAGGCAACGCATATTTTTTTAAATTTCTTTTGTAATCTCTTATCTACCTTAGTAATAAAAAATTATGCATTTTTCATCCTTTTTTAAGTAAAATAAAATTAATATCAGTCACAAATCATCATCAAATATTCATATCGAATTACCTATGCGTTAAAACATTGATACATGTAAATAAAACAAAACGAGCTTGCTTGAACACAATTACACAATGAACCCAAAACTTGTTCAAACATGATTTTGCTGAGTAAGATTCCAAGTATGAATTGCTGCAGCGCGCGACACATTGAATATTCACTCACTTGACAACTAGTCTTCAAACAGTGCGCGCGTGATTTTTACTATGGCCAACTTCACGCGACCTTCCATCCAACTTAACGCTTTTACACTTGGTATATCACTGTACTATAAAGTGGTTTTTAATTTAAATTATACGGTGAGAAGAGATGCTGTACCTATGATAATTGTGTGTGATGGATGACCGATTGACCGTGTCCACGGATAATTATTATACACCCTTCCTTCATACATATTAAAAATAGCGTAAGTTCCTCAACTTTAAGCATTTACTCTTAAAGCACTAGCTATAGAATACAAGTGACGACCAAAAGTGAAAAACAACGACAGTCACAAATTGATCAGAAGTTATGAGTCAAGTAGCATTTAACTGCTATTTAAAATTAAAAATAGCGTAAGTTCCTCAACTTTAAGCATTTACTTTTAAAGCACTAGCTATAGAATCCAAGTGACGACCAAAAGTGAAAAACAACGACAGTCACAAATTGATCAGAAGTTATGAGTCAAGTAGCATTTAACTGCTATTTAAAATTAAAAATAGCGTAAGTTCCTCAACTTTAAGCATTTACTCTTAAAGCACTAGCTATAGAATCCAAGTGACGACCAAAAGTGAAAAACAACTACAGTCACAAATTGATCAGAAGTTATGAGTCAAGTAACATTTAACTTCTATTTAAAATTAAGGACTCTAACTGACTTATATAAAAATTAAATTTCATAACCAACGCTACTATACAGAAAACTCGCCGCGTTTCGCTACTTTGATCTTCAAGTCTAAAGTTTCCCGAGACCAAACGTGGCGCGGGAAGTGCGGCCTCAGCCAATGACGTAATTATTTACCTAGGAGCGATAGATCAGCCAATGCAAGCTCTTGATAGCTATAGTGAAGTGGCTTAAAGCTGTGTTTTTGGATTACTGTTACCTAGTGGATAAAAAAAAAACAAAATTTGATATAAAGGTATCTTAGCCGAGGAGACCACTGCTTTTTTGCTTTTTTTTTCTTAGTTGGCTTGATTAAAAATTAACTTTAAAATAGATATGTAGTGTAAAAGTTGTATTTTGTCGTATTTATCATTTTGAATTTTTGGTACCATACATTATAAATTATAGAAATTCCAGAAGGCTCCTAGGCTAACATGAAATACATACCATAAAGTACCATCGCACCAAATTAGGTGCTTTTATGCGCCAGTTAACGATAATTTCACTAAGCCACCTCAGTATGGGTTGTGCTATTCTGTAGGTAGTGGTGGTATTTACCGAACAAGCCGAGGGTGCGGAGTGGGCACCGCAGCTACCTCCCGCTTGCGCCGCCGCTAGCGCGCTGCTGCCTGGCACCTGTCGGAATGATAACACGGTGAAAACAATATATACATAACTAATAATTATAACGCCTAAAAAACCACTACCAGCAAAAAACAATGTACGTATATGTCACGGGTTATTCTCAGTCGTCGTTAGTTATTTTTGGATAAAAGGTAAAACTAGGTTATCCCGGATAAAAATAGAATTACTTAAGCTCTTCGGGTAAAGTCCGTAAAATAAACAAATAAGTATAAGTTTAAAAAGGAATTTCCTGACTAGACCAAATGGCTGTTCCTTGTATGACGTAGACTTCCACTAAGAAGGGATTTTGGCAACGCCGGCTCGAGCCAACTTGGCGCCCTAGGCAAATTATTTAAATAGCACCCCTTTAAACAAAACGAGATTTAAAAATTTATCAAAATAGCTCTTGGGTCTAATAAATTTACAGGTTGGACTTGTCTTTCAACCTATCCTATCCTTGGCGCAGCAGTTCTTCGCACCCGTGTAACTTTTGTCTTTATACAAACCTCAAAGTTTGGTCGCGCATGAAATACTTCAGACCCCTTTGAGACGGCTCTGCCAATTATCAGCTAGCTGCCTTGGATTCAATTGAGCACCGCGAAATAAGAGTCAAAAAATAAGTCGAAAAAAATTATTTGCCTCTTGGTTTTTATAGGCTATATTTTGGAGAGTTTGCGCAGAAATTGAACGAACTAAACTCCGGCCGTTCATTCGAGAGAATGGTGACGTTTGCAAATGTCAGGGGATAAAACCTTTTTTTTACTGTTTTGCATTTCAATATTTTATATTTATCATGATGATTTTAGGGTATATAAAGGTCCCATTTGTTAATAAAATGTATTTTTGTCGTATATATTTTCCAGTTCCTAGTACAAAACTTAATGAATCAGCTGACTCAATTTCTACGTAAAAGTTAAAAAAAAGCGCAAAAAATATTATTTTTGGCGAAAAGTTGTCTAAGTATTAGCGAGACTGTGTTCACTTGAATTTAAGAACCTTATATAGAGGTTGTCATTTTATTTATGTAGCGGAAATCATATTGAATTAAGACTCTGTATCTAAGTGATCAATGTTCTATTACCCTTTTTGTGAAACTCGTTAATTTGTTTTTATCGTTTTCCCGAGTCCAGCTCCGAGTCAGTTACTATAGGAAGTCAACATTTTATTTGGCAAAATTAGCAAAAAGTGTTGCTTTTTAAATCAACAACGATCCGTGTTGCTGATTTATTATTATTACTTGCCAATATGGTAGTTTGGATGTATAAATAAATGTCACCTTTCAAAGAGCTCGTGCTATAACTAAAATTTCCTTCTGCTCATTATTTCTGTCAAATCAGCAATCATAATGCCTGCAGTATGAATCCTCGACTTTTTGAATCGACATTTCAGAAAAAGGTTTATAATATCTGCGGTGTAAGGCAGTGTTGTCGTATTATAAAACTGGTATACCTTACCAAATAATAAGATCGTATATATATTCTATTCCAGGATTTTTATTTATAAAAAAAGTTTAAATCATTATGATTTGGATTTATTTCGTCCCATTTGTTGTACCGTTGATATTTTTTTAACGTGCCTTTTTTTATTTTTGTCGTGAAGAAGCTCTTGTTGACTTGTAGTATTTTTTCGAGATATCGCCACACTCCATATGTCATCATTCTCTCGAATTAACGGCAGCAGTTTAATTTCCCCATCCCCTTTCTACCACCGGAAAAGCCGATGCACAGCAACATATTTTGTCAGTATTCCGATAGCTCAATCACAACGTTTCAAATCTTCGTTCATCATCCCTGTGAAACCCTGCCAGTTTCCGTATTTCCGGATAGGAAAATAAGGACCATCAATTGCAGGTGACTGTAAACATTAATTTTCTTTGTTTTTATTTGGTGTGCTATCTACAAATTTATTTTCATATGTTATTTAATTGCTCCTGTCTAACAATTCGCCAAATAACACATTTGCATGAGTATCCTTAGTCTCCGTGAGATGACTGGAGCGTTTATACACGATAGTTTTTATTTAAGAGAAATATGATGAAATAACAACAAGAGCATTGAAAAAGTGCAAAAATGTGGTTATTATTATTATAGTACACGTAACGAAAAAGACAGAGATAATAGCAAACGCTCGGTGCGCCTTGCGCGCGGTACGCCACCATCTTGCGCCCCAACCTTGCTGTTCCCCTCAATCAATCATCGGTTACATGGGGGGGTATGCTCCCCCAAAACTCCAGGAATTCCATACATTTGTACCAAATGTTCGATTCGATTAGGGTGCACTTTCAGACAGCGCAGGTATATAAGGTATAGATAGGTTTTATAAAAGCGCCTAAAGGTTTAAGGCGCCAAAATTTTTACTTTTTTAAACTTTGTGATAAACCTTGTCAAAATGGCCCACTCCAAAATCAAATCCTGGATTCGTCCTTGCAATCAATAGTACTACATTATAAGTTATAACCTAATGCTATCAACATTGAAATGGCATCATCGCCACCCTGAGTAAACTTGGTGTCCTGGGCTTCACCATGCCACCCTCCAAGGTCGAGCGTCCTAGGCGGTCACCTAGTTCACCTATATGGACGGGCGCGTCATATAAGCATAATTTGTTTAATTGGCTGCAAGTAAACTGTCATGGTTACCAAGTAAACATGTGGCTGTAATAGTTTTGCTTAGAAAAACTAGATGGCGCTAAGTTGGCTTCCTAAAAGAAAATAAATAAATGTTTGGCAGAAACTAAACTGAGCCAGGAAAGCGCCACAATTGAACAGCTTCCTGATGTTGGTCCGAGACAAGGCGCCGCGCCGCAGCAACCAGTCCGCCACGTGGCCCGCGAACTGTAGAGTGATAGCCATCGCCAAGTACGGCACGGCTGATAGGAAGCCCGTCTGGGAGGTCTCGAACTTGAAGATGTCTGGAATGTTACAAAAACTTTAGTTAAACATTAGTTATACACTCTCACCTGTCTCTCAGAGGCCACAGATTTCCATCTGTTACGATCCTGACATAGCTATTTCGCCTCTTCTACATCCATCAATCTAGTCATACAATCTTTTTCAATGCATGTGCTCGTAAAGGCCCACTTTTTATGCATCAAAACCGAACAGAAAGTTGATTATTTTGCCCTAGGGCTTTATTATTATTTTTTATTTATTTATTTATGGCTAACCTGCAACTTTTCCTGTACACCATAAATTTTATACTTTTTTCCACTGTTTAATGGCTCTGGATACATTCCTTTTGAATCAATCATAATTTAAAGTTTTTTTTTTTTTTATCTTGTTTATTTTATAAGCCATACATCTTAGATTAATTCCATAATTTAAAGTTCACAAAATTTTAATTTTACACTGAATTTCAAAGGGAGGAAATTAATAATTAATAAATATAAAAATAACAAAATAAATAAAAATAACATTTTCTGATAAAAATATCATATGAGCGTCTCAAGGAATTTATCTCACCTACCAATCGTTCGGCTACCAGCTTGTCGGACGGTTGTGTAGGGCAGATGGTTACCGGCTTACCGAACGTTGTGCCGCAGACATCGCACCTACGCAGCCTCGAGACGAACTACATCGCCTCGGCTAGACTATATTCACTGTTTAATTTATGAAACTTAAAGCTCTTAAGTTAAATTGAATTGAAAGTATAAGTTTTTAAATTGAAAACTTCTTTAGGCGCGTTTTTTCACTTCTGTCGGCAGTCCTTATGTTCTTTTTTTTTTTTAAATGATTGTCATTTTTTGGAAATATTTCAACTTACCTGAAAAAGTGTACGTACGCTTTTTCAATGCTTTTCATAACAAAAACGCTTTCTATTTATACATTTTCCAGTGTACCTACTAGATCGATTTACCCTTCTTGTTTGGAGTAGGGAATGCAATCTCGGTATACCGAGATCTCGCACTTATATTGCAAGATCAATCACACATCGTTATCAGTGCGAGATCTCGCAAGATTTGCGAGAACAAGCGGCAGCGCATATTACAGATGCAGGGCATTGACGACACTTGAATTATTTGAAAAAAAAGATAAAGCTTTGGATTTGCTGGGTTGAGAAGACAATAACTGCATTTTACATCATAAAATCATCAACATAATTTTGTTGAAATTGATGACTATAAACATGGAATTAGAAAGAACCTTGTCTGCGGCTGGGCCAGCCTATATTAAGTGAAAACACACGCTATCTATAAATAAAATCATATACTGTACTCAACTGTTCACACCTAACAAATTTTCCAAAGAAATATAACAAAGCAAATGAAAAAAAAAACGCATGCCCATACAACATTTACAGTCGGTTTTTAAAGTAACTATGTATAGGAGAATTTATTTCTTCATTTGTTATTTCTTCATTTGTGCGGGTATATTTCTTAGGGAAAGCTTTTCATTATGTAGAATAATATAATTATTTAAAAGAAAAATATAAAGTATATTTAAATACATCCCTTTAATTGGATTGATATTTAGTTTTAATTTCTTTAATAACCAGTAGTTGAAACAATATTTTTTCGAAAGAATTTTCAGTAGTGCAAGATCTCGGTGTTAGCGAGATCTTGCGAGATTGATTTTTTAAATCTTGCAAATACCGAGATTGACATTTAGGTGCAAGATTGCATTCCCTAGTTTGGAGTAATGCATCAGTCAGTTTAAAGAATAACAAACGTTTTTTATTTCACTTTTTAAATCATTAACACGGTCCAAACGCTTTTATAAACTAAATAAATTAAACAAAATCAACGACCACACACGATCGAAATTATACATTTAGCCGAAATTTTTACGAGCGAGCCGACAAAATTTTTGATTTTTATTCCATAATAGAACAATTGATTTAAGTTTTAAGTACCTACCTATCTAAAATACTAATGGTAAGTAGGTTAGGTAAGTAAGTACTCAAAATAGCATTCTGCCGAATTTTTTTTTTTTTGTTTTAAGTAAGTAAGTAATTAAGTAAGTACCTACACCTACATACATACTTACATAATGATTCGCTTTAAAATAACATTAGAAGGAGATGAATTTATCAAATTTACCTACCTACTGAAATTTTTACGAGCGAATCGACAAATTTTTTGATTTTAAATTTCACCGATTTGACTTTTTTTTTACCTTTTTCAATCGCTTTCTTTCCCGTTTAAGACTTCTAATATGTAGTTAGGTACGACTTACTTCGGTAATTCGGTACCTACCGGAAATTACTGAAATTTTTACGAGCATACCGACTACATTGATTGATTTTAAACAGTCACAACATAAGACTTTTAATACTACCAAACCGACTAAATGTTTGATTTTAAACTAGGTTGGTACAATGAAGTACCGACGTAAGTAGATACATATGTAGTTGCGTCTGAAAAATAGTTGAAAATTTTTACGAGCGAACCGACTAAATGTTTTGATTTTATTTGACCTACTTTCAAACATGATAAAGGTACGTACCTACTAACTACCTACCTATATAGATAGGTAGGTAGGTACACCTAGTACACCTAGGTACTTACTGAAATTACTTATTTAAGCAGGTACCCTAGTTCTGTAAAACTGAAAATGCGCAATTGAAATTTTATTTTTATGAAACACCGAATTTTTTACGAGCAAACGTTCATTTTATTTCAATTTATCTATATTTAGATAAGTGGTAGTCTAGTCTAGGGATACCAATTACCGACTGATTTTCAATGGAAATAATATGTTCTCTCTATAGACGTTAAGTATGATAGAAACCAGGAGGACCGACCGACCAAACGAGCGAGCGAGCGGCGGCGGCGCGTTGCCCGCCTTCGTCCTCGATTTATTCCGAGTGGGTATTATATCCGTGAACAGGGTCACGAAGCTCTTCCTTCTTCTCCTTATGATGGACGTATGTCCTTGCATTGTCGGCCTGTCTGTCTGCTTGCAGCACGACCAGCCCCAGCCGGCCAGCCGCCGGCCCGACTGCACCGTACACCGTCGACATAGACGCGACGCGACGACACTCGACTCGACTCTGCCGCCGCCCTACACGATACCGACGCCCGAAACGAACATATTACTGAACCATACACTGCACGGGTCCTCCCTCCCTCGGCACCGACACCGTTCTTCTCGTTTCTCTTCCATTTTAATGGAAAAATTTATGAAAAATTCGACCACGTCGTCGCAGAGGAACCTACTTCGCGACTTCCCGCACTCTCCCCTAGTAATCACCGCCTCCCACCTACCTATCTCTATGTCTGTCGAACCGACAATTATCCTTACTTGATTCAACCACAATTATAATCATCTGAATTCTCCTAAATTCTCTGTAAAAACCGATTTAATCGAACCCATGTTAGTGAAAACTTCTCTCCGCGAGCAAGGGAAATCGTCTCGCGACTAGCATCGCGTCCGTGTGGTAATGCTGCCGAACGGGGAGTATACAGTGCTACCAGTGCTGCCACCACGATAGCCGCTGACACGGGGGTTGAGACCGTGGACGAGTTTGTGTGCAGATTGGCGCGGGTCGCTATTTTACCGCGCTGACCACAGTCCACACGAACATCTACGAGCTCTCGCCCCTAACTACGACCGACCTACCTCCGGACGTCCCTACCCCAGGGAGCAGCTGACCGACACGAAGACGAAAGTCCGAAGACGGACTGGGCCGCTGGTGACGTACCACCGGTGGCCATGAAGACTATAGGACCTCACTCACACAGGCAACTAGTAGCCTATACTAGCTGCCCACCCCGGACCCGCGGGTAGTAGCCCGCGGAGATGAAGCCCGGGCAAAGATGAAGTCATCAAGGCCCGCACCTTCGACCCGGCGTAGTGCTGCCACCTACCGTGCCGTGCACTAACTAACTCCGTTGGTTAGTCCGCTAGTGATTTGATTTGATTCGTGAAGTAACGTAAACAACACAATGGCAGACACAGCAGTCGCGTCCGAGGCACCCGCACCCGCCACCCCTGCAAAGACACAGAAAGCATCCACCGCTGCGAAGAAACCTAAAGCTAAGCCCACGCATCCCAAGACCTCTGAGATGGTAAACAACGCCATCAAGGAACTGAAGGAGCGCAGCGGCTCCTCCCTGCAGGCGATCAAGAAGTACATCGCCGCGCAGTACAAGGTCGACGCCGAGAAACTCGCCCCGTTCATCAGGAAGTACCTTAAAAGTGCCGTCGAGTCCGGCGCACTCATCCAGACGAAGGGAAAGGGTGCCTACGGCTCTTTCAAGCTAGAGAACACTGGCAAGAAACCCGCCGCTAAGGCCGGCCGTCCGTCCGCAGCCGCCTCTAAAAAGGAAACACCGAAAAAGGCGTCAGCTGGGGCCACCAAGAGGAAGACTGCTCCCGCATCTCCTTCGAAGGCGAAATCTGCAAAAGCTTCCACCAAGGAAAAGAAAACCGCCGCCGCAGCCAAAAAGAAACCTGCGAAAGGGAAAAGCGCCACGCCCGTCAAGGCCAGCAAGGCAAAAAAATATATAGTTTGGCTATATATAATCTATTGGCATCTATTTCAAGAAATCCTTGAAAACCCATAAAAATTGTCTCCAAAACAGGTGAACCAAAAAATATGAAAAAATCAAAAATGAAGCGGTTCAGAAATTCACGAAATAATATGACCAAATTAAATTTATCATCCACAATACGAACCCTAGGTACGCGAGTCTGACTCGCACTTGGCCGGTTTTTTTACAGTATCTGACGGGGTCCTTTTGCATGTCGTTGTGGCTAAAGCCGGTCGAGTTCGAGTGTAGGGTTCGTCAGTTTTGAGAAAAGTGAGGAAAATGGTGTATCGATTCAGTGTAACACGATTTAACTTATTTGACAGGACTAAACTTAATTTAAGTTTTGTGTCTTTTTCTTTCTGTATCGAAAAGACAAAGACAGGACGCTTATAATAAGGTTATTCCTGTCAAATAAGTTAACGTTTTCCGTAATCATTAATCACCTATTTATTCCTATGATTTTTTCATATTTTTCGTTCCTCTGGTTTCGGAGATAATGGGGGGGATACACCTTTTTGTGGTTTTTCAAAGATTTATCGAAATCGGTGCAATTAAATAATCAACTTTATACTTTTCTAACCTATAACACGATACCCGTTTACAAAATACTTTTTTCAATTTATTTCAATTTTTATTTCTCATTTATGTTAAATTTTTCTTGTATCACTATATTCTTACTTAATATTTTATATTCTCTGCTGCAATTGTCACTTTATACCTTATTATACAATTATACATATTATGTACAATATAGTTTTTTTAAGGTATTTATTCAATAACAAAATAGTACTGTTAATTAAATAAGAGTACGTCCCCACCGTAATAGAAGTTCACCGACATCGCACAATATGTTTGCGTCAGAACCCGCGTTAGGAAAGCGAAATTCTGCCGAGATCATCATACGTACGCGTCTATGCATGTGTGCGTCTGTTTTCGCTCCCGCGTCATCGAAGCGGCCTTCTGGTAGTATCTATTTTTTGCTAGAGGGTACGTTTCTTGACAATGGTTGTTCAGTATGATCACTAGAACAAATGTGTAGTTTTAGTGTGCGGGCGCATTCCGTTCGAACCTTGTCGAGGACGATTCTACAAATGGAATAAGGATGAAATTGAAGTCGCGTTTGATTTTGATGTGTTCTTTTTATTTTTAGATTCAGTTGAGTCAAGTTTCTTGGAAGGAGGAAATCGACATTATAGAATATATATATTTTTTTTATTTATTTAAACGTAACGCAGTACACGTAGATTCATAGTTTGCGTCCCGGGTTCGATTTTGTTGCAGTTTTATTTGTAGAATTTGTCGTCAAATTGTTATTTTAGTTGTTGAGAAAATTAATATTATCAACTTATAAAATACACACAATCACTACTGCTCACAACACCGAATTGAATTCGTGTTAAATCAGTGTTCACATTGAAATATTCAATTAGAGAAGGGCCTAATTTCAGAAACTTTTTTGCCCTTCATTATAAGTAATGCAGTTTCACGTATTCGTATCATTATAGGTCGTTTAATTTTGTTATAATTTAAATTACCATTAAATAAATGACCATGGAATAGAAAGCAAATTTGTTGATTTTACAAAGTGTTGACGGTTAGTTTGTGAAAAACACGCTTAAACAGAACTTCGTGGTTATTATTTTATAAAAACCCAGATACCAAGAAAAAAAGTGCCCTCTAATCGAAATACTGACCCAAGTTGTATATTATAAATATATATAACCACTTTTACCATCTATGACAATAATATACAGGGTGGAAAAAATTTAAGGGCCCTGGAGGGGAACTACCTTAAATCCTTTAGTTAGCTCATTTTACTGAAAGGAAACATTCCTTTATTTTCTAAAAGAAACAAAATTGCATTCAAAGATATTCTGAAATTCGCTTGTCTCACCCGGGAATCGAACCAACTAAAAATTAAAAAAAAAACCTCGTTATTTTATCAAACGAATCGGTAGGATTATTGTTCAGAATAAAATTTGTTTAATAAACATTTGGTCTTACACTCATCTGTTGTACGAGATACTCATGAAATTAAATATTTATTACAAGTTCTTTGTTAACAATACCTAGTACTGTTCACTTGTAACAAGTAAATGACACGTTATAATTTTCTTATCTCTCTTACATCAAAGACATCGTATGAAGTACAAGCTTGCTAATGTTATTTATCTTAAGTACCTTGTTGAATACTTCAATAAGAAAATCGTTAAATGGTAATAATAAATGTATGCAGAGCACAATTACTTCTTGCACTAGGCGTACTGACGAAAAGTTTAAAAAAGGAACGTATTTTTTTGCAACGCGGAGCAACTAATTTGAAGTTCGAGCCATAACTTTCAACATTTTTAAAATCGATAAAAGTATTTGTTCGAAATTCAAATTTTGTTTTGTTTTGCTTTCATTCCGTGCTGTCATTGTGTAATAATGGCGTATAATTATTACTTTACAAGTGAACAGTACTAGGTTTTGTTAATAAAGAACTTGTAATAAATATTCAATTTCATGGGTATCTCGTACAACAGATGAGTGTAAGACTTTAGTTTAGTAGACAAATTTTATCATGAACAATAATCCTACCGATTCGTATAATAAAATAGCGAGGGTTTATTTTTTAAATTTTTAGTTGGTTCAGTTCCCGGGTGAGACAAGCAAATTTTAGAAGATCTTTGAATGCAATTTTGTTTCTTTTAAAAAATAAAGGAATGTTTCCTTTCAGTAAAATGAGCTAACTAAAGGATTTAAGGTAGTTCCCATCCAGGGCCCTTTCATTTTTTCCACCCTGTATAGGTAAATGTCTTCATAATTTAAAAAACCTAATCATTTGCGCTATGTGAAATTTTATGGGGTAATTACCTCCCCTACCCTTTTCCCGCCAGCCCCTCAACCCTCTACAATCTTTTTCTAAATATTTACCGAGTTCCATACCTAAAAGGCAAAAGGGAGCCCTATTAATGTCAGTTTACTGTCTCTCCGTTGGTCTGTCTATCCATCGATCCATCCGTATGTCACGGGCCTCTAGGTCATAGAGGAAATGAGTAAGAGATCTGAAATTTGAATATTTATTGTAGATTATTGACCAAAAACAAATTGTGTTGAATTAAAAATACAACTAATAACTTTTCAGAGAATCCAATACAAAAAAAAAGCTGGAAAATAAATGTTTTCTTACCCTTGGCATACGGGCTATCAATTGATATCATATCTACAACTTATTTAGTAGAGTACATTTTTATTATTATTATTGTTTATCTTCAAATAATAAATAATAAAATAAAGAAGTAAGTTTTAGACAATTTTTCTTACGGGGTCTATTTATAAACTAAGATACTAAGGAAATTGGAATTTCTGTATTTTATATGCCATATAAAACATTTAAACAACAAAGACAGAAAACATCGATTTATGTCTCGTATCTATAAAATAAAATAGATAAATATGTAATAATCTTACACATAGTTATTGTAAAATCGAATATCGTATTTTAGTTATTACACTAATACCTTGTTACAGAAATTGTTTACGGTTTGTAACGCCCACTACCATTACATTACATTTAACTATCTACCACTGGCAACACTGCAAAAGTCAAAAACAGTATCCCGTTATTCAGTATACTCTATGGTCAAAAACTCCGACATTCAAAACCAGTGTTGCCAAGTCTCCCGATTTTCCTGGAGAACTCCCGGTGTTCTGGATTTTTTTAACAATACCACAGCTTAAACCTTAGTTAGGTACGAAAAAACTGCGTGAAACGAAACGCAAAACGAAATGTTAAACAATGTAAAATGCAATAACTTTGTAAAATGCGTAGCCTAAAATATACTTTAACTAAAGCAAAACTTTGTCATTTATAGTTTCCTACTTTTGGTGTCAGATGGCACGACCAGCGGGTACCCGGTCTTTTCCACCGGTCGTACTACTGAACAAAATAAAATTAAACAGGGACCTAATTGTAACCTAATCGTTGGTAAAAGGTTCTGAAGAAAACTTCGAGGTACTATACAATTAAGTTTATTTAATTTTATCAAAACAAAACGTCAATTCCACAAGCCAAAGGTGTTACGGAAAAATTATACTTAGTTACAAGCTTTTGGCCAAGACCTTCATTTGGCATATATCCTGCCAAGACATTACTAAACCCTTAAGTACCTTTAAGTAGTTGTGCCAGGTACCGCCTTAACATCCGGTAGTAATATTACATTGGAATTAGTATTGCCAAGACATAAGAAAACATTTAAGTGATAACTAGATGGAATTGTTACCGCCTTAACCACAGGTAACTAGTTTACATGGAATCTTGTGAAATTACATTAAAAATAAACTTTAAGAGTAACAAAACTAGTAAACAAACAAGGAAAAATAATTTCCAAAATTAAATCTAGCTCAGGGGAGCCGTAGATCCAATCTAACATAATACCTATTTGTCGATCATACTCTTTAAACTAAATCGTCTGGTACACCAATCAGTTCTACCAGGGAAAAAAAATATTACGGAACATAAAATTTTACGGTTTGGGTTATTCAGTGAAACAGGAAGAAGAATTTTACACTTGGTTACTAATAGAACACATAACTAAGTGTCCTGAAAACATACCGTCCTAGGTACCTTAATTGTGTGTGGTTAAGAATAAAAATTCTAACACATACTTGAGTTTCTCCAATAATCACCACAGGAAATGGCACGCCGTCCGCTGCCCCCTTCAAGGTCAACGATCCTCGTCCACGCAGACAAAGGAACTGCTTACTGCGTACACCACGCGGCGGTCATTTCTCTGCCAGCTGGATACATCACCAACGAGGCAATACAACTTCAAACTTGAAAAACACGTAAATCTCGAAAACACCCTGGAATTAGAAGAGAATAGACAATATTAAAACCTTTACCACACGGAACAATGAGAACAAAATTCCGGTGACTCAAAATACAAAGAAAGCAATACATACCATGATCTGACGATAGTCAGAACTCCCACCAACCCGACGAAAAAAATTCCTTTTCTAAATCATCCGAAAGCATATGTATAATTTTCCTGAAATACAAAAACAATATTATAGAACTATTCCACACAAATGAATAACCCAAATTTAAACACAAAACCCACCTAATATATTAAAAACACAACTCCTGTTGGCACATCCGCCATTTTCATCCGCCGTTGAACGCCATAAAATGAAGAAACACTCAACACAAGTTGACAGCAAAAGCTCCGGCCGACAAATGAACGAGCAAAAACCTCGAGCATTGCAGCAGTCACGCGAGCAACTTCATGTCTAATTAAGAGGGTAAACCGCAATTTAACAACAAGCAAAACTACGACGCGTAACTTTTGTGATAACCAACCCTACAAAATTTGCAATGCTACATTGGCAAAATTGTAACTATTGTAAGTCAGCAAAGTGAAATAAGCCGGTTTTTGCTTAAGTTATGTGGGCAAATTAGGAGGCATATTTCAGTATCTAAAGGTACAGCAATAAGATAAATACAGTGCTTTTTAACCGACTTCAAAAAGGAGGCGGTTCTTAATTCGACTGTATGTGTTTTTTTGGCGTTGTTACGCCATAAGTCCGTCATTTACCAACCGATTTGGACAATTTTTTTTTTTATTTGAAAGAGTATACTTTCAGGTAGGTCCCATTTTGGGTTTGGTCATGATCTGATGAAGGTCATCAGAGATAGGCAGTAGAACTCCTCAGAAAATGACAGCATATCTCTCGAAATTGAGGCAATCGCTATGTACTTGGGTGCTGATTATAAGGTATTACTTGAAAATCGACATTCTTCCACCTGACCTTCGATCCTGGCTTCATCAACATATTCACCATAGAACTCTTCAACGGATCAGAGCACATAACTCGAGATTGCGGCAATCACTGCGTTAGGGTTCTGATTCAAGGGTATTACTTGGAGATTATCAGAATACCCACCTGACCTTCGATCCTGGCTTCATCACCATAGAACTCCTCAACGGATGACAGCACATAACTTGAGATTGCGGCAACCAGTTTGTGTTAGGGTGCTCATTGCAGGGCATTGCTGAAAATTGCCAGTGTACCCACCTGAATTTCGATCTTGGCTTCATCACCGTAGAACTCTTCAACGGATGACAGCACATAACTCGAGATTGCGGTAATCATGTTGTGTTAGGGTGCTGATAGCAGGAAGTTGAACTTCGTTTCATATTAACACAACGTTTGCAAGAACTACCTATACCTCACAATTTAACCCAGCAACACTAAAAAATGTGAAATAAAATAAACTTTTAACAAAAAAATAGCAACCGACTTCAATAGTAACAGCAGCCATTCACTAAAAAGTTAATAATAATTCTATAAAGACCGATGGTACCGAAGCAACACTTTTGCCGACTTCTTTCTTCCTGAAACATTATGTTATCTAGAAGTCGGCGTACTTCCTACGATATAGCAACATAAAAACCAATATAATAACGCCGACTTCTAGATAACATAACGTTTCAGGTAGAAAGAAGTCGGCAAAAGTGTTGCTTCGGTACCATCGGTCTTTATAGAATTATTATTAAGGCTAGACGGTAAAACTTACGCGCGCGAGATTTGGATTCTTACAATTGTTGTAGCTGTTTCGGTCATTCGCGGCCGGCACGAGCGCGCCCTCCCCCCGCGCCCCGCTCCCTGCTCCGCACTGTTCATTTTGTACTCACAGCTTACTGTTAGATCCAGATCAGGACATCCTTTCGTACTTTCGTTTTTAGTGTCTTTGGTTATTTAATTCAAAAGAAACAACATGCAAAATAAAAAATGAATGATCTCCTGTTCCTGTTTATCTAACGAACACAATATAATAGTATGTAAAATATTTTGGACGATTACTGTGTTATATGAGTAACTAAATGGATATTTACTGTGAAATTCAATTGGTTTTGGAAACGGAAACTGGTGGTAATACTCGTCTAACGAACAATTTTTACGCTTTATTTTGTGCTCTTCTTCTCTAGATAACTATACAGGCCGTAAACTTAATTATGTGCTTCCCAAAATATGTTTTTACTGAAGGAAAAGTGAAATAAATTGAAAAACATTTATGGAAAAAATCATGGTAATATGTGTTTACGTAAAGATTACATGAAAAATAAAGCGGTTGAGAAATTTCCGAAAAAAATGACAAAATTAAATTTATCATCCATAATACGAAACCCTGACTCGCACTTGGCTGTTTTTTTTTTATTTAACAATCATCACGACATCATAGAGTTAATAAAATATTATTATTATCAATAAGTGTAATAGGTAACAATGAGCTGATTGATGTTGTAATTTTATCAGTTTATTAATTACGTTGTAATCTACATAGGTTTCGTTAGAATAATTTTCAAAAATACTCTAAAAAGCTAGATTCGCTCAAAGACAAATAGAATAAAAATTATTTATTATCGAGATGTTATTGCACATAATAACATCGGAATGTTGAATATTTGTTTTTTACTATTTTATGTAATCCCTTGACATTTTTTTATGCGGAACCGGCCGGATATTTAGCTAAGGAAACGTAATTATGGGATAGTATACAGTATTTTTAGTAACCATTTTTTGTAAATTCTAACAAGTGCCGATAATAATTTACGAGGATAACATTATAAATGAAAAATGTGATGTTATTATGATTTTTTAATAATTTCTATTTTAAATTACCTAATAATAACACATTCTCTTGCAGGCATATTTCTAGATACTCCAGTGCATGTTAAAGTTTCTTAGAGGTGTTTGCATTTTTTCTTGATAAAATGTATCATTTCTTTTGAGTTTTTGGTAAAGCAACCCATGTGAACTCCAAACAATAAAATAGCAATAAGCCCATTGTGACACATGAAGATGACCTTGGACCTGATAATAATAGTTATGCTCTGTTTTCAGTTATATTCCTTGAGTCGTCACCTTACAAAATGTGATCAATCCCTTTTGAATTGCATCTGCAGGACTCATTTCTGAGGCTACAAATGGGCATTTTATTTCTACAAGTCCTTCATTTCCTTTGAGTCCATCCGGACTAGCTGCCAGAAAACCATCCACAGGATCGACAAATGACCACTTTGATCTACCTTTAGACCGGTATACTTTTCAAAGTCATGGGTGGCGCGATTTTATCTGTGTATTCTCCTAATAAATATTTACCTGTATAATTTTGACCTTAAGCTTTCAACATCGGCCTTACAATGCTTTGGTTGACCGCTGAGTGTTCTGTTTTCTTTTGATATACGCCTGAAATTTAATGTGATGAGCGTTAAAAATGTTTAGGTTTTCGCATCAAAAGCTTGATCGGTAGGACGAAAGGCTCACAACTTTGGAGGTTTTTTTTTAAAACCCTATCTTATTACAATATACAATACATATTTATACTAACTTGTTAAGTTTATAACCCTTTTTTACATATTTTTTTTCGTTTTGCTGATAAACGTACCTTTCCTGTTTTTACCTCGTCGATATAATCATCTGAAATTCATAGTAATAAAATTAAGTACCAGTATTATTTATCCGAATTTTACTTATGTTTTCTTAGTTTACTGTTTTGTATATGATCTTTTGATTAAACAGAAAAAATCTCTCAGGAGCGGCAGCATAAATATTTTAACTACTGTATAGGGTCAAATTATAATGTGTCCTTATGTAAATTTTATATTTAAATTTTTCGTTTATTATTATATTAAATAATCCTATACTTCTGATTATAATTTTAATAACTTTTTTTAAAAATGTTAATAAAAAAACAGATAAACTTATCAGATAAACGATATAATTTATAAATATCAAATAACTTTGCAGATAAACGAAAGTCTGCTTTTGAACTTTGCCGATCATCCTTAATAGATTGTTATTAAATTTAGCCCCAGTAGTAGTAATCTGAATATAACCTTTATTTCCACAGTTCACTTTTTTATGTGATCTATTAGTTTCATAGAATAATCTCTCAGAATAAAAAGGGACTACATAATTATTTTTACTCCTGTATAGGATCAAATTATTTTGCAAACCTAAAACAGACATAGGTACTAATCGTCGTTATGAACAGTTTTTGTAATAGAGGCTGAAATGAAATACTTTTTAGGGTTCCGTGCCTCAGAATGAAAAAGACGGAACCCTTATAGGATCACTTTGTTGCCTATCTGTCTGTTATTTTCTTGCTGTCTGTCATCATGAGGAGCTTTTTGCGATGTGTGGAGAGAACAAATATATGAAGTTATAGTTGTTTATATCCAAAACCAATGTACTAAAGTGCGGGAGCGCCACCCACTACTCGACACGTGACTGAAGCGGCAGCGGCGCGGCGGCGTTTTCTTTGATAAAAGCCGTAGCGCCGCGCCGCCACAGTGAACACTTGGCGTGGCCTCTCATTGCGTGTTAGATGGAATAGATGGCAATGGCAGGATAAAAGTTATAAGGAGTTGCAGACCAATCAAATTAATGGCCAAATCCAAGATGCATGACCTAATTTATAAACGAAATACATTGTATTTATAAGGTAAAAAATACAAATAGTACTCACCCATTTTTGCACGAAAAATCTGTCCACCATACTCAATAACTTCTCCATTACCATACACTGGTACAAAACTCTATGATAATGCACCGTTTTAACAAGTAAGGTGAGTGAAACGAGTGACCCATCGCTCGTCCCGTCTTCTCCCCCCGCACGCCTCCGCCACCCCTGATGCGACGGAATGAAATTCTAGATTTATGTAATTTGCGCCCGCGATTTCGAATGCCAGCCCATAGCTATTTACTGAAATCCTATACTTTCTACATACGAAATAACTGCATTTTCCAAATATTTATGAACTACCACGGGTCCGAAATTCAATATAAATTGTTTTTACTTGAGAAATGCTTAAGAAAATCGAACATGAAAATGGAACATTTTGGAGATTAAAAAATAGATTTCCAAGTGCTTGTATTTCCTAAGCGTGTTGATTATCTGAAATTTAAAGTTAAATCCGACTTGTAGGTTGTGAAAAAGATGAAGTCACTCAAAGTTTTATTTGATTTAATGCATTAGCGTACAAATGAGAAGCTAAATCGTTTTGTATGGCCGCGGAGTCTTGCGCTCTTCCCTTAACTTTTTAGTGAATGACTGCTGTTACTATTGAAGTCGGTTGCTATTTTTTTGTTAAAAGTTTTTTTTAAATGAATCGCATTAAAAGAAGACTCAACCAACTTCTATTCGTTGCGAAGTGTTAAACAAAGATGTGTTGATGAAACAAACATGTATTAAGAGACCTTATTTAATTCATTTGAAGGAAAAGGAAAAATCTGCCGATTGTTTCCATTATTTTCGGCATACCTTCATCTTCCGGATTTTTATTGGTACACCTCCTCCCATATTTAAAAAATTGGATCTGGCAAGTTTTTATATAAAAAAATTATTTATTTTACCTATATGACTAATTCAGTGGCAGGTTCGTTTGTTTTCTTTTCTATTTAATTTTCTTTCAATTTTTATTAGTTTTTACTTGTAAAAGTAGAGTTTAGAATGAATTTTGTAGCCTAGGTATAAAAAATATAGAAGAATCTTCCTTTGAGCAAATTTCTCTATCCTCTATAGTTTAGATTTTCCCCATACTTACCCATCTCAACGCGCTGCTCTGTATACAGGCCCTGTAGGGAAATTAATTTAAATATTGATAACAGACAATTTTGCTTAAGGGGAACGAAAATACAAACAGAAATAAAATGTCAGCTTTCGGATGATTTTGTTGCAATAATTAGGTTACGTATAGCCATAAAAAAAAATACATGTTTTTGGTTGAACTTTAAGGTATTCATTTTCCACAAACCACGTTAATCGATTCATATTTGTACTGTCAATGAATTTTTTTGTAACCCTCTATTGCACACTTTTTATCGATTTTGTTTCAGGTATCGCTTTCGCGATTTTGTTGGTTTTTTTTTAATAAAATTAGTGTGAATGATATCTATTCATTTTCCAAATACCACGTTATTCGGGGCAAAAAAAGCACCCCTTTTTCCAAAAACACGTAAATCCACTGATGCAGTCAGCGGCAGCAAGATATTGTCAGTCTACGCCTAGCGTTGGCGCCCGTAAGACGTGGAACCTGTGCCCTTTTTTGCGAGCTATAAATATCTCCCAAAACTATTTCAAAACACATTGAAATTAATTTTATAAAGTAATATTTCGAGGAGCATCATATTCCTGCCGTTAAAAACTCAACAAAATATGCGTATGAGTGATTTAGCTACATCGTGCCATAGTAATAACAACAAAACCGAATGAATTTGGAATGAATTCATACTTTTATGCGGGAAAATAATATATGTTACTCTAAAAGAATAATTTTGTGATCGTTATTGAAACCCAAATTAATTTACTTATACTTACTGAGATCTGTAACAAAGGTCAATGACCTTTTCGTGAAATTACCCTCTAGTATTGGCTCACCATTTCAGGTCCAATAAGTGAAGTTTTTTGCAAATTATATAGGTACACTTACTTGGGATAAATCGCCAAGCATTTAAAATATAGAAATTTATTTTGAAATATTTACAGTGCATGGCAAAATTATTAGATCGTAGATAATCTTGTCGGTACATGTTCAGGTTCTGTTACGCAAAATGAAAACAATGAAACTCTTTTAGGATTAATTTGTTATCCCTATGTTTGTCTGTCTGTCCGTTTGTCTAGACAATTTTTTCTGGGTAAAATTAATAAATACCAATATTAACGGCCCTCTATAGAGCTGTAAAAACATACTTTTGACGTTTTTATTTATATTACGTTTTAGGTTTTGACGTTTTTTTTTTTTACGTTTTTCATACAAATTTTCTCACTATGAAAATGTAGGGATGAACACTTGAGATAATATTTTGCATTTAAAAGTCAACACAGAAAGGAATTGTTGAACAAATAATGTAAAAAATATGAAAACCATGTTGTTCTATTCTAAAGGGATTAATTATCTACTGTTCAATGTGGCGATAGCTTTGTTTATTTTTTTCCTTGAATTATTTTTTACTAAGATAACAAATAGTTTAATACAAGGTTTTCCTTAAGAGGTCCCTTTACCCCTGTATTTTTCTTAAAATTCATACAATAGGTATACACCGAATGTGAAGTCTACAGCTTATTTTCTTCATATCTTTTTTCATGAGTATATTCTAGTGGCATCTAACTACGTCTCTATACAGCCCAAAAAGCAAAATTTGATAAAACACCATCATAATAGCTGTCAGGATATCGTCAATATTGCCTCGTTTTTACGCAAAGTTTAACAAGTTTGTATATTTTTATCTATACTGGAAATAAAAAAGAGAGAAATACAGGCATCGTTCATGTTAAGATGACTAAGTTTACACACTTTGCTAAGTATAGACAATTACCGTTTCATGGAAAACTGTTTTTACCTGAAACCATTTCACAAATTCAATTAACTTATTTTGAATATCTTGTCATCTTGCACTTCTTGATGAGAAATACAATTTCAATAAGTAAAAATACAACTTTTAGTTAAGAAAACTTATAGTTAAAAGTCTGCTGTATGCATAAACATATTTTTAATTATATTACAATAGTAATAAAATAATTGGCTTATCCGTCGTCGTGATACCAGCCGTAAATTTCTTAAATAATCTGATATCACGCTTATAGAAAACCCAATTATTTTGAAGATACCATAATATCATTAAAATATGTTTATGCATATAGCAAACTTTTAACAATAAATTGTCTTAGCTAAAAGTTGTACTTTACCGTTATAATTATTTCTGAATATTTTGTTACAAATTCGGAGACATAGCCCTTAAGGAAAACCTTGTATGAAAATATTTTATTATCTTTGTAACAAAGAAAAAAAATAATAAACAAAGCTATCGCCACATTGAACAAACAGTAAATTATTAATCCCTTTAGAATAGAAAGATATGGTTTATATATATTTTTTTTATTTGTTCTACAGTTCCTTTCTGCGCTTTCTTTCAAACGCAAAATATTATCTCAAGTGTTGATCTCTATATTTTTATAAGTAGAAAATTTGTATGAAAAATTTAAACAAAAAGCCATAAAAACGTTATAATATGTATATTTTACAGGGCTGTAAATATTAGCATTTATTGATTTTACCCAGAAAAATTGCCTAGACAAACGGACAAACAGACAAACATAGGGACAACAAATTAATCCTAAAAGAGTTTTGTTTTTTCATTTTGCGTAAAGGGACCTGAACATTTCAAACTATGATACAAATAAATTTCTATATTTTAAACACTTGGCGATTTATCCCAAGGGTAAACAGGTGTCCCAAAAGTCAACGCTTTCCCTTGGAAGGCTGGTAGGCCAGCTCATGACTGACCAGAATATCAAACTATGACCTCAGCAAAAAGTAGATAGTCTTCGAGTTGATGGTACTTTTATAAATTCGAATAGATTTTTGAGAGTCAAAGCTAACCAGTTCTAAATTCTAAGAATAAAATTTTTGTTGCGCAACTCTGAATAGTCATGCTATTGATAAAGTCAAAAATAAACCTTGAAATGCTGTTACATCAGGAAGAGAAGAATTACAATTTTTTGTAATTAGGTTAGTTCGATACCACACCCTGAAAAAAAATGTCCTATGTTAGTTTTGCAAATTGTCTTAAATAACGGCTCATCAAATATTGTTTTTCAAATGATCTGGCAATTTCTGTGTATTACTTTTGAAAAAAAAAATATTGCTATTTTACTACCAAAGGAGCTGCGTATTTTTTTAAATAATTAGAATTTAGAATGAAAGAGTGGCGGGCAGTAAAAATATTTGACGTTCATTAGAAATGCCATTTAACACGCGTTAGAGTAAGATAAATAGTGACGCTATATAAAATGAGTTGCAATGAGATAGTAACGCAGTTAAACGTGGTTGAATGAGAGAGGCATAATTGATATAGGCTACATTGAGATAGATAGTGACGTGGTGCATTCCTTCTGAGAATATTTTTTAGTTTCCACTTTTTGTAATAACAACTTTAGTAAAAAAATTTTGTAAATAAATTTTTGGTCCAATTTATTTTCCCGCAAGTGTAAAACCAGCTCAACGGGCGAAAAATATTTAAAGAATGGGTAATGGTGACAATTAACCGTCACGATATTATTATGTATCTCTAAAGGAGTGTCTGAAATGTTCCGAGGGTCAACTGATAAATCAAACACTCAAAAAACCACTTTTAGCCGACCATAATAAATTTACGTCCCGACGTGATAGCAAGTAGGATCAGTGCCGTGTGACGATGATCGAAATACACTAATAAATTAGATAAAATAAAATACGTATTACTTTTGACCCTGCCTCGTCCACTCTATTCGTATTTTTGCTATGGTGACGCGAGCTTAGAGACCGGGACGAATTTCCCCCCGCGCGCTATAATAATAATAATAATAATAATTCTTTATTTTCGTAACAAAAATATTCTTAAAAAATTAGGTACAAGACTGATATATTTTATTCTATGTCTTAGTAATTATCTTAAGTACCCAAGTATCCTGTTCCCTAGTTTAGGTAATCCTGAATCTTAGGGTCACAGTGTCATATCCCCTCGACGAGATACAGACGAGATACTGTAAAATATAATGTTTAGATCTATATATACATTTAACATGCATGCAAAAGAAGTAAAATTAAAACTAACTATAAAATTAAAACTAACTTAAAAGGGCTAATTTAAAATGTTGGTTGTGTGTATGAGAGTATGGATGTGTTATAGTGGAATAGTGTTAGTGTCAGTAAGAGTGTGTTTGTGAAGAAATATGTGTAGTTTGTTGTCCTTTTATGACAAATTTGCGGCACATCCTATTAACAAATTTTCAACAATTCTTCAGTTTTTCCATAGTTTAGTTGAAGTAGATAATCATGGACTTTTTGTGAACACTCCCTTCTAGGTAGATTTATTAATGACAGATTCTTACTGAGATTATTGTAAATAAAAGGAGCTAGAGAAGTGTAAAATTTTTACCAAAACAAGTGCGTGTTCTTGGTATCTCAAATATGCGGTCTTTTCTACGTTTAGCAATTTGTTTTAGTTTTATTGATTCAAAGTCTGCTGAAGAGTGTTGGAGAGTTATTATTGCCTTGATATACAATTGCCTTACAGTTAAAACAGCACACTCTTGGTATAGATCTTCTGTAGAATATCGCCGTGATTTGAACTTCATCACCTTGAGTAGAGCACGTTGAGCACGCTATCGTAAAATAGAATAAGCCACGCCCGGAACTGGTTTTTGTTTTGGCTATGTCATACTCTTAATGGAGATATCACTGGCACATCGTATAATTGGGCATATCATAATCTGCCTAGGCATATCGTGTGTCTTTAAAATTAGGAGGGTCGCCTCGCTCCACTTCGCACCGCTCATCGTCGTCGCACCTATTTTTCAACTTTTTGTTAAAGATTTTAGATTTCATACTTTACGATTAGCTCAATTCTACGATCTTCCCCCAACGAGACATTGTTTAATTTTTTAAGTAAATTGATATGCAACCACAGATTTCGTAAAAATTGCCTGCTTGAACCTATCGAAGGGGCCAAACAAGAAAAAAAAACTGTATCTGTATACCGTTCAAAAGGTTCATGATAATTTCTTTCAAAATTATTATATATTAAATATATTATTAATTTACCGTTTATTTATTAACAAGAAACTTAAATAATATAAATAATACTTAATTAAAAATAATACTAGAAAATATAGACAAACTACAAATACAATTAAAATAAGATATAGCCAAAATCCAATAAAAATATAACCATGATCGCTACTGTAGGGGTGGCTCCCCAGCAGGCTGGTGTCGTTACCCCGTTGGATTGCGAGTCTAATCCACTTTCTGAGGTAGTTCCCAGTTCAACGATCACCAGAAGCGTCGATCAAACCGCGAGGATATTTCTTGTAATAGTCGTCGCGCATCTGGTCCCCGTTGCCCAAGAGTTTCCGCTCCAAAAGTTTTTTTTACCAATAAGTTAACTATTAGTTTGCCTCGAACTGTGAGCTCGTGACCCCCTCTTACGACCCAATATCTCGGCAACCCTTTGATCAATTTGGCTTATGTTTGAAATTAAAAATTATTTTATCTCATTTACTCGGCTACAAAATAAATTTATGGCGTCGGAACGATACTGGAGTTTATGTTTATTTTGCGAAATCCATCGCTATAAATACTCTAAATATTATTTAGAGTGCGCGTTACAAACTAAATAGAAAATATCACTCAGAAACAAATCCAAAGACAAGAATTTGAAAAAAAAATCCCCGGGCCAGGATTCGAACCTGCGACCTCTTCTATTCGACCTCGACCTTGTCTTGATAACAAGAGGTCGCAGATTCGAATCCTGGCCCGGGGAATTTTTTCAAATTCTTGTCTTTGGATTTGCAGCGCGCACGCCACGTCCCGCGCCGCGTTCAGCAACAGAACCTGGGGCTCCGGGTTGCGCGAGCCGAGCGACATCGCGCCCTGCTTCACCACCTCGCACAGTTGCACTGCGGGCGTGTGGAATTCAATAAGTAATCGATCTATTGAAAGCCATCTCTTTTATATATTTATATATTTATTGGTTGTCTCGATAGCTGTCGCTAATGACGCCCCCCGCCTGCCGCACACTATTCTTCAGTTGGCCGGTGACTGAGAAAAGAGCTAAATGTGTGCAGACGCAGAAAAATGTAAATATGACCCTATATTGTACATAATCCATCCATCAGCCTAGTTCGTCCACTGCTTGTCATAAGCTTTTCCAGGACTTTGCCACTCCCAGCGGTCATCTTGGAAGAATTGCCCATACTCACACACGCTGGGCAGGCGGGTTGGTAAGCGCGGTGCCGGAACCCTCGCACTAGTGACGCCGCTGCCGGTTACCAGTCTGCTCCATATAAGGCCCGGCTATTAAGGATGGATATACCGCCATCCATCGGTCCCAGGCATGGTGGGCCTCCTGGTTTTTTGCCTGTGTCCTCTTACTCTCCTCCGAATTACTTCGAAGGGGTCTCCAAGTAAGATGGTGGTACCTCCACAGTCGAGCCTGCATCAGCTCTACCACCTGACCTGACCTGATATTATACATGATTTAGTTTAAAACGTCGAGTACTGCCAAAGTTGATTTTGTTGTAGGCATTTAGTAAAACAAATAAAACTTTAAGATCTGTACCCTAAAATGTGTTTTTTTTTTTTTGTTTTCGGTAAACCCTAAAATAATATATTATCAAAACGTTCAAGCATAAACTTACACTGAAAAAAAAAACAAAAACCATGTGACAATTGAAAATTAAATAAAGGGTCATGACCCTCCTCATCCTCGGCGCGCGATTCTGCACCACATCCACACCGGGTTAAAATACACAAATCTTGAGTAATTCTATCAATGAAAGCTCTTAAAGGGGAAGAAAGAGACTTTGTTATTTATTTATTACTTATTTTGGAAAACTAGCGACTATTTTAATAACAATAGTAAAAAACTTAAATTAACTCTAGCTAGTCATTTAAAGTTTCCACAGATAGACTTACGGCCGAATACTGAAACGTCTCTCAAATATTTAACGACTGCTTAAATATTTAAGTAGTTCTTAAACCCAAACTTCGTATACTCAAACGTCTTTTCTAAGCATGTGTTAAATCTAAGAGGACCTTAGAATAAGTAACGCTCAAACGCTACTAAGTACACAATTCGTATACTGGAACGCAGCTCAATCTTACTTAGCTGTCAAATGAACTCTCAAACTTGTTTGAGTGCCCCAACATTTGAGAGTGGTCAAGAGGTCTCCCAAATAATCTAAACACTATAAAACAATGTCTTTAACGTCGTTGTCTTCTCTTTCTGATGATGAAAGACCCACTGCGAGTCGTCGAAATGAAGTGAAATTAAATGCTTTCGAAAAATACGATGATGTGGAGTTTCGTGCGCGGTTCCTTGTATCAAAGGAAATTGTTTTGTATCTGGACTCTGTATTTGGTTACTTTGGTAATAGTATCAAACCTCTAACAAGAAGAAATAAAGCCATTCAACCAGTAGAACAAATACTCATAGTTCTACGGTTTTACGCGACAGGATCTTACCAACGAGTAATAGGCGATATATTTCGTTCACCGAATTGTGCACAAAGTCACAGCAAAAATAGCTGGTATGAAGTCACTGTTCATAAAGGGAATTTGCTGATATTGCAAATAATTTTTACAAATGATATGTTTTATTTTAAATATCAGAACATTGTGCATATGAATAGAATAGTGTATTAATCAAAACTTTTATTATTCGATGCAATTTTAAGGGGAATTACGTAGTAGAGTAAATATTCTTTAATGTGCTTCATTAAAGAATATTTACTCTACTACGTGATAAATATCGCTATCGCTAACTTCGGTAATAAAAGTGTATATTTCAAAAATTCAAAAAGTTTTGTGTTATGCTATAACTAATTGGTCAGTTACTATAAAAATAAACTGATATTTAATTACAGGAGACGTGTCCATAAAAGAGAAAAAATATGAATTTAAAAGATATATGTGGCTTGAAAACAAATGTATTTATATATGTAACCTATTAGCTGACCTATTTAATTCAAAAAGGTTTACTTTTAAACGACAAATAAGACAAATTCTTGACGACTCTTAACAACAAATAAATAATCTTATTTCAATCAACCATAATCTAATTAAATAATATTATGTATGTATATGGTATATATGTATGTATTGGTATGTATGTTTATATATTCATTTCGTTATTTCCCGACTTATTTATGTATGTAGTGTATCATTATTCTGTAACATTGTGTGTTTAATTAATTATAATCAAAAATTGTACATTTAGTTAAGTTAGGTTTAGATTTAGATTTAGGTCTTTTCTGTAGCGTCACCAAATTTTATATTTCTTCTTTTTATCTCTCTGAGGAAAATGTTGAAGGGAGTAGATTTAAATATTTATAAAAAAAAATTTGTTAGTTCCTTTTAGTTATATCTGTAGTTTACTTCTGTTGTTTTTCCCTAAATAAATAAATAAATAAATAAATAGTATTGTAGTATATAGGATGGGATTTGGTCGGCCGCCTGGATTCGTGCTGGGGGCTCGGTTGGTGATCATTGAACCTTGTTCCTGGTCCCTGGCCGGGTCTCCGGTATGGGTTCGGGCGGCTGATTGAATTTTACCTTGTATAATATATATTTTATTTTACCTATCATTTTAACCGTAAATATATTGCTATATTAATTAAATAAACCTTTAATTTAGTTCATAGATAGATAGATAGATAGATAACTTCTTTATTCCATTTCCACAGCATTACACGACAAAGAAAACAAAAAATACACATTTAACAATTAAACAATAAAAAAAGAAAAAAATAATAATAACACAACTAAAACTAATAAATAATGTAAGTGCTGTGGTAGTGGAAAAGGTCCTCAACTCAGCATAATGCAGAGGCAAGCCACTGCGCTGATTTTCAGTTGAGGCCCGTTTCCAAAACCGACCTTATGCTATATATACAAAATAGGTGAACAATTGCTAATAGCCGGTGGCAATATTAAAGTTAAAACAAAAACAAAATTTCTACCATACGGAAGGTTATTTAAAGATAATTAAAAGATAGCAGTTAATAAATAAATGAATAATAATAATAATAATACTAGGTGTCTATATGTTTATGTAAATAATTGGAAACAAAACATTTTGCATGTACATTTATTATTTTATTACATATATTTTCTTTATTAGATTAAATTTGACGTGTAAAAAGTGTATATATCTATACCTGCTTTGCAAAATAAACTATTTGAATTTGAATTTAAAACCGAATGCGGTCGACAAATAGATACGAATTTTAAATTACGTTTATTTTTTCAGGTGATACCATTGATTTAAAATACATTATTATTTTCGAGCGACGCTAACGGCGACGGTTTGAGTAAAGGAAGTATTAAGCACAAATTTAAATCTAATTTCATTAGGTATAAAAAAATGCAGTATGTAACTACCTAGAGATTTTGATAAAATCCACACTTTAGCGCCAATTTAGTTAAAAAAGTAAAGGATATATTAGCTGAGCTGGACTCCTTTTTCATAACCACAGAATATGGCTATTTCGTGTTTAATTTGTTTTCTTTTTTGTTTTGTTTTCTGTGGTGTTTGAAATAAAGCTTTTTTCTTTCTTTCTTCTTCTTTATATGTATGTATCTTCGCCCGCAGCTCTGTTCGATTTCAATGAAATAGCTAATTTTGAATATCTTTGGTGATATTTTTCTTGTTTTTAATAACATTAAAATTAAGGGTAGCTATCATAAAAAACGGAGATAAAATATATTTTCTTAAAATTAACGAAAGGTACACATTTTAATAGATAACACTTACAGGCAGCAGTAATATTAATGTATAGTTCATGTGTCCGTGTAAGTAAAATATATGAAGGGTGGCTGCCATATGAAATTTACGAAAATAGTTTTTATCTTTAATGATTGAATTCAAGCCATATTGTACAAGTTCATTAATATTCCCCGAGAATGTAAGTTTAAACAAGTGACATTACAAAATTTAAAAAAGTTAGCTTGTAATTTTTTGTCATAATATTTATAAAGTTTTACGGTGGTAATATAACAATTACCGGTGCATACCGTGACTGTTGCTGACCATTTAATATATCGTAAGCAAGTTAGTTCTGGGTAGCCAGTACAGTTTATTATTTATTAGGTAAATTTTTGTCGAATTTTATAATACCACTTACCATAATAAGAAAACATTTTCTGTTATACGAGAAAACTGAGAGTTCCATCAATACCTATTTATCTTTATAAAATATAATTAACTAACGTTATGAGCGTTGTGGGTGTGTATGTAAGAAGGGTGTATGTTTTATACCCGACAGCCACACTGTACCTTGTATCGAGTCGCCCCTACTTTATAAAATATAATTAACTAACGTTATGAGCGTTGTGGGTGTGTATGTAAGAAGGGTGTATGTTTTATACCCGACAGCCACACTGTACCTTGTATCGAGTCGCCCCTACTTTATAAAATATAATTAACTAACGTTATGAGCGTTGTGGGTGTGTATGTAAGAAGGGTGTATGTTTTATACCCGACAGCCACACTGTACCTTGTATCGAGTCGCCCCTACTTTATAAAATATAATTAACTAACGTTATGAGCGTTGTGGGTGTGTATGTAAGAAGGGTGTATGTTTTATACCCGACAGCCACACTGTACCTTGTATCGAGTCGCCCCTACTTTATAAAATATAATTAACTAACGTTATGAGCGTTGTGGGTGTGTATGTAAGAAGGGTGTATGTTTTATACCCGACAGCCACACTGTACCTTGTATCGAGTCGCCCCTACTTTATAAAATATAATTAACTAACGTTATGAGCGTTGTGGGTGTGTATGTAAGAAGGGTGTATGTTTTATACCCGACAGCCACACTGTACCTTGTATCGAGTCGCCCCTACTTTATAAAATATAATTAACTAACGTTATGAGCGTTGTGGGTGTGTATGTAAGAAGGGTGTATGTTTTATACCCGACAGCCACACTGTACCTTGTATCGAGTCGCCCCTACTTTATAAAATATAATTAACTAACGTTATGAGCGTTGTGGGTGTGTATGTAAGAAGGGTGTATGTTTTATACCCGACAGCCACACTGTACCTTGTATCGAGTCGCCCCTACTTTATAAAATATAATTAACTAACGTTATGAGCGTTGTGGGTGTGTATGTAAGAAGGGTGTATGTTTTATACCCGACAGCCACACTGTACCTTGTATCGAGTCGCCCCTACTTTATAAAATATAATTAACTAACGTTATGAGCGTTGTGGGTGTGTATGTAAGAAGGGTGTATGTTTTATACCCGACAGCCACACTGTACCTTGTATCGAGTCGCCCCTACTTTATAAAATATAATTAACTAACGTTATGAGCGTTGTGGGTGTGTATGTAAGAAGGGTGTATGTTTTATACCCGACAGCCACACTGTACCTTGTATCGAGTCGCCCCTACTTTATAAAATATAATTAACTAACGTTATGAGCGTTGTGGGTGTGTATGTAAGAAGGGTGTATGTTTTATACCCGACAGCCACACTGTACCTTGTATCGAGTCGCCCCTACTTTATAAAATATAATTAACTAACGTTATGAGCGTTGTGGGTGTGTATGTAAGAAGGGTGTATGTTTTATACCCGACAGCCACACTGTACCTTGTATCGAGTCGCCCCTACTTTATAAAATATAATTAACTAACGTTATGAGCGTTGTGGGTGTGTATGTAAGAAGGGTGTATGTTTTATACCCGACAGCCACACTGTACCTTGTATCGAGTCGCCCCTACTTTATAAAATATAATTAACTAACGTTATGAGCGTTGTGGGTGTGTATGTAAGAAGGGTGTATGTTTTATACCCGACAGCCACACTGTACCTTGTATCGAGTCGCCCCTACTTTATAAAATATAATTAACTAACGTTATGAGCGTTGTGGGTGTGTATGTAAGAAGGGTGTATGTTTTATACCCGACAGCCACACTGTACCTTGTATCGAGTCGCCCCTACTTTATAAAATATAATTAACTAACGTTATGAGCGTTGTGGGTGTGTATGTAAGAAGGGTGTATGTTTTATACCCGACAGCCACACTGTACCTTGTATCGAGTCGCCCCTACTTTATAAAATATAATTAACTAACGTTATGAGCGTTGTGGGTGTGTATGTAAGAAGGGTGTATGTTTTATACCCGACAGCCACACTGTACCTTGTATCGAGTCGCCCCTACTTTATAAAATATAATTAACTAACGTTATGAGCGTTGTGGGTGTGTATGTAAGAAGGGTGTATGTTTTATACCCGACAGCCACACTGTACCTTGTATCGAGTCGCCCCTACTTTATAAAATATAATTAACTAACGTTATGAGCGTTGTGGGTGTGTATGTAAGAAGGGTGTATGTTTTATACCCGACAGCCACACTGTACCTTGTATCGAGTCGCCCCTACTTTATAAAATATAATTAACTAACGTTATGAGCGTTGTGGGTGTGTATGTAAGAAGGGTGTATGTTTTATACCCGACAGCCACACTGTACCTTGTATCGAGTCGCCCCTACTTTATAAAATATAATTAACTAACGTTATGAGCGTTGTGGGTGTGTATGTAAGAAGGGTGTATGTTTTATACCCGACAGCCACACTGTACCTTGTATCGAGTCGCCCCTACTTTATAAAATATAATTAACTAACGTTATGAGCGTTGTGGGTGTGTATGTAAGAAGGGTGTATGTTTTATACCCGACAGCCACACTGTACCTTGTATCGAGTCGCCCCTACTTTATAAAATATAATTAACTAACGTTATGAGCGTTGTGGGTGTGTATGTAAGAAGGGTGTATGTTTTATACCCGACAGCCACACTGTACCTTGTATCGAGTCGCCCCTACTTTATAAAATATAATTAACTAACGTTATGAGCGTTGTGGGTGTGTATGTAAGAAGGGTGTATGTTTTATACCCGACAGCCACACTGTACCTTGTATCGAGTCGCCCCTACTTTATAAAATATAATTAACTAACGTTATGAGCGTTGTGGGTGTGTATGTAAGAAGGGTGTATGTTTTATACCCGACAGCCACACTGTACCTTGTATCGAGTCGCCCCTACTTTATAAAATATAATTAACTAACGTTATGAGCGTTGTGGGTGTGTATGTAAGAAGGGTGTATGTTTTATACCCGACAGCCACACTGTACCTTGTATCGAGTCGCCCCTACTTTTGGACCGTGAGGTATTAATAATCTGAGTTATGCAGACGACATGGTGTTGTTGAGCGCATCGGTCTCTGGTCTCAGATCACTGTTGATGACGTGTGAGGAGTACGCCTTAAGCCACGGGCTTAAGTATAATGTTGCAAAAAGTCAGTACCTTGTCTTTGAGGCCGGTACAGGGAGCCCTCATAGCGTGCCGCCTGTTCGACTATACGGTGTTCCTTTAGTCAGGGTTGAACAGTTCAAATACCTGGGTCATCTTATCACAACCGACCTCAGGGATAATGCTGATATTGAGCGGGAACGGAGGGCCTTGTCGATTAGAGCAAATATGTTGGCTCGCAGGTTTGCACGTTGTTCTACTGAGGTAAAGCTTACCCTATCATCGCTTTACACGTGCAGCCTGTGGGCTAGCTACACTCAGAGCTCGTACGGAGCTGTCCGAGTCCAGTATAATAACGCGCTCAGGGCGGTGTTGAGGCTGCCTCGATACTGTAGCGCATCGGGCATGTTCGCCTGGGCTCGCATTGACTGCTTCCATGTGACCATGCGCAGACGATGCGCGTCTCTGCTACACAGAGTGCGGGCCAGCGCCAACACAATCCTGGCAATGATCGCGGACAGGCTTGATTGTCCCTACATACGCCACTGTTGCAACAGGCATGCGACAGGCATGTGTGTGTAGCCGTGGTGAGCAGTTATTATATATATTGTGTGTTTTATTATTATTATTATTATTAGTACAATTTAATGTTATATTTAATTTAATCTGTTTTATGTTTTATTCCTATATGAGTCTTGGTCACTTGAAATAAATGAATTTTTATTTTTATTTAATTTAATTAAGCTCTAGTCAAATATTTACTTAGCAATTCACAAAATTAATATTTATTTAATATCCCTTTATTAAACCGCTTTTAACGCTACTGGATTACCCTACCAAAGTAAAACTTGATTAATAAAAGAAACACTGACAAACATTTGTAAGGTATATACGAAAGATAGAATATTTTTATTTGCGTAATAACTACGGAAAGTATAAAGTATTATGGTTTTAAATGCGGTATGTTATCACTACGGTAATAGTTATCCTGCTCGAATGGTCCAAAAAATGTTAAGGCGGTTAGCGGTCTTTTATTTTTATTAAGTGGACTGTATATGCGGTAGCTAAAATCGCGGTTTATGTATCTAAATAAAGAATGTGCTTACTCAGTCGATCAGGGGTGAGAGGAAACTGTCCTGCCTTTGGATTTGAAAGTAGATAGCAGAACAGAAGTGAAAAGGACTCACCTGCACCTTTGGTAACCAGCACAAAGGGTCCGTTGGTTTTCACTCCTCTGAAGGTCCGAAGTCTTCACTAACACTGCCGGCCGGCTATACCCTTATGAAAACTGAACACTGATGGAGCACTTTATTGTTTGTTAGTCTTTTGAGACGCGGAAATTATTATTTTGTGTATTTTTTTTTATATTTCTTACTGCGGAGACGCAATCATGCGTCGAAGGTTCATTTGCGGAAGAGAATTTTTCTTTATGTTGTCACACAGTAGACTTTTGCATAACTTTGCCAACATAACAGCGTGATCTTCTCTCTCACTCGGTGCGTAGTAGTTGATACCAGGGTATTAGGGTAGGTAGTAGGGTATACCAGGAGTTGAACGACTGAGTATAGCGCGTATTAAAATTTTCAAGGAATTGGCGTAAACAACATCATTACAACAAACATTATGTTAAAGTATTAGATCATGCGATTAGATTAATAAAAGAAGCAGCTACAATAGAAATATATAATAACGAAAAACTGAATACATACGACACAAGACAATAATTAACAACAACAACAAGAAACGTCACACTTCACTCAGATGACCATAGCTTGGTAAAGCCAACTGATACAACCTCTTTAACAGATTATACCTCTATTAAGGTCTGATCCGCGTAGCTTTTATGACAACTGTAATTAAGAATTGACATTAATCGCGCAGCATGTAATTATTAAAATTGTAATTGTTTTACTACGTGTAATCGACGGGTCTATACAAACTAGCGTCATAAACGATTTATTTGTTATCTACTATATTATCAGGCTCGTTCTAGTCTGAGGACCGCGAGCAATGTTTATTAGTAAGGTATATTTTAGTGTTAGATATTGTTTTGGAAAATTATGTTAAGCTATAAATAACATGTACCTAAACTATATTCTTCCTGTGTTTTTGAGAAAAATAAACTCTATTCTATTCTATTCTATTTTATTGTGAAAGGAGTATCTTTGGAGTTCATAAAAATCTTTAAACAAACATGAAACTTTTAGTCCAATCAGCAAAAACGTATATCAGCAACCGAACTCACAAAGCTCAAGGGAGATATTGCTGCTATGAAAACATCACCAATTAAATTAACCTATCTGCCGCCACAAATAAACATTGCAAAGGCGTCAACTGAATCATAAACTTCAATTCACACTGCAATTGGATTGGCGTAAGTGCCGACCATTTATTTGCCTCATAACATCACCGAGTAAGACACCAATGTCGTGGAGTATGCTAAAAAAGTCGTAGCCAACCTGCGAGACAACTTTACTGAGCTGATGGCCACTGATGAAGACCCCATTGGCTTTTCGTCTGGCCTGGTGAAGTGAGTGATCAGATCAGCCACCGCACAAAAGCCCTGGGAGCTGATATATCTAATAAGTTTGCTTCAATCATTCGAACGTAAAACATAAACATTCAATCATCAATCATTATTAAGTCATTGGGCACAAAATTATGAAAGGAATTGTAAAATTAAGTTATCCAAATATTATTTATTCCACATGGAAATTTATTATTTTCTGATTTACTTTTTAACTTTTCCGAAAATAATTTTGGTATCAAAATACAGAACCTGGGATAACAACTTAAGAAGATTTTTCCAAAAGTGGGGAAATTATATCTGTACCATGAATTTAGCTAACCAAAGTTCATAACTGCCTGCCCTGCCAGCTGTTACCGTTGTCAAACAACCGGCTGCGTTAAAAAATAAAAAAATGCGAGTACCAGTTTCAGTTTATATTGTATCTTCATGCAAAAAGGAACGAAAAGAACGCATGACCGTGAAATAAAACGTCCTCGCAAGATTCATGGAGCATGCACCTTATAGCGAAATGAAACAGCATGACATTTGACCACGCCCATAACAGAGTTGGTCGCATCATGATGTCTGTTCTTAAATATATCTTTTGTGCCCGTTTACTTTTCCTTAATAATTCTGCAACAAACCTCGCTTGGATCACCAAGCTTGCTTATTTTTTATCGCAAATCTGTATTGAATGAGCTGATTACTCAAAGCAAAAAAAAATTTTCGACAAAATTATGTTACTAATGAATTCTAGCTGTAGTCAGTCAGCGTACGAAAAAAACAGGAAAAAAAAAGTTTTGTACGTCTATAAAGTTTTGTACGTCTATAAAGTTTTGTACGTCTATAAAGCACAGTGTAAATTCTGTGATGGAAGTCTGTTTACTGTTTATCATTTCCTTGTCTATAAAAATTCTTTGTCGATATTTTACTACCAAAGTGCACTTGCACTGGATACGGCGTTTCTAAGGGCTCACCTTCAGTGTTTTGAGTGTAATCAAGACCTAATTCAGCATCCCAATAACCCACCACCCTCAGATTTTGGATGGAACAAAGTAGGAGGTGCATACGAGCCTGTTACTTGTACCAATCCTTGTGCACCAGAACTTGTCTTGGAACGTTGTCGCTGCTCATGCTCTATTTGGGATATCATGATATGGGTGACATTTCATTGGTAAGTGAAATTAGAATTATAAGTAAAGTGTTTGTTACTTTTTCCTATTTGGGGGAAACATTTTCTATAGAATTACACGATTGGTTGAACTTTAAATTTATTGATGATTCGATGTTATGAACTGTCGAACATTTGCTGTGCATTTGCATGTTAAGGCGATTATCCCGGACAAAATGTGAAATTCGACATTTTAGAATTTCGAAGACGCTGCATCCTGTCGCTTTAGGAAATTGTAGCTCTGCATAAACATACGTTGATCCTTATTCTAAGACCCCTTGGAATTCGTTTTTACATAATTTATCATTTAAAGCTATAGTAAGCTTCACGCGTTACTACAAAGTCATAAAAATAAGAAACTGTTTATTATCAGTTTCTCACCAAATACGGGCTAAAATGCAAAAGACATCACATATTCAGGTATGGTTCAAAGAAGTAAAGATACCCATGAGATTCTTTTTTATTCAATTTGTTTTAGAAGGAAAAAGCTTGAAAATATTTAAAAGCGCCTGCACTTCGAATGAAATGAAAATTAAATACGAGTATATTTAAAATAATATTTTGTTATAATAAGTATTAATTTTACATTTCTCGTATTTATATGACTAAACATATTCATGTTCCACAAAGAAAAAGTAAAATTAGGTAAAAATTTCAAGCTTGAAATTCATTCAAAATATCAATATTAATCACATATATTACAATTACAATACGTGTTTTAGAAGAAATGCTTTTTGCACCGATTAGATAACAATAGAGTAAAAGAGGTGAAGAGCTCGTATTAATACTTCTAATTTTCTCAGAATTGTGTGAAAAAGAGTTACTTATATAAACAACTACCCACACAGTGCATGTACGAAATAGTAAAACAACAATAAAATTTTAAAAACATTCACTAAAGGGTTCTGATGAACAGCAGGTGGTAGAGCTGATGCCGTGCTCGACTGTGGAGGTACCACCATCTTACTTGGAGACCCCTTCGAAGTAATTCGGGGGAGAGTAAGAGGACAGCTCACAGGCAAAAAACCAGGAGGTCCACCATGCCTGGGACCGATGGATGGTGGTATATCCATCCCTAATAGCCGGGCCTTATATGGAACAGACTGGTGGCGGGCAGCGGCGTCACTGGTGCGCGGGTTCCGGCACCGCGCTCACCAACCCGCCTGCCCAGCGTGTGTGAGTATGGGCAATTCTTCCAGGATGACCGCCGGAGTGGAGGTCCTGGAGGGCTTATGTCCAGCAGTGGACGAACTAGGCTGATGGATGGATGGATAAACATCTGCTTTCATTAAAATGTACCAAGACCGTTTATTCAGTTTATAATTTTTATAAAAACAGGAGTTCTGTTGTTATGAACTAATTGTAAGACAATATACAACGTGTAATAGAAAGGTCTAACCATATTTAAAGAGCTTATTCAGTCAATGGTAAAGAACAACTTTTACTATGAAACAAACCCTGTATCTCGAAAAAAATTTTTACTGTTTCATAAAAAAATGCAATGCCGCTCGGCCGAAATGTATGGAAAGGCAGATTTTTTTTTTTGAGATTTCCGGGTTGGCTCCATAGTAAAAGTTTGTCTATATCAATGACTGAATAAGCTCTTCAAGTATGGTTACACCTTTCTGTTACACATTGTATAAACCGTCCTTTACATTTTACATTCATCGAGGCAAATAATATTTTGCGAACTACTACGCGAACTATAATCTATAATCGGTCTTCTAAAACGCGTAAAACGGGGAACCATCGCGTAATCCTGTTTGCTTCTGAAGAAACTGTACGATTATACTGAAACTAGTCAGGCCAAATCTGATTAATATGTCGTGAGTAACCGCTAAATATATTAATCATGTGTAGAGTTAACATTTTATATTTACATGGTCACTATGAACATTATTAGAAGTACGGGACCCTTCGTGTTACTAGTAAATGTTCATGTGGAGAGTGTTCAAACTTTGATTTACAATGAATTCCCATGGCTTAATTTTTAAAAGTTTATTTTTTTCAGAGAATTTATTTTTGGGACATGGTTTTCATTATTTTAGTATCTAAATTAACCATTATTTTTTTATATTTTTTTAAAGAATTGTCTGATTTGACGTCACTTGAGAATTTTAGACATTACACTGATTGTGATGGGTGATTGCTTATAAAAAAAGTGGTCTGTCTCTGTCTGTCTACTCATCTGTCATTCAGCAGTCAAATTAGTCAGAATCAAATTATCATAAATGTATCATCTTGATAGCAAAGGACACATTTCTAAACAGCCATTTCTCAAGTGACGTCAACCGAAGGCAAATGGAAGTTGCAGCTTTTTCGTAAAAATTTCCATGGCATCATCAAGAGGATTTTTTGGAACAAACTTCCCGAATATATCAGAAAAGCCCCCTCTCGTAACTCCTTTAAGTGTTCTGTGTACAGACACTATTTATCTCTCAGATAATTCTTCTAAACAAACATAGGTATGATCAGTCTCTTTCTTCGCAGTCATTATATTTATTTATTTATGTACCCATTTATCACAAATTTTATTTATTTATTCATTATTCTTATTCATTGTTATTTATGTATTCTATAAGTAAGATATATATCTGTATACATAATAAAATTATATATATAAGTACATCATAAGTATTAAATCATATTTAGTTTTTTTTAGGTAAGGTTAAGTTACTTTGTCATTGTAGTTTTTAATTTCTCCTGCACGCCTACCAACTACTATTTATATTTCGTGTACCATCTTTGGGTTGACTGGTAGAGAATGCTTTATGCATTAAGTCCGCCATTTTGTACTTTTTTGTGCAATAAAGAATTTATGATGATGATGATGATTTTTTAGACCGCAAGTTCTTAATACGGCTCATTAAACCTAAATCTCGAAATGATTTTCGAATTAACACACGTTAACATAATTTAATCTAAGCGAATTGTTGAATAAAAGAAACGTTTTGTAACCATAGGCAACAATCAAATTAAGCGTCTACCTGAGCGTAGAACATCAACAACGCCAGACTTTCGAGAGTTCTTTGGAAGAAATTTGGTTTCTCCTTGTAATAAAAAAAATACTTTGTTTTGTTGTTTTTTTATTAAGGAACGTACTAATAAGCAATGTATTAAAATATATAGTTTTTTTCAAAATAAATATATCTCCGACACACTTTTTTTTATTGTTTTGTCTGTTCCGCAGACAAAAGCGGTTGAGGGGTCGAACTGTTTTTTTTTACAGAATTTTTTTTAATGAAAGGAATCTACGTAAATTCAATATTTTTTGCCTACAAAATATTTCAGTATTAGCTAAAAACACTCCAATTTGTTATTTTGCTGCGTGATTAGGTATTAGTTTTACGCGTCTAAGAAAAAGAAGCCAATGAACCAATATATATAAACGCCTCTATCCAAAGCGAATAAAGTATTTCCCATTGGACTTATTGTGCTGGATGGGTAATAAAAAGAGTTGCTAGGGTAGGCCATTCTCTTTATATATATCGTCCGTGCAAAGGTCTCCAGGCAGAAAGATCGGGGCAATCGGGGAACCGGGGAAAATTAACAATAGAAATTCCATAAAAAAATTAAAATAATCCATAATCTGTAATTCAGATATTATTAAAACCCAATTTGCCAGAACATCTAAAAATGTGTGAATTAAGACCTCACACTTATAATTATTTCTATCAAGTGAAATTCCTCCAGTCGCGTTTCTGATAATTCAAAATCTAGAAAAAGATCCCAAAATTGTTACGTTACATTTAAAAAAAAACAGCCAAGTGCGGGTCAAGGTTTCGTATTATGGATAATAAATTTAATTTTGTAATTTTTTTCGGAAATTTCTCAACCGCTTTATTTTTCATGTAATCTTTACGTAAACACATATTACCATGATTTTTTCCATAAATGTTTTTCAATTTATTTCACTTTTCCTTCAGTCAAACATATTTTGGGAAGCACATAATTAAGTTTACGGCCTGTTACCTAGAGAAGAAGAGCACAAAATAAAGCGTAAAAATTGTTCGTTAGACGAATATTACCACCAGTTTCCGTTTCCAAAACCAATTGAATTTCACAGTAAATATCCATTTAGTTACTCATATAACACAGTAATCGTCCAAAATATTAAACATACTATTACTCGTATATTGTGTTCGTTAGACAAACAGGAACAGGAGATTATTCATTTTTTATTTTGCATGTTGTTTCTTTTGAATTAAATAACCAAAGGCACTAAAAACGAAAGTACGAAAGGATGTCCTGATCTGGATCTAAGAGTAAGCTGTGAGTACAAAATGAACAGTGCGGAGCAGGGAGCGGGGCTCGGGGGGAGGGCGCGCTCGTGCCGGCCGCGAATGACCGAAACAGCTACAACAATTGTAAGAATCCAAATCTCGCGCGCGTAAGTTTTACCGTCTAGCCTTAACCATTTTCCCACCAACCACGGACATTTCAAGTTGGTGATTGATACGAACTGGTGTTTATGCATTTATTTGCATGACAGTGGGCTCTTAACAAGTTTTTTGATTTTCGACATATAATGCTTCTTTTTTTGATGTTTGTGTCGTTTCTTGAATAAATTGTAAACGCAATGGTCTACAATATCTTGTTGAAGAAGGACGAGGATTTTGCCACACGATGAGTTCATGATCAGTATCTTCCCCGTTACATAAAAGACGGAGTGGTACTATTGATGTAATGAACATATATGAATCATCATAGCTCTCATTTTGAAACTTTTGGTTATACTGTGAATGGCAGCCTGATCCATCACACCCCCACTTTGTTATGAGGCAGAGATTATTGCTCTGATTATCTGTAAGGTTATTTATCCCTTCAGCTAGCGACAAATATAATCTTTTGGAAGTGTGATTTAATAAACTCAGTAAGGGAGTTTCCGCACAAACTTCAGTTACAGATACGTTTTCAGGGTAACAAATGCTTTTTGCTTCAGTAAATTGTTTCATATGGCGGGAAAAGGTTACAATTTGCTTCACGTGTACAAGCAACAATTATATTATACTAACATTTTGTTAGTCCAGCTTCTAAAAAAAAGCGATAATGCTTTTTAACCGACTTCAAAAAAGGAGGAGGTTCTCAATTCGATTGTATTTTTTTTGGCGTTGTTACTCCATAACTCCGTCATTTCTGAACCGATTTGAATAAATCTTTTTTCATTTGGAAGAGTGTACTTCCAGGTAGGTCCCATTTTAGGTTTAGTCATGATCTGATGAAGGTATTCAGAGATAGGCAGTGGAACTCTTCAGAAAATGACAGCATACCTCTCTAAATTGAGGTAATCGCTTTGTACCTGGGTATTGATTACAAGGTATTACTTGAAAATTGACATTCTTCCACCTGACCTTCGATCCAATTAATAATGTTAACGCCCCTCGTACTTTACCCAAAAAAATACTTTCGTGATTGGATGAATGGTCTTTTACAGTTTGCAAGAGACAACACTCAATACATTTTTGGCTTGGCAGTTATATTTTCAGTACCCTTTATAGCCAATATAGTAACCAGGGATACGATGATAATAAAGAGAGCCGCATCCAAATCTGTTTAGTGGTTCTCAAGTTAAAACGGACGAAAATTGTAAAAATTCAGGACAATACTAATAACCCATTTCATTTAAAATTTCGCAAAAATATTCAATGTTCAGACACAATCTTTTTGCTTCTTTATTATTAGTGTAGATATAGATATTGAAGATATCTGCAGTATTATAAATATATCGCCACGACAAGAATCCCCGAGGGGCTATCAGAGGTGTTCCGAGTTTGAACTGTGAAACGCTCGTCAACCGCGTCACACCGACGATTTCCCAACGTGATGAATGGTGCAAGGACGTACCCAAGGGGGGGGTCCTAGGGGTCCGGACCCCCCCCGAAAAACATTTCTAATGTCAAAATAAATTCTTAAAAACAAATATTCCGATCTGCGGGGCAGGCGGGTACAGGTGGTGGTCGGGCGTCATGACGAATGTCGCATAGAATACATTGATTGCGATAATATCAAAGCAGGGAGTTGTTTCCGCGCGCTCCGGCGGCGGCCGCCTACCAAACTTTACACCCCCGCCTGCATCCCGCGTCCCGCCCGCCCCGTCTCGCTCCCCTCCTCGCGCCACGCCGTGCCGGGCTGGTTGGTCCGAGCGACACCGAAAATAACCAGTGGTCAGTTCACCCGACGCATTGTTCGTGTGTGCTTGTGTCATCGCATCGCGTTCGGCTGCTGATCCACCACGGTCCACGTTGACCGACGACGACGACGGTAACTAGCTGATTAGGTGGTTTTTTACTAAGTATAAGTATATATTTTTGGCTTAAGTTTAATTTCTCACCAAACAAAACCTAACCTAAAATTAAAGTGCTCACCAAAAAAAGGATAAATGCTCTCCAAATCCGTATTTTCATCCGTTTTGGTGAGCCTTTTTAATAAATTCCTTTTTTGGTGGACAAGTTTATTTTATTTGGTAGACTTTTAAATTGTTGCATTTTTAACCTTAATCTAATTACGCAATGTTTATTTGTATGTGAAAGTAAAAATATCAAAGACAAAAATGTAGCAAAAAATTTAAAACTTATGAAAAAGAATAGAAATTTCACTAAGTTAATTGATCACTCAAGGTACTGTTTTCTAGTTATCTGTGAATTTAAGGTCAAACCACTCTTAAAGCAGCGCGGTGCTGCGCGGCGATTGGATTTTTCCGACCACCACACCGCGCAGGCCACTTAGTAGTTAAATATTGCATTTTAGGTTTTGCGATCTTTTTATTTTTTGGCTGCGCGTTTACAAATTTTTTTGATAAGTATTTGTATACTAATTCTTTTATAATTGTCTACAGAATCTAACGGGTACCTACATTCAATGACGAAAAGATACTTTCCATAAAAATGAAACGCATTTCTAAAATAAGCGACTTTTTCAAGCCGAAAGTTGCTAAACTTGAGGAAAATATCAACAAATCTGAAACACCATCATTATCAATATCAAATATTGCAAAACAAGACAGTATATCTCTACCGACAACTGATTATTTGGCTTCGCTACAGAATGAACCGGGACCAAGTCACCCATCAACTTCTGACTTATCTAATACTTGTTTCAATGAAACAGTTACTGCGCTGGAAGTCCCAAATAAACACGATATTGGATATCATATTTTAACATTAAATGAATCGTCTAACAAAATCGTACCAGACGCGGTGAAAACGACTATTCTTGGACTCACTAATCCAGAAAAAGATTTTAAATTCCCCGCTAAGAATGTTGGTGGAAAAATGTTAAAATTTCAAAGCAATTGGACTGAAAAATGGAAATGGTTATTATATTCAAAACACTTTGATGGTGCGTTTTGCAAATATTGTGTCTCATTCGGCAAAGATTCCGTTGGAAAGGGCCAACATCAAAAAATAGGTGTTTTAGTTGATAATCCGTTCGTTAAATGGAAGCACGCAGTGGAGAAATTCCGTGATCACGAAAAATCTGCCTATCATAAGGAAGCAATAACATTAGCAAATAATTTTTTAGCTCAACAAGCTGATTCGACACTTTCTGTTATCAGTCAACTCGATTCTAACCGAAAAAAGCAAATTTTAGAAAATAGAGAGGCTATTAAACCGATAATAAAAACAGTAATATTTTGCGGACAAAATGAAATCGCACTTCGTGGTGATGATGAGAGTTCTGATCTTTCCAAAACGTTAGATGCCCAAAGTTGTCGAGATGGAAAATTCAGAGCTTTACTAAGATTAAGAGTGGAATCAGGTGACAACAAACTCAAAGAACATTTGGAAAATGCAAAAAAAAATTCACTATATACAAGTCCTAAAATTGTCAACGAAATTATTGATATCTGCGGTAAAATAATTCAAACAAAAATTGTTAAAGATGTAAACGAATCAGGGTTTTTCAGTATCCTTGCAGACGAAACTTTAGACGTATCAGGAATCGAACAATTTTCTTTTTGTGTGCGATATGTTGATATCAAGAACAAGAAAGTGGTAATCAAAGATGATTTTTTATGTTATATACCACTAACGGAAATGACAGGTGATGCGATTACAAATATGATGCTAAAAATATGCGGAGAACTTGGCTTAAATTTAGAAAAACTAATTGGGCAAGGTTATGATGGTGCCGGATCTTTCAGTGGTATGTTCAAAGGCGTACAAGCACGAATCCAAGAAAGATACCCTAAAGCAATTTATGTCAATTGTGCCAATCATCGTTTGAATCTTGCACTTAGTGCAGGTATGACAACACCTTGTGTTAAAAACTGCCTACAAACCGTAAAGGACATTTGCAATTTATTCCGAAATAATTCGTTAAATGGTCATATACTGAAAAGTCACATTCAGGCATTAGTGCCAGAGACAAAAAGGACACGATTGATTGGTGTTTGTGAAACGAGATTTGTGGAGCGTCATAACGCCATTATCGTTTTTGTTGAGCTAATTGAACCTATTGTTATTAGTCTCTTTGATGTCTCGGCAACAGGAAGACAGATTGCAGCTAAAGCGGAACAATTGGTATCAGCAATGAAAAATCCAGCATTCTTGATATCTGTTTTGGTATGTGAGAAATTACTGAGTTATACATTGACGTTGTCTCAGTACTTACAAAGTCCTAAGCATGACCTAAGCTCAGCATTAACTTTTGCAAAAGATGTCATACATCAGGTCCAGAACTTACGAAGCAACATCTTAGACGAAGAATTTAGAAAGATATTCAGAAAAGCTGAAAATCTTTCCAGTGCTCTGTTTGGCATTGAATCTATCACAATTCCACGAGTAACTGGCAGACAAGTACACAGAGAAAATTATCCAGCGGATTCACCGATGGAATATTTTAAAAGAAGTATTTTCATTCCGTGTATAGATGATCTTCTTGGAAGCCTGAAAAGTCGGTTTGAAGGCAGCATTGTACAAATTTTGACAACGCTGGAAATGTTATTGCCACATAAAATATGTGTTGAGAATGCGCAAAATCTGTCAAATCTACTTCCTTATTTAAATGATGTGTCTGAGGTCACATTGGAGACTGAATATCACTTATGGGCTGAAAAATGGAAAAATGCAGATCAAACTTCAATGGAAAGAGAAGCTATAGAAGTTTTAGCTAAGTGCGATGCTGCATTTTATCCTCATATGCATACGCTACTAAAGCTGTTAGCGTCGCTTCCTGTTTCTACCGCAAGCGTTGAGAGATCATTTTCAACATTGAAAAGAGTAAAAACATATTTACGCAATAAAATGGGGAATGAACGTTTAACTGGGTTGGCCTTGATGTCAGTCCATTCAAATCAGACCATTTCAGTGGATGATGTATTAAACGAAATGTCCTTAAAACCAAGACGATTAAATTTAACGCTGTAACTTACAGAATATAAGTCACAATATAACATTATATCATCCACTGAAATGCTGTAACATTATCTTATAATTTTTTAAAGATATTTAATAAATATGTGAGATCCGATTTGCTATTTCTTTTATCATTTGCCTTGACGGACCCCCCCCGACCAACGAAGCTGGGTACGTGCTTGGAATGGTGGACCCTGTCGCCGTTCTTTGGGCACACATAGACGCTTTTAAGGGCATGCGAGTTGCCCTGTATTTCTGTTGTGCCCGTTAACCGTGTCCTCGTCACGGGGACAACGAGACGTAATTTGTTTCCTCCCCTTTACCCGTATTCCCATCACGAGCCACCGGGATTTCTTCTCCTGCGGTGAAGCATTGGGCTTGGGAGGAATATATTTCATACATTTGGCTTAGTTTTTAGCGCGGCAGGAAAAATACCACGTTCAGATCACAACTAAGTAACACCAGTGACTACCTTTTTTTGTCAAAATTGGAGAGAGGGATTTAGAGTAAGCGAATGAGAGCTTCGCAAAAAACAATGTTATGTGCGCTATTGTTTCGCAGCTGAATCGCCGCACAGCCGAACGTAGATCCTTTTTGGCAATCTATGCGTGTAGATTTTTTTCCCCTTTAATTTTGTAAGGAAAGAGTTTTAAAGCATTAGAGCACGATGTTACAAAGATACCTATTCAATATATTGATTTTCACTTTATAAATGAACAATTTGTAAAATATAATGTGGGAAAATTCCACCTTTTGAGCGATTGAGATATGAATTAACTTAAAACACTGAATTGATCAATGAAACGATTATTAATGAAATAGTTAAAAAAAATGGTATAAAGAAACGCATAAGAAAAGTAAATCTGGATGTGAGGAGCTCTGAACCAGGATTCTAGCCGAGGATCTCTCGTTAACCGGGTGACTGCTCTGAATCGCTGAGCTGGTAACTGAGCTATCCAGTTCTCAACACAACCTGCGAATTTACCCATTTATGTTTCCCTATACCGCAATGATGTGTCTAGGCACTCACTTTTTAGTGAGCCACTTGGCGTCTAGAGGATGCTAGTGTATTGAAAGTTAGTCAAGGACTATTTATTTATGCTATATTTATAAATTAATTAATAAAAAAATAAAACAATATACACGAAAACTTTTCATCCTAAACACAAGTACATGTAAAAAAAAACAAAAAAATACAAGTTATCGCTTAAAGATCTTCTGGTGAATTCCAAGCACCACATTAAATAAGACATGTTTCTGCAAACGGGGACAATGGGAATAATTCATTATTAATTTATTTTACTACATCAACGGGGAGAGAATACGGAGACAACAGGAACTATTTTTAATAATACGTATTTTTCGTACTGCTCGACATGGCTGACATACTGAACAAGGACCAATTCAAAACTAGATATAGAAGAGATTGTATTAACCGACCGATAAATGTATAAAAAAAGCGAAAGAGGAGTTTCAAGATCGTAGGAGACATCTCCGCCTACGCTTTTGGAAGACAATGACCACGTTACACCTAATGTTTATAAGAAGATTAACTATCTAATCCAGCGGTCACCAAATGGCGGACCCCGGTCCGGATCCGGATGGCCGATCTATTTTGTGCGGACCTAGAAGAATCTGAGAATATTAGCATAAAAATTTGTGATAATTAAATTTAGCCCGCTACTTACTTTATTTATTTAATTAGATGTATCCTTAATAAGATAATAAAGTATTCTGATTTCTGTTGGTTCTATTTATTCAATGACATTTTAAATCTAGGTTGCTATTTATCACCTAGCAAACGGACCGCGACAGATTTATTTTTGTTATAAACGGGCTCCGTTTATAATGCAATGAAAATAATTGCTGATCCCTGATCTAATCCATAAAGCTGATCCAAATTCATTTGTGTGGACATTTTACCCGCTATCTGCCCCCGACGCTTCCGAGCTTCCGAGCCTTGGAATCCCATTGTAGGTATCTAAATCAGCACATTACTAGAACCTCGTTAGAATCAATCTCGAAGGGCTTCCAGTGACAGGTATAGGGTCATCAGTGTAGGCACGCCCCTAGCCTCGAGGGGGCCATTTTGTTTTTGTGACGTCACTTCTTTGGTTGCGCCCGTTGATATACCAAACGTAATAATTATAATGTATTATAATGGTAATATTGTGCAATGCTTTCAAAGAAAGATATTACATTAGTAACAAGGGCAGAAAGTGAGCATTTGTTGGACAATTTTTGATTTATTATTTACTTAGAGGAAAAAAACGCATTTGTAACAAATCCCACAGCACAAGTTTATAATAAATATGAACTTTTATGCACCTATATATACGAGTAAATTCTTTGACCACTTACGGGCTTATACCCCTCTTTTTTATCTTTTATATTATATCTTTTTTTATCTTTATTATCTTTACCATACAAATAAACACGCATATTGAAAGACGCATAAAATAGTGACCCAAAATTTAAAAGCTAGGTGAACATGAATATTTATAGAATAGTAGATTGTTATACACAGTGCGTAATATGAGCCATATTACCCGAGATATTGTGGGAAGGAAAAGGGAACTTACCCCATACAGCCATGTCTAAATAACCTTAATAAATAATCAGACATGCATGTATTTTTATTAATTTATTTTATATTATGTCTCTTTAAAGTCATCGTGTATATCCTTGAGCATCATCTAAAGTTTCTGTCCTGTTTTTGTCTATATACTATGGGATAGGTATATATATTGCTACATAAATTAAATAAACATTTAATCTAAGTAGTTCATGTACATTTATTATTTTATTACATATATTTTTATAAGATTAAAATTTGACTTGTGAAACGTGTATATAATATACCTACTTTGCAATGGTTTTTTAGCTAAAAGTTCTATTTTGGCCGTTATAATATTTCTTAATGCGAAAAGGGACCTGAAGGAATTTCGCAAATTAAAGCTCTCAAAAATTAGATTTAAAATTCGTTTTCCTCTGAATAATTGTATCTCTGGTCCCTTTCGCGTGACCACTCCAATTTGGTCAGCATACGTCCTTTTAGCCTGGTTAAGCTGTACCTTCCACTTGCGCACCATAAATTTCTTTCGTCACTCTACTTTCATTCATCCTCTCTACGTGTCCGAACCAACGAAGCATTCTTTTTTCTATTCTAGTCACTACATCTTCTTTCATACCGCAACGATCAATATTTTTCACTCTATCATTCAATATTAAACCTTAATATATTAAACATTCATATTTTTTTTATTATTATTCTTGACCAATTGCTTGGTATTCCAGCAAAAAGTTATGTGCACGCCACTGAGCTACAGTATTAGATGACAGTTTTTATGACAAATAAATAACGTGAATTCTGTTATTTGAATTCGCTTTAAAGCAACGCCGCCAAAATATTGGCACTTTTTGGAGTCGTTTTACTACTTTCAATAAGAAGCAACTATTATCGAATTGAATGAAACTTGAAGGTAAAATAAAACTGCTCACCTCAATAAGTATTTTTAATCGGGATAGCCGACCAGTTTCAGCAGATTCAGACTGCCTTCTTCTGGGCGAGTGAAGACGCGTCCACGCCTGCACTTGTGCGAGACGCAACGTCGTCGCGTAAGCGTCTTCACTCGCCCAGAAGAAGGCAGTCTGAATTTGCTGAAACTGGTCTTTATATTTTTCAACAGAACTAGGTAGTTAGTTAGTTCTCTCGGTATTACAAATAGGTCAGTAGTTAGTTCAGTCTATGGAACAGCGAGTATTAATTTTCAAATGATTTCTTGGAAGTGCTGGTAAACAAGTGAAACAGGGGAAATGCTTTCTCGAAATGATTTGTTTCTTTTTAGGGTTCTGTAGTACATAAGAGGTACAAAAGGAACCCTTATGGTGAGACTCCGTTGTCCGTCCGTTCGTTCGTCGAAAAAACCAATCGTTCACACACAAAATCGTTCAAATTAAAAGGAACAAAAAGAACGCTTCAGTTGTTCAATACCTTTCGTTATAGATTTGAGACCCCAGTTATAGACCCCAGTTCCCTAAAAGATCTCTGGTAAGATTGTCCATCACAAATTTTTTTTCTCTTCGTTTGAAGCACTGTAACTGGATTGACGAATACACAATCAATAACTTGATCGTTTCGGCACATCCATAGTTACGAATTAATGGGGCATAATTTGTGCTAAAACGATCAAACTATCGTTAATTACGTTATTTTTTAGCGCAAGTGTCACCCGAATCGTATGCAAACTCGAAACAAATGGCGGAAAAAATGGCCGGCCGATGCCCTGCCCCCGCCCCGCTCGAGTCCAGTGTGCCGCATGGGTGTTACGTTAGTAATTTCAAGTAAATCATAGTTAATTCAAAAATTTAGTAAATATCATTACTTGGAATTACAAAATGGTTACTGGAAATTATAAAACGTATTAGTTTTATTTTTTTAACAAATACGTTAGTAATTTCAAGTAAAACAAATGTAAATATCAAGATGTTGTTATTATATATTACAAAAGTTTGTAATGTTTTCATGTACAAAAATCACTTCTTGAAACTACAAATGACCTTTTTAAAAAATACTAAATAGGTTACATGATATTACAAAACTTAAACAATATTTACTAAAATTTGCGATAACTATGAAATTATGTAATATCTTACATTTACTAAAACTGACTTTTAGGAATTACAATTAAGTACTAAGGTTTTGCTAAAAAAACAATAATGTTTGCGAAAACAGCAAAACTTTTATAAAAAATATTAAAACTTAGTTTTTTCGTCAAATACAAAACGGTTTTTTAATTTCTGGTGTTCTGTTTTTTCTCCGTGTTCGTTGAAGACCAACACCATAAAACAATAACAACTTCAAACACAAATTCATTAATGAGTATGAAATTTTCAATATTATCACTACTTATTAATTAATTCACAATATTAATTAATTCATAAATAATTATAACAATCCTATTTATTTCCAGACATTTCAACTAAAACAATGGTCGAAACAGCTTTAGTAAGTTATATTTTTGAAATATCTAACCTAACCATCTTATTTATATTTCAGGTTCGTTTTTGGCATGTATTTATACGCAGTGAATACATTGCCCATACAATCAATAACACAAAAGTTCCTCATTAGAGGACATACGCAAAACAAAGCTGATGCAGTTCATTCCGTCATCGAAAAAAAACGTTAAACGGGCTACAAAAGCAGGAACTATATACTCTCCAGCTGAGTACCTATGTAAGTCTTATTCGAAATGCCAAAAAACGTGGCAACCACTTCAAAGTCAATGAAATGAATTTTGATTCTTTCTTTGACTTGAAGTTATTGGCTGATGAAACAAATTTGAATCTCAACAAGAATGTTGATGGAAATACCATTAAGCTGACAGAAATGAAAGCCATAAAATTAACTAAAGGCTCAGAGACATATCAATACAGAAACACCTACAAATCTGAGACCTGGACGGAGGCAAAAGTCAGAATAGGTCGTGCTGGCAATAGAAAACAAATAAAAGATATTGTATTCAACAGGTTGTATACTGAGAAGTTACCACTCCCAAACAGAAAAAAAGAAGACATTCGTCAACTGATTAACTCAAATATACTTCCCAAATTCTATGAGCAGTATTATAATACAATATTTTAATTATAATATTTTAAATTTATGACAAATTAAAGTTGATTGTTAATCTGAGTATTCATCTGTATGCGGGTATAATGCAGAAGCAAATGGGTAGTAGATATCTGTAATCTCACGCATGTCTTCACATGCGTGAGTTTACAGAATCTGGTGCTATGTGATTGATTTGTTTTCTATGAAAGCATTGTTGTTTGATAAAAACGCTCGTTGCTACCACAAATTGTAGCTTACAAAAAGTGGTAATACTGACTAGTGACGGGCATCGGCGTCACTAGTGCGAGGATTCCATAACCACGTTCAGACACCACTAATTGTATGCTAAAGGGCGATACTTGCAGCTGGAACAGGGGCCCATAAGCTGTCCCAGATTTATAGTCTACAAGTATCTTATATTCTACAGTAGATAATATAAAATGTCCTACCAGACAGTTGTATGATGACGTCATCCACTGATCATCGCTCGAAGACCCTCCACGTGGACTCCAAGGCGTGTCGGTGCCGTGACACGTTGATCACCTTCCACGATGAATCTAAACACAAACCTCCTACCCCGGGATGCATCCGAACCCAGAAGAAAATTAACAAGTCCACTTGTCGGAAGCCGCGTGGACACAGGTTATGTCACACACACACAGGAAATTCACTCAAAAGTGGCCTTCACGCCAAAATATCATCAGCCCCTGATTCACTTATGTTCTTTACGGTGTCCGCACCGATTTCCCTTGGGTTAAATTGTTAATCTCACATTTTATAAATCGTCCGCGATCTGTACCAATTTCCACGTCCCTCGTTTTTTGACAGCTCCAAGTCCATAGACAAAATATATAGACCATTGATGGATGCGTTCCGAAATATACATTTTATTCTGAACAGTCCCCCGCTCTGGGCTGAGCAATCAGACCACTAGCTCATACAACCGGGAGACGGGAGAGAGTTGTCATGGCTCGTCACAAAATCGAACCTTCGACCAACACCTCTGCGACGCGTGGAGTTCCGTCTCCGCCAAAACAACTTTAATATACGGCCCCGGCGCCAAAAAAAGGATAGCAAGTTCACATCCTTCAAAAGAGTTAAATTTCCTTCCCTAGGATGCTTAGTCCTGTCTGACCACAGAGAGGACGAGAGTTGAGGACCGCTTCCACTTTACAATATACAGTGGCAAGCTCCTCAAAAATTAGGACAGTTTCCCCAATAACGCAGCGGAGGTGGGTCTTCGCCGACTTGACGGCAGCTTCAAAAATTCCCTCCCCAGTGAGGGCAATTTGGGGGACTGTACCGCCAAGTTACCCCTTTCCGGGCGAAGATTTAACTTAAACTAGCATAGTTATTTACAAAACAAAAAATAACAATATCATTAGCAGTACCTCTGTAGATTGTGCCATTGTCGGAACGAATAAGTGAAGGTAAACCCCTACGCGACACGAAACGATCCAACGCGGCGACGAAGGCCTCCGTAGTCAAAGCTGATACCACTGCCAAGTGAACGGCCTTGGTGGCCAAGCACACAAATACACAAGGTATGCTTTCACAACCCGAGCGTTGCGATTGCTGAAAACCCCCGTGCGCATTACGTATGTGTCAATCCGACACCAACAGATTTACCAAAGGTCCGTCTTGGGTAGAAGCAAAGGATGAAGACTTCCGTATGGCAGGTCAGCTCTCCAAAATCAGCCTCCAAAACGCAGAAGTCCTTCATAATCCGTGAAAGGATTCAAACGAGCAACCGCTCACTTCAGCCTGGCGTGATCCTCGCGCAGAACTCGAAGTCTAAACTTGATGAGGTCCGCCTGAAGTACACAAAACCCAGTGTACCAATGCGCTCCAACGCTCCTCTGCACTCACGGCTGGGGACAAAATATATGAATTTCATTGACTGGTTGGTATTTCAACATAATACCACCATCATATTGGGATCCTCCAAATCTGCAAACAGTCTATGTTTGTTTGAAAGCCATTTCCTAAGTTCGAACATAATCATCCAAGTATCGAATCAAATATCGAATATCCAGAATTGTGGATACCTCCACCAATGAAGAAGAACCCAGAGTCTTTTAAAAACCAAATAGGATCCATCCTAACAAATCCGCGCCCAGGAAAACATCGACTGGGGCCGGATGACAAAACGTGGGTCTGCCAGATGCAGACCTGACGTGCATGAGATTATGGACGGAGGAAGTTCCAAAGAAGGCTGCCAGCCGACAATATTGTCTATAACCATGGCTGCAGCCGCTGATTCAACTCCAGTCCACCAATACCTAGGAGCGGCACCGACGAAACCTCCAGGTTCAAAACTAATCGGTGCGCCACTTGACTTTCCAAGTCGAGGAGGGCCCTTACCCTAACTCAATCCCCCCTGGGGCCCTAGACGCGAGCCATCGCGGTAGGCAACAGAACCGTCCGCGGTTCCGTACTCATGGCTTGAACAAGCTAGTTACAGGCTACCCCACCTGTGGAGTGCAGGACCAGTCCACTGGCAGTAATACGGCTGGCGCGTGCACATCCCCACCATGGGGGGAGCGTAGCCTCCAACTCTCCCTGAGTACGGCGGGTGGTACTCTAACCGCGGGTATTCCCGGTACGGCGGTGAGTAACCCCGTGACTCCGTCTGAGCACGCTGCTCCATGCCAGCTGGCACCAAAACCGGCGCGGGGAGGGGGGGCCTAGCCCTTGCCAACTCCAATTGGCCCCCGCCCGTAGGGGCCCAATTCACTACATGGCCATATGTGTGATAGCCCGTAGGCAAGCCCCCTACGGGTCCACGCGCAAATACATGACTCACCTCCCGGTGAGGGGGCGCGCCTCGCGCCGCAGTCCTCCGTTCCGACGGAGGGGAGCTCTGCCCGACAGCATGCCTTCCCTGGACCGAGGGGGGGGAAGTTCTCCCTGACGCACCCCCGTTGTCCAAGGGGGGGGAAGTTCTCCCTGAAGCACCCCCGCCCGTAGGGCTCCGTTGCTGCGGGACCGGTGAAGCCGCTTCAGATCTGTTGGCACACAACAATAAATGGTGAGGCCCCTCACAAACACTGCAACGTCGTGGCTCGGGACAATTACGTTCGAAGTGATTGCCCAAGCAACCGAAACACAGGCTCTTACGCTTCACTATGCGTCGCCGCTCGGTGACGTGCAGGTTTCGCCACTGCTGACATCTCAGCAGGTCATGCCCCGTATGGCCACACTGTAAACAGGTCGATGACCTCTCGACCACGGCGACCCCCGCCAAACGCGCCATATCGCGTCCCCGCGACTGCTGCGGTTGTCTGGGCTCCCCACATTCCGATGAGCCAGCAGACGAAAATGATTGCGCCCCAGATGGCGCCAAGTCCGCTTGTGATGTTTCTGCTACCCTAGCTTCATATTCAAGAAACCTCATTAAGTCCGTAAATTTAGGCACAGTGCTGCCATCTTTTTCTGCGGACACCCGCTCAAAACGTGACCTCACATCATTAGGCAACCTACCTAAAATAATGTGAACGAGTAAAAACGACCACTCGTCCACCGGTAAATCTAAAGTTCTAAGGGCATTACACGCCACAGTGACCGGGGTCAGCAACTGCAACCTTAGTTGAGCCCGGTCGGTTACCCTAGGTAACGTCAACAATTGAGACGCATGCGCATCCGCCAGTAAGCGCATGTTCTGATACCTATCATTTAATAAGCCCCACGCTATATCATAATGATCATCCTCTACCCTGAGGTGCTGGATGAGCGACCTTGCTTCGCCCTCCAATGTTGACATCAAATATGCCATCTTTTGCCCCTTTGATAAATCTACCCTAGAATTTACTAATGAATTAAACATATTTTTAAAAGAAACCCATTCTTGAATTTTCCCATTAAATTTATTTAGTTCTAAACTAATCAAACTACCAGACACGCCATCTACCGGTTGAGGCGTGACAACTACAGGACCTCCTGAATTTTGCCTCTTTAAATCAGCAATATTATTTGACTTTATAACCAGCGTCTTACCAGTGGCGCCATCTATTGGTCTAGGTATGCTAACAACCGGGCTGCCCGATTGTCGCTTTTTGATCATGGAGGCCGCCTCTGTTATATCATCATAAATCCCTTTTATCTGGGCTAAATCAGTAACATACCTCTTCAAAGGCTCGTCACTTTCCTGCAGTGCTGCCACAGCCGCCTCTGCGTCAGCCAGCCGCTGATGCATCCGCTCGGCTCTCTCCAGGATTGCATTGTCGCGATCCGAACGAGAAAGCAATCCCTGGACGGTTGTAAACCAACGGAGCTCCTTCGCCAACGCAGCCTTGTAAGACTTGGACATCATGCCGCAACAAACCGGGAAATGTATAAATAAAAACTATTTAGCAAACACCCTGACAAGGCACAAAATACAGAAGCAGTGCTCAATAGATACCCTACCTATAAATATAATTTAATTAGCAAATGTACTTCCCAATTACAATACTATGTAGTGTACCGTCCCGGTAATACAAACAAACAAATAGGTTACCTACCTATTACAACATTACCAAATTTAAATTATATTTGGTGTATACAATACACACAAACCCGAATGCACATTCCACTATGCAACTGTATACATACTTGTAAGTACATACATTCAAGCCAAGATAACATTATGTTAGCTAACAAGTTGATTTCCAAATCTATAATATAAACCGTTATATGATTATGTTATTGTAGTACAAGAACACCTGATATGTACTAAACTATCAAATTATACTGATATTACTGAACCACATCAATGTGGTACCCTCCGGTAATCAATTATCTACTCAAAGCACTAAACATATCCAATGTAATTGCTACATCCATAACATGTACATTACAACCATGTAAAGCCTAGCTATGTTAACAGTTCAATGACCCTGGGGCCGCCCAGTTCCGCTGTTTATATGTATATAATCCAAAGGTTTATTAGGTGGATTAACCACACTCTGGTTACCAAAGCTTGTTTGATAAAAACGCTCGTTGCTACCACAAATTGTAGCTTACAAAAAGTGGTAATACTGACTAGTGACGGGCATCGGCGTCACTAGTGCGAGGATTCCATAACCACGTTCAGACACCACTAATTGTATGCTAAAGGGCGATACTTGCAGCTGGAACAGGGGCCCATAAGCTGTCCCAGATTTATAGTCTACAAGTATCTTATATTCTACAGTAGATAATATAAAATGTCCTACCAGACAGTTGTATGATGACGTCATCCACTGATCATCGCTCGAAGACCCTCCACGTGGACTCCAAGGCGTGTCGGTGCCGTGACACGTTGATCACCTTCCACGATGAATCTAAACACAAACCTCCTACCCCGGGATGCATCCGAACCCAGAAGAAAATTAACAAGTCCACTTGTCGGAAGCCGCGTGGACACAGGTTATGTCACACACACACAGGAAATTCACTCAAAAGTGGCCTTCACGCCAAAATATCATCAGCCCCTGATTCACTTATGTTCTTTACGGTGTCCGCACCGATTTCCCTTGGGTTAAATTGTTAATCTCACATTTTATAAATCGTCCGCGATCTGTACCAATTTCCACGTCCCTCGTTTTTTGACAGCTCCAAGTCCATAGACAAAATATATAGACCATTGATGGATGCGTTCCGAAATATACATTTTATTCTGAACAATTGTTGCTATTATTATTTTGGTTTCTTTCTTAGATACGTTTTCTTTTACATCGTTTTTTTGTTAAAGATTTACTGTAAAATGCCAAAGTTGTCTGTACAACAATAGCTATGAAGATTGTTTGTAGTTTTATGTTTGTTAGTTTTGATTTGTTTACATAAAAAACGTTCTACAGTAAAGTAAAAACTTACTGATTACTATAGACACAGATACAATGTTGTTAATGTTGTCGCCAATTTTAGAAGCAAATTCCAAACAGTTTTGCTAGTGATTTTTAAGTCTTTTCAACAGAAGTTCCTAAAAAAAAAGATGTAAAATTATGAAATAAAATATTGTTTTGCACAAAATAAACTTGTTTTTATTTCAAAATCATTAAAATACGAACAATAAATATGGTCATAATTACAAAATTATTTAAATGTTGGTGGAACAAAGGCATAAATGTACTTACCGTATTTTGAAAAAATGTTAATAACAATTAACAAAAAAATATTTGATACCTGCAAAGTACATGGCCATATTCACAAATAAATGCAAAGACGAATAATACGACACGAAATGAAAAAAAAAATTAAAATGGCTCTCCTGTAAAATTACAAAAAAAGCAGTAGAGCCCTTGTACCACCGAAGGTGCGAATTATAATGGTATTAGTATCAATTTATTGGTTTCGTAGAAGCATCGCTTCAATATAAAAAACCATAAAATAGGCCTTAAAACAACATCTCAAGTAGCATGCAAAACCAAATTTTGGTTTTCAAAACAAAAAATCCTTATAATGGATACAAATATCATAATTTACTTGCAAATACCATATAGCTAGTTCTCTAAAGTTATTAAAAACAGTAGACACGTACTTCTAAATAAACTAGAATATATAGTGTTATTTTAGCCCGTGTACTTTTACTGAATCAAAATATGTCCACACCGTAATTTGTGAAAATACGCGTTTAAAAGTTCGAAAACGCGTTACTAAATAGAATTCACTTAACCCTTCCCTGCCGTTGCGGGGAGTGAACTAGTTTCTGTTAAGAGGCCGGTGCAAAATTAATTATCCATACAAACTATGAATATAAATAAAAAAGTATTACTTGTAATCGATATATATTTCGACCCACTTGTGGTCGTCGTCAGTCGAATTGTAACAATAGATATTTGACATATAATATAAAAAATAAAAAGACAGATTGGTGACATTTACACGAATTCTAAACTATTGGAAAGGGGTGGAGGAATAACAGGAAGATAAGTTGTGAGAAAGAATGTTTGTGAGAAGGGGTGATAAGATTTGTGAGGGGTTGTAAGAGATGACGAGTGTATACTATGTATGTTATTGGACTTCTTCGACCGCCGCCGTTAAAGAAAGAGCTTATTCCGTGCGCTCCGTATTAATAAAATATTTTACGCGTTCACAGCTATCTATAGTTATTGCGAAGTATATATTCGTAAAGCCTCAACTTATAGTTACAAAGTGTCGAAAACGCCAAATCTCTAGTTATTCCAATTGGAAAGATATAAACAAAAACATTTCTACAATTTCTATTTGACCGTTACGAAACCTGACATACCTCTAGCCACGCCACGCTGATTCCGCTCGAAGACCGCTGCCGACGATAAGCGAATAACCCGACTGCAACGTGTACGACAAGGACAACAATATTGCAGAAGGCAAGGGTGAGCAAGAGACATAGTACTTTTACCTACGAATACTCGATTATGGATTACTCATCCTCTGGAGTGTGATACACATTTTCGCCTCATCAATAACCTACCGATACGGCCGAGTCGTTTAAGCGTCACCTACCAACCCGAGGATCCCCAGTTCGATTCCCGTGCAGGCATATTTCTTTTTCTAAATTATTATGCCTCTACAACGATCACCAACCAATACTTCATCTGCAGAGCGTGATCAAAATCAATTTTTGGACTTGGACACACCAAAAAATAATTCGACGTCAAACATTACCATCAGGAATAAAATTCACAAATCAAATGAATATTTGGAAGATCTGTTTTCCAATCTTAGAATTGAAATGAGGGAAATGATAGACAACATGCTGTTGGAACAAAATGCTCGAATAACAGTCTTAGAGAACCGCATCGATAGCCGCATCACAGAACTACGAAATCAAAACATTGCTATCCAAACAAGTAGCAAGGAAATTGAATCATCAATTGGATTTGTTTCGCAACAAATTAAGGATTTAAACACGAAAATAAGTAACTTAGAAGATGACCGCAACAAAACAGCCTCAAAGATTAACCAGTTAGAGGATAAAATTGAGAGTATGGAGCGAAACGACCGTAAGTATTGCATTGAGCTGAGAAAAGTGCAGAGAAAACATAAAGAAACAAAAGAGGACTTGTTCTCCATCATTCGAAACCTATTTAAAAATCTCAAACTGGAACTACACGACAGTGAGATAAAAGATGTATATCGATTGCCCAGTAAGACGGATCAAGACGTTGGAGCTATTATCGCAGAGCTGTCTAACACCTTAACTAAGAAAAATCTTTTTGATGCAATAAAGAAACAGAACAGAACCTCGGAGAAACTGAACTCGCGTCACTTGGGACTGGAATGGCCAAAATATCCTATATTTGTGTCTGAGTACCTCACGGCTAAGTCTAAAAGATTGCACTTCCTGGCGCGCGATTTTAAAAAGACCGAAAATTACAATTTCTGTTGGACAACAAATGGAAATATTTTTCTTAGAAAAGAAGAAGGTTCACCGCTCATTTTAGTAAAAAATGTAGAAACCCTCGACTCCTTGAAGAAAAAAGTATGACTAAATCTGTGCATGAAATTCTACTGTAGTATATTATTAAGTTGTATCTCTTTTCTGTCACTTATGTCTCAATATCGCTTAATTTTTTGTAATATCCACACACTTCACAACAAACACACGTACACTAACAATTATTTTTGGTTCAAAAACAGTTTTTATGTCTTGTTTCATCCTGCATTTCGTTGCTGCGTTTACGTCAAACTTGATTTTACTGTGTTAATTTTTGCTTTTTTGAATTCTGGCTCTCAAAACACTCATTTATGGCCTACAGTCTTGGAAACCGTGAATCCTATTTCTGAATCCATACTCTATATTTTATTTTATTTATTATGATTAATATACAACAAATTGCAAATGATATAGATGATTACTCTATCTCTACGTCTTATGAAACGGATACTACAACAGCAACAAAACTGCTAAACACTCAAGCCAGAAAGTTACGCGTATTGTGTCAAAATATCAGAAGCATAGATCGTAATCTCGCCCAATTTGAAGTATTTATGGCCCAATTACAAGTCGACCTTGACGTTATTGTGCTTACGGAGTGCTGGGTAAATAAACTAACTATACCTCCTTCCCTAAGAAATTATACGTATTATGCAACAAAAAATTGTTATACACAAAATGAAGGAGTTGTAGTTTACATAAAAAATGATCTTCAGTGTAAAGTTACCGAGCCGGAATTTTTGGAAGGCAATTGTCTACTTATAGAATTCGGTAATGATACTGCAATTGCTGGAATTTACCGTCCATCTGGTATAAAAAAAACAGAGACCTTTTTAAAATCTGCAAACAAACTACTAACTTCTCTATCAACTTTCAACAATATAGTCTTCATTGGTGACATTAACATCAATATAAGACCTGAGACTATTGAAGAACCTGGTCTGGATTACCTTGAATCATTTTCTATGCTTGGCTTGTTACCTGCTCATACTTTTCGTACTAGACAAAAAACATGTTTGGATCATGTCATGCTAAAAACGAAATTACCTTCAGTTACGTGCGTCATACAAACAACTATGACTGATCATTTCACAATCTGCTTAGCACTTGGCTCTGCACCATCAAAAAGCAGCAAATTAACTAAGCTAAGTAAAAACGTGAACATTAATAAAATTGTGACCGATCTCGAAAGCTCTGACTATACAGACATTCTCCAGGCTACGGACGCCAACGTTGCTGCGGTCACGTTAGTCAATAAGTTAAAGACAGTAATAGATGAGAATACAACTATTAAACCTATTCCTCGTAGTAAACGTATTATAAAACCGTGGATCACTCCAGGTCTATTGCGTTGTATAAAAAACAGAGACAAAATGTACCTGAAACATAAAAAAAATCCCACAAATGAAATATTAAAGACCACTTTCCTAAGATACAGAAACTTCTTCAATTCATTATTAAGAAAAGTTAAACAATCGTATCACAAAGCAGAAATTGAAAAAGCTTCCAAGGACCCCAAGAAGATGTGGAGCTTAATCAGAGATGCTGCAGATTTAAATTCGCAAAAAAAGTCTAATACTGATTTGCTGTCTCAGGGAGACCCTGACACATCAATTAATAATGCTAATAATTATTTTGCAAGTGTCGGAAAGAATCTCGCTAAAATTATAGAAAGACATAGAAATATAAATACACCTAGTATAGTCCCAGGAGAAAAAACATTAAATTCATCTGCCAACTCCTTCATACTACTAGAAACTGACGAGAATGAAATTGCAACTACAATTAAGAATATGAAATCTAGCTGTGCAACAGGCTGGGATGATATATCCACTAAAATTATTAAATCGGCCGCACATATTTTAACTCCGATGATTACCCATATTTGTAATCTTAGTTTTAGCACCGGTGTTTTTCCAGATTGTTTTAAGAGAGCTCTAATCCATCCTATTCATAAGTCTGGAGACAGAGAGGATGTGAACAATTATAGACCGATCTCAGTTTTACCGGCTTTATCTAAGATTTTGGAGCGTCTTATGAATAAAAGATTAATCTCTTATTTAACAAAGTTTAAATTAATATCACACAATCAGTTTGGCTTCATTCCTGGTAAATCCACTGAAGATGCTGTGCTGAAACTAACCGAGCATATTGCAAAAAAGTTAGACCACGGTGAAAAGTGTATTGGAGTATTTTTAGACCTATGTAAGGCCTTTGACACGGTCTCTATTCCTATACTTCTAAATAAAATGGAGCGCTTGGGCATCCGTGGTTTGCCTTTAAATCTTTTTGCGGATTATTTATCACAAAGAATGCAACGAGTTAAAATTGGAGACCACGTTAGTAGAGATGCCTCACTGAACTACGGTGTGCCCCAAGGTAGCATTCTGGGGCCCAGTCTTTTCATAATTTACATTAACGATCTGTGTAATCTGTCACTGTCAAATGGTCAAATAATCACTTATGCGGATGACACTGCCATAATATTTGATGGAAAGGACTGGAAAACAGCTGTAGGTAATGCCGAGGGTGGTCTCAGGTCAGTGGTTAGTTGTTTAGAGTCAAATATACTAACTCTTAATATCGAAAAATCCAAATTTCTTGCATTTTCTATCAGAAAGGATGTATCGGTAAACCTGACACTAAGAGCCCATCGCTGTAATAGCTCTAACGATTGCACTTGTCTAGCGCTCGAACGCGTACCTTATATTAAATATCTCGGGGTTCACATTGATGAACAATTGAATTTTCATCATCATCTTCGTACTCTCTCTGGTAGGATTAGGAAACTTATTGTAATATTTAAAAAGCTTAGACATGTGGCAGATAACAATTTACTCATCACAGTCTATTACTCCCTGTGTCAATCTCTCATTCAATACTGTATATCGGTCTGGGGCGGTTCAGATAAGACTTCTATGCTGCAAATCGAGAGAGCTCAGAGAGCAGTCCTGAAGGTGATGACTTTTAAGCCATTTCTCTATCCTACGCAGCAATTATTTGCCAACTGTGAAGTCTTAACAGTACGACAGCTGTTTATCCTTAACGTAATTCTAAGACAACAAAGGCTTTTGCCATATAATCCTAATCTTCTCAAGTCTAAACGTAGAAAGGATCGAGTTTGTGACAATAAACAGTATAATACATCATTTTACTCTCGCTTTTTCGGTGTACTTGGTCCCTATTTGTACAATAGACTAAGCAAAATTTTATCTCTTTACGATCTATCGCAGCTGGAATGTAAAAGGGGTATGATTAGTATGCTGAAAACATTTACCTACAACCAAACAGAAGATCTTCTAAAAGTCTCCGAATAGATTTTAATTACGTATGACGTACAAACATATAATTTTTTTGTAAACGCACCCTGTTTCTTTTCTCTTCTCACACACTCACACATACACTTACACATCCTCTCACATATACACACACATACTTACATACACTCATGTTTATTTTTATATAATTTTGTAAATGTAAAAACGCTTTAATAAATTGCATGCTTTTCTCTTTTTCGGCTACCTGTATTAATTAAACTGTGTCCCTACGAGCAGAAGCAACTGACTCTTAAATGACAGGCTTTGCCTTACTTAAGTTTCAGTTGAACATATTATTTTTTGTGAATACCTTAGCCTTAACATTGTTATTTTTTAGGTTAAGATTTTTGATCCAATAAATAATTTTGTATTTTGTATTGTATTGGGGAATGTGTGTGTTATGTTTGTCTGTTGGTTAGTGTTGTCTATTCAGTCCTGGTCCGTAGTGAGCACCAAGTGACCAGATGTATGAGGACTCCCATGTTCTAAGTTCTATGTCAGTCAGCGGGGGATGGAATGATTTGATGACACGAACGGTGAAGCAGTTGTTGAATGTTTGGTTATGGGATCTGGCGTGTGTGGGAATGGGTAACGTGTTGTTGTGTATAGTATCTGTTGTGTGTCGGTGATTATTCATGCGTATGTGTAGTGCAGTTCTTGTTTCACCTACGTAGAATGCCGGACAGTGCCGGCATTCTAGTAGGTAGATGCAGTTTTCTGTTTTACATGATGAGTTATGTTGTGCTTTGTATGTGTTGGTGGTGTGGTGAGTATTGATTGTTGTGTCTGGTTTAATGAGGTGGCAGGTTTTGCAACGCGGCCGTCGGCATGGTGTTGTTCCTTGTGATGTTATAATAGTTTGGTTGTGTGTGTGATTTGGTTTAGTTTTAGATAATAATGATTTTAGATTTGTGTTTTGTCTGTAAGAGATCTGTGGGTTTGAAGGGAGTAAGTTTTTTGTTTCATCGTTTTGACGGAGTATGGGAATGAAGTCGTTAATGAGTTGTGTGAGTTTATGGCTGCCCTGGAAGTATGTGGTGACAAGTCGTGGGTAATTAGATGAATTGTTTTTTCTGTTTTGTGGGTTGTGGAATCTTGGTCTGTTATATATGTGTTTCTGAAGAAAGTGTTCGGGATAGTGTCTGTTACGGAGGCTTTGGTGTATTTTGTTGTGATAATTATTAAGGGTGGCTTGGTTGCTGCATATCCGACGGCCGCGAAGTGACAAAGAGTATGGAATTGATTTTTTTATGTGTGGTGGATGACAGCTGTTGAAGTCAAGGTATTGTAGTTTGTTTGTAGGTTTAAAGTGTACTGACGTAGTGATTTGGTTGTTTCGATCTAATGATAAGTCGACGTCTAAAAAGGTGATTTTGTCTGATGAGATGTTATGGGTGAATTTGAGTGAAGAATGGTTGTTGAGTCTGTCAAGAAAGTCGGTCAGGGAGTCAATACCGTGTGGCCAGATCATGAACACGTCGTCAATGAACCTCTTCCACACAAGGGGTTTCTGGGGCTCACTCGCTAGGAACGTAGTTTCAATTGAGTTCATAAATACATTCGCATAGCTAGGAGCCATCCGAGTTCCCATCGCAGTCCCTTTAGTTTGATGGTAGAATTTGTTTTCGAATGAGAAGTAGTTGTTTCGTAGAATTATATTTGTGAGAGATGTGATGAAGTCGGTTGAAGGATGATGGGGTTGTGGTCGGGTATTGAGATGGGAATGAAGAGCTGCAAGACCAGCATCGTGTGGGATGTTTGTGTATAGCGAAACTACGTCTATGGTGACAAGATACAATTTTGTGTGATTTGGTAGTTGTAGTGATTGAATGATTTGGAGGAAATGGTTCGTGTCTTTGATATGGGATGCTAAGTCTTTCACTATTGGTTGCAGATGATAATCGACATAGGCTGATATACGTTCCGTGGGTGCGTCGTATGAGGCAACTATAGGTCTGCCAGGATGATTAATTTTATGTATTTTAGGCAAGGTGTGAAAATGGGGAGTCTTCGGATGGCTCGGTATCAGAAGCTTAATGTCAGATTCTGATAAACCTTCGGTTGGACCCCTTGCGAGGAGTAGGTCACCGACTAATTCCACAATCTGGTCACACGGGTCACCTGGTGCAACAGTGTAAAAAGTCGAGTCGGTGAGTTGTCGGAGTCCTTCGGTTACGTAGTCTGTCTTGTCTATAATTACAGTTGTCGATCCTTTGTCTGCTTGTGAGATGATTATGTCATTATTATTTTGAAGTTTGATTAGTGATTGCCTCTCTTTGTACGTTAGGTTCGGCGTTGTATCTTGGAGATTGTTTATAAATCTATCGTCTGAAAGTTTTGCGAGGATGCTTGATAGGAATATTTCAATGGGATGGTTTGGGGGTAGTGGAGGTGGTTCGTTTGGAGAAGGGGGCTTGAACTTAAGTAGAGCTGGATGAATGTTTTGGTTATTTTGGTGTGTATGAGTTTGCCAGTAATGTTTCCATTTTATGTTGCGACCAAATTTAACGAAGTCATTCATTAGTTTAATCCTATCAATCTTCTTGGTAGGGCAGAATGACAGTCCTTTATTTAGTAGTGCTATATCATCGGGAGTTAATAAAGTGGAAGAAAGATTTATTACGGTATCTGAATCTGGTTTTTGGTTGTTTTGGGTACAAGGTGGAGGAGGAATGGAAAATAAGTTCGAAAAGTTTATTGGCGTGAGGTTGAGATCTGAAGGTGCGTCATTGTGGTGATATATTATGGGTAGGTTGACATTGTTTCGTTTGTAATATATTTTTAGATTTTGTAGTTTTGTTAACAACCTAGATTGTTCTTTTGAAAGAGTGTTGTTGGCGTTTAAAATGATTGTTTGTATTTTTAGAAAAAGGTGGGGGTAAGCAATGAGGCTGATTTGAAGGAGTGCATCAAGTTGGTTTTTTTGGTTAGTACATAGGTACATATATTGTCTGTAAAGCATGTGTGTAGTATTCAGTGCGTTTACATAATTGACCATGATCATATTGGGTCTGATGATTGGTGGAATAGCATGGAGGGCTATTTTTGGGATGAGTCCTGTGATGTACGTGTCTAAAATAATAAAGAGTGGTTGCGAACCGCCCGCGCATTCAACACTTCCGGTGGGAACCTCGTGGAGAGCGGGCGTGTTGCAGGCGCACTAAAAGTTACACTTGGTTTAATTTTAATACCTTTACCTAAGTGATTGCCTATAGTGAGACAGCACAAAACTGGCGACGAGGATAAAGAACGTGAGTAAATACTTACATTCCACACGACTACAATGTAAACCTGGAGTTATCAGACGAAACTTTTATAACCATGACGAAAGTACCTACATGTTTGCGTTTATACAAATCCCTGATCAAATAACGTTTTTTAAGGAAAGGGATGCAGGATCATTACTACAATAATTCTAAAGTAGCTACTTATGTAAACATTCTTGATTTTTTTTTGCTTATCGGTACCAATTAGGTACTTATAGTGCTTGGAATTACCTAATTATTTAGCATACTACACAATCACAATGCATAACATTTTGTGATCCGCCTTGATAACAAAAGGTTTACCCACGTACATATAGTCGTGAAAATGAAGCTAATATATACCAAAATAAAATTTAACTTTGTTTCATTGTTGTATAGTCGGTAATAGCCATTAACTTGATTAATTTTAAGATAATGGGGACATACATACATACCTAAGTACCAAACTAAAACATGAATACGTATAGATTTTTACTGATATTTACATTTTTTTAATCTTCGTTTAATTCTTGCTAATATTGATTTTCATTCTAGTCTGCAGGATAAATAAGTAAATATCTACCTACTTATGCGATAATTTTAATATTATCTTAGTATCTGACATTTTTAAGTTTAGTTTGTGACTACTTTTGGTGAATTCCGACTAAACATACAACAAGATGTGCCTGTATATATTAGCCAAGTCGGGATAATCCGACCGAGTAAAGTACACCGTACAATAGCGAACGAGTGAAAACTCGTCAAGTTTACATAGACTGACATATTCGACATGTTAGTGTATAACATGTTGAAAATGTTAGTTTATGCTATTAATAGGTAGTTCCAAAGTTTAATTGAGATTGCTTCAAAAAAAAAAAATAACAATAATAATAAAAAAAAAAAATTATAATAATAATAATATAATAATAATAATAATAATAATAAGCCTCTTAAAGTCCAACCCTACGTCCGAGCCGAACAGCAGGCCACGTGAGAGGCGGACAACGTGTACAAAACTTACACGGCTAACAGGGCAATGGCAAACTCTTAATGATGGTAAAGAATAATGGTGTACGTATAGGGCCGCTACCTGGGGGTGATCGCCAGGGCGCGTCTGGGGCTGGCGCTGGACGTGGCAGCATGCGAGCCGCCAGCACAAACCGTAGACTGGTCCAACCACCTGACCAGTCCGCCAATCAACCATCACCACCAGTTGGCTTGGTGTCGGCAGGGTCTTCACAGACCCAGCATTCGGCACTCGCCGCTGGTGAGAGAGTACGGCGCATGAGATGGTCTAGCGAAATGAATGCCAATGCCATGCGCGCGTACTTCAGAGCAACGGGGGGCAATACCGGTGCAACGGGATATCGAGCAGTAATGTTCCGCGAATTTCTGTTGCTGGAGCCATCGATAACTGTCACGGAACAAAACCTGGCGGACAGAGTTCGGTATATACAGCGCTCTAACGTATTTAGCGCTGCCGAACTCGAACAACTGAGACGCGAGACCGTTCCTGTAATGGATAATGCACCACATGTGGAAGATGTCTCTACCCAACCCAATGACAATGAAGAGACAGAACTTAATCCACAAAAACAAGCTCTTTGCTAAGATTCGGAAGCGAGTAGACGTGTCTGCTAATTGTTCTAAAGTTTTTTCTTATTTATTTTAATTCATAGTTGCAAATTTGTGATTGGTGGAAAGTGTTATTTTCGATTCCTTGTCTATCTTATTGTGTTTTTACGGCCGAACTCCTCCTGGTGGGCGGAGCTAGACTGAGATAGATAGTGTTTGTCAGGGATTCGAGTGCGCTGTGTCTCAAACAAACAGAAAAAGTGAATTGCCTAGTACTGGGTTTGAACTCGGGGCGTCCTGCGTGCTAGTCTGAGCGATTACCGTTGAGCCAAACGTGTTGAACTGCCGCGCGCAAAAATATCGCCTACATACAGCAGCGACGACGTCACCTATACACGGTCTGCGAGTTTGCTACGACCGGGCTGCTACGGGGCTACGAGCTGCTACGAGGTACGAGCAACTTTAGCGCTGCGCCGCCGGTCATTGTGCTAGACGTTGAGTCATTGAGTTGATACAATGAGTCTGTGTGGTGGCTGCAATCAGTTAATCAGCATTACTGATAAAATGTGTTGCTCTGTATGCGAGAAAACCTACCACTTTTCTTGTATTGGATTTACTAAAGACAACTTTTCGAAATTATCGTCAAAAAATAAAAACGCTTGGAAGTGCCCAGATTGTAAGCAGTCGAAAAGGCAAACGGAAAACGTGCCTGTACAAAAAGAGTCTTCCGCAGATGAATTTGTCCTCCAGTGTAATTTTACGGCCCAATTTGAAAAAATCGAAGGATTAATCAAATCGTCAACCATTCAACTTAAATCGGAAATGGAAGCTTTTAGGAAGGAACTGGAAGAATTAGCGAAGCTGCGAGTTTCGACTCAGTTCGTTTCCGATAAATGTGACGAAATAACAACTGAGTTAAAGTCTCTCCGTTTAGAAACCTCCGAACTAAGAGCTGAGAACATGAAACTAAAAGATAATGTTTTGACCTTGAATTCTAAGATGCTACAAATGGAGCAACAAGCCCGAGAATGCAATGTTGAAATTCAATGCCTACCGGAAAATAAGAATGAGAATCTTGCGAATACAATCATGCAGCTGGCTAAGGTAGTATCCTGCCCAATTGAGGAGAAGGATATTATGTCCTGTGTAAGAGTTTCCAAACTGGACCCAAACTCTACCAGACCCAGATCTGCCGTAGTAAAGTTTTCTTCCCCGCGCATGCGTGATACTTTGCTCTCGTCGTGCTTAAAATTCAACAAGACTAATTCCACGGACAAACTAAACACGTCTCACCTCGGCATAGGAGGAGATAAGCAGCCAATCTACTTAGCCGAGCATTTATCTCCGAGCAATCGTACCCTGCAGGCTCAAGCGCGTGTATTCAAGAAAGAGAACGGATATAAATATTTATGGGTGAGGAGCGGCAGAATCCTATTGCGTAAGGATGATTCGTCTCCAGCAATATGGATAAAAAATTGTGATTTCCTTCAAACCCTCCTTGTCCCTAAAGCGTCTTAAATTTTCCCCTCTTTTTAGTTAACAGTATTTTTTAGACTTAGTTTATTACAGGCCTTGATTTAGAAATATATTACCAAAATTGTCGCAGTATTCGTGGCAAGCTGCAAAACCTGTATTTGACTAGTCTAAGTAGAGATTATGATGTTATTGTACTCACGGAGACTTGGCTGAATGAGAGTGTGTTTGATGCTGAAGTACTAAATGATAATTATCGTGTATACCGTCGCGACCGTAATTGTGATATAAATAATAAAAAAGATGGCGGTGGAGTATTGATAGCAGTGTCAAAAATGCTTGAATCATCTCGGCAGTCCTCGTACGAAAGTAATAACGAAGATATTTGGGTAACCGTTTCAGTTAATGCCGATAAAGAAATAAGACGAATTAATATTTGCGCTGTCTATCTGCCTCCACCGGTGACTCCAGACACACTTGAAAATCAGCTAAATTCTCTAAGTGACGCTCTTTCCATAATGGATGACTGTGATACATTGATATTGGGCGACTTTAATTTAAGTCATATACCCTGGCAACTTATCCGTGGGCAGGCAAACACTACAGAAACATCTCCTTGTCTAACAAACTCCAGATTAGACCAATTGTTGGGCGACTTTCTATCTCTGAATAATTTATCTCAATTTAACGTTGTGAAAAATAGTAAAGATAAAATTCTGGACTTAGTACTTTGTAATGTCACGACTATAAATACAAAAATTTCTGATCCTCTTTCCAAGGTTGATGAACTCCATCCTCCCCTTCTCGTTACAATGAATTTTCCTGTAATCAATTATCTAAAGAAAAAGAGTGCTTTAAAATATAATTTTCACAAAACAGACTACTCTGTAATAAACCGTGAATTAAATGCATTTGATTGGCGAACACATTTAACTTTATTTTCAGGTGTTGACGATATGGTAGATGAATTTTATCGAATATTAAACAGTATTATCAGCAAGCATGTTCCACTTTCTAAACTAAAAAATTATAAATATCCTGTGTGGTACTCTCACAGCCTCATTAAATTATTAAAGGAGAAGGAAAAATTCCGGCAAAAATATAGGAAATATAAAAACCCGTTAGACCATTCTGATTTCATTGAAGCAAGAGCAAGATGTCATAATCTGATCAGGGATTGCTACGCATCTTATCTTAAGTCAATTGAAAGCTCAATCTCCAGCCACAATATCAAGGCGTTCTGGTCTTTTGTAAAATCTAAACGAAAAAGGGCCGAAACCTTGCCCAACATCATGAAACTGAATGGTGTCGAATATTCTGCTCCTTTACCTATATGTAACGCATTTGCCGATCATTTTTCTTCCGTGTTTGATGGTGATCAGACTAATTCTAATTTCCAGGCTCCAAATCCTATTCCAAATTCAAATACATTAGGTTATGTCAAAATAACACCCGAAATTATAGAAAAGGCTATAAAAAAGCTTGATAGAAACCGATAAATTACCAGCAATTTTTGTAATAAACTGTTCGGAAAGCCTTTCTCAACCCTTAAATATAATTTTTAATAAATCTCTTTCTGACGGGGTTTTTCCCCGGGTATGGAAAATGGCCAATGTGTTGCCTATTCCAAAGGGTGGGAATGCCAATGATATTAAAGACTATCGACCTATATCTATTCTATGCATTCTAGCAAAGGTTTTTGAGTCGCTAATTTGCCCTTTATTGACTGGTCACGTCAAATTACTTCTAACTCCAAACCAGCACGGCTTCCGAAGTAAAAAATCAACTTGTACCAACCTTGCCAGTTTCGTTTCTGATCTTCAAGAGGCTGTTGACGCTGGTATGCAGGTTGACGCTGTTTACACTGACATAAGCAAAGCTTTTGATAGGGTAAACCACAGTCTGTTAATCCAGAAGCTTTATAACATTGGTGTATATGGGAATCTTTTGAACTGGTTCTCATCGTATCTCTTTTTAAGAAGTCAAAGGGTCATCGTTTGTGGCTATGAGTCCGATACCTTTGCTGCACCATCTGGCGTGCCTCAAGGCTCCCACTTGGGTCCTGTCTTATTTTCTATATTTATTGATGACCTAGCCCACGAGATACACCATTCCAAGTTCTCGTTCTTTGCCGACGATCTTAAAGTTTATAGGACAATTAAAAATTCTGAAGATTCGTCTCTTTTACAAAACGATTTAGATCGAATATCTCAGTGGTCTGTTGCTAATAAATTACTTCTTAACACGAACAAATGCAAACACATCAAGTTCACCCGAAAAAAGTCCCCACTTTCTACATATTACCGCATTTCTGGCATTGATCTCGAAGAAGTAAACGAGATAAAAGACTTGGGTGTTATTATTGACAAAAAGTTATCCTTCATTGCTCATATTGACAGTATAACTAAAAGAGCTTTCAGAATGCTTGGATTTATTTGGAGGAATTGCAAAAAATTTAAAACTATAAGTGCCCTCAAAATAACGTATAATGCCACTGTACGGAGCATACTTGAGTATTGCTCAAATATTTGGAATCCCTACTACCGTTCTCATAGGGACAGAATCGAGAAAATCCAAAGACGATTCTTGTATTTTCTTACAGTCCATCAGAAAAAACTCAAAGAAATACGTTCTTATGAAAAACGGTTGGAATTCTTCCAAATAAATTCTCTCGAAAGCCGTCGCTGGATGTCGGACCAGATATTTCTATTTAAAATTTTGAGAGGTTTTGTAGATTGTCCGCAAGTGTTGGCAAATATAAGTTTATCGGTACCACGAAAAAATTCTAGATTAATAAATCGTCGCACACTGGCATTAAAAAAATCTAAAACCAACCTAGGGCATGAGAGTATTGTAAATAGAGTTTGCCGCGCACATAATTTTGTTGTAAAAGATAACAATAGCATAGACATCAACTTTATGTCGTTTAGTTCTTTTAAAAGTTCATTAATTAAGTAATTTTTGGTAAGTTTAATATGATTTTGTGATTCTTTTTTTTTTTTTTTTTTTCTTTCGTTGTGTTATATTTTATATATATAAATAATTAATGTTTAAACGAGCAGCACTGGTTGGCGGAGGACGAGACGTCTCCAGAGCCGAGACGGGTGCGTCTCTGCTTCCGCCAACTGGCGTCACACGTCACTCCTCTCATTTTTATTGCATGCAGTGTTTACCTATAATTGGAGTTACACTCTATTCCTACTGTACGCTAGATTAATTGTATGTTGTTAAGTGTATCATCTGTTGGTAGACCAAATAAATAAATAAAATAAATAAATAAATAAAATGTCGCCGAAGAAAACATTACAGAAATGGTCTCCCAGGATTTAGAGCAAATGAGGAACATATTAGAAGAGACGATTGTAGAGTATCGCCAAGTGCCTCTGGAACTGAGGCCTCGGCTTCCCCGAGTGCCTCTAAGCATCAAGGTTCGGGATGTCGTTGGAGCCATTAATCAGGTGCTGCCACCATTCCTGGAAAGCAGCATCGATCTCTGGGATACGGATACGATTCTATTCGGCGCCGCTATGGCAGTTTGCCGGATAGTTGGCGTTCGTATGCCAGGTACTGGAGCAATCACTCCCAGAAGTGGTCAGATCCCAGCCTGGCAACGCAGAATTAACCGCCGTATCACCAGAGCAAGGATCCTTATCGGCAAACTGACCCGCTTCAGGTTAGGCAACACGAGGCCTAGAGTGATGCGCTTTGTTACGGAGGCATTTGCTGGGCAAGACATTGATATGTCCCACCCAGACTTTACCCAAAACGTAACAGAGCGCATCGACTACCTGAAGCAGAAGATTGCTGCTTGGGGTAAGCGATTAAGGCGATACTCCGAAATGGTAAAGAGGCACCAACATAATCGTCTTTTCGAAAGTGACCAAAAGAAGTTTTACAGAACTCTGGAGCGTCCGGAAATTAGATCGATAGGCGCTCGACCGGAGCAAGCTGATGTAGTCGCCTTCTGGCGAAGCCTATGGTCACAGCCTGTCACTCATCGGGAGGGCCCGTGGTTCGAAGCTGTCGAGGGAGCATGTGCGTCTATCACGCCAATGAACCCAGTCAGAATCTCGAAGGAGGACGTAACTGCTGCGGTCCGTAAAGCCCCGAACTGGAAAAGTCCAGGACCAGACGGACTGCAGCATTACTGGCTAAAAGGATTCTGGCGTTCCCATGCTACCCTCGCAAGGCAGTTCCAACAGGCCCTTGACGATGGTACGCTCCCGAACTTCTTAACTACAGGAGTCACTCACTTAGCTCCAAAAAGCGAAGATACCGCGGATCCATCGAAATACCGCCCCATCACGTGTCTTTGTACTATATACAAGACGCTTACTTCCGTTCTGAGCTCCAAGATTTCTCAACACATTGTTGAAAATCACATCATCTCGGACGCTCAGAACGGATGTAGGGGCGGTAGCCGCGGTAGCAAGGAGCTACTCCTCATTGACGCGGTCGCTGGCAAACTGGTCAGACGCAACCGTCGGAATTTCTCCGCCGCCTGGATAGACTACAAAAAGGCTTTCGACTCGGTCCCCCATTCATGGCTCCTAAGGATCCTTGAGCTGTACAAAGTCGAAAATACAGTTCGACACTTCCTTGAAGCATGTATGGGGCAATGGAGTACTATCCTTAGTCTCGCAGGCGAGAAAATGATGGATGCCGATGACCAAATACGGATAAAGAGGGGTATTTTTCAGGGTGATTGTCTGAGCCCGCTTTGGTTTTGCTTGTCACTGAACCCTTTGAGTCAGCTTTTGGAGGAATCAGCGACGGGCTTTCAGTTTCGGAGGGGAGGAATGTGGATATCGCACCTTCTCTACATGGATGACCTGAAGCTTTTTGGCCCCACAGCTCAGAAACTGGAGGAGTTGTTGAAGATCACTGATGACTTTAGCAACTCCATCAGAATGGAGCTAGGAGTCGAGAAGTGTGCGGTCTTGCATGTGGAGAGGGGACATGTTGTTCGCTCCGATGGAGTCGATATCGGCTCCAATCGATTGAAAACCCTTTCCGAGACTGAAACATACCGGTATCTGGGCATGTCCCAAACAATCGGTGTGAATGAAGCAGACATGAAACAAGCCGTTCGTGGGGTATTTTATAATCGCCTGACAAAAGTGCTTGAGAGCTTTTTGTCGGGCGGAAATAAGATACGAGCTTATAATGCTTGGGTCATGCCTGTTCTCATGTACACATTCGGAGTGCTCAGATGGACTCAGACCGAACTAGATGCTCTGGACAGAAAAGTCCGCACAACCCTGACCCTTCATAGGATGCATCATCCGAGATCGTCGGTCATGAGACTGTATCTCCCGCGGAAGTGTGGTGGTCGAGGCCTTTTAAACGCCAAGACTATGCACAACCGTGAGATATGCAGTCTCAGGGATTATTTCCTGTCGAGAACGGATGATGCAATCCATAAGGAAGTCGTGGCATGTGATAAAGGACTCACCCCTTTGTCCTTAGCCAGCGAGGAATGGCGCGACCCGGTTGTACTTAGCACCGCTGAACGAGAGTCAGTGTGGCGAGGAAAGGAATTGCACGGGAGGTTTCACAAGGCTCTTCACGAGCCTCACGTTGACAAAAAAAGCTCCCTGCATTGGCTGCGCTTCGGTGACCTCTTCGGGGAAACCGAGGGTTTTGTCTGTGCAATACAAGATCAGGTGATCAAGACGCGTAACTACCGGAAATACATTATCAAGGATGGGACCCAGGACATCTGCCGGGCATGTGCCCATCCTGGAGAATCTCTTCGACATGTTATTTCCGGTTGTTCCGCTCTTGCCAACACTGAGTATCTGCACAGACACAACCAAGTGGCCAAAATCCTTCATCAAGAACTCGCCCACAAGTACGGCCTCGTAAATGAGAAGGTGCCATATTACAAGTACTCACCGGCGCCAGTACTAGAAAACGACCGCGCCAAGCTCTACTGGGATCGGTCTGTCATCACGGATAGGACTATTCTCACGAATAAACCTGACATCGTGTTGATGGACCGGGCGCAGTCTCGGGTGTCTTTGGTGGATATCACAATCCCACACGATGAGAACCTCGTGAAAGCCGAAACCGAGAAGAGGAGGAAGTATCTCGACCTAGCTCACGAGGTTACCGACATGTGGGGCGTGGCATCCACCGAAATAATCCCAGTTGTTTTATCCGCGAACGGGTTAATACCAACCAGCCTCGAAACCAACCTGAGACGGTTGGGATTCCGTGGCAGTTCGCTTCCAGCGCGGATGCAGAAGGCGGTTCTGCTCGATACTGCTCGCATCGTTCGCCGGTTTCTTTCCCTGGGGCTCTGAACCTTGGTCGACTGTGCTTCTGCCGAGGGATGTACCGTTTCTCTCTCTTTAAATTCTTTTGGCCAAGAGGGAGAGACGAGATCAAAAATTCTCGAAATAATAATAATAATAATAAAAAAGAAGATTTTTTTTATTAAATATAAGATCATTTAAATAATTAAATATAATGTTATATAAATATAAGAATACTAAAAACAATGTGTGACTATTTGTAAAAAATAAATACCTAGGTACTTAGTTATCAAATAATGTACAATATTAAAACGTGCTATTAGATAAAACGGAATACTTAACAGTAGGTTCTAAGGAAAAAATCAAAGTTAGTTCTACCCACATTTTGCTTAATTGCCCTGAACCGAGACAAGTTTATGTACTTGCAGATCGTCCCATAATGTCATCTCAACTATCGGCAATAGAAAATTTTGACTGTGAAGGCGATTCAAGCTCATTAGGCCAGCGATGGGAAAAATGGAAACGCGCTTTAGACATTTATCTTATAGCTACTGGAATAGAAAAACCGATAAAAATGCGAGCAGTTCTTCTGCATACTGCCGGACTTGCATTTCAAGAAATTTATTATAATCTTCCTGGAGCGCACGTTGAAGAGACGGAATCGAACGACGTTTTTAAAATCGCAATAGAAAAGCTCGACGCGTACTTTTCACCCAAACAAAGTTTTGTCTATGAAAGGCATATTTTTAGGCTATTGAAGCAGGAAACAGATGAAAAGTTCGAAAAATTCTTGGTCAGACTGCGTAACCAAAGCTCTAAATGCAATTTCGCGCGAAAAGAAGATGATCTCATCGACCAAATTGTTGAGAAATGCAGCTCATCTGATCTAAGAAAAAAAATTCTGAAATTAGGAGATTCAGTCACAATAGAGCAAATTATTTTGGAAGCAAACTCGATTGAGACTGTCGAAAGACAATTGAAGGGATTTCAAGGAAAAACCAACCTTGACGTAAACAACATTGGAACTAGACCAAAAAACAACAGTATACGGTGTACTAGATGTGGGAGTTCATACCATGACAGTGATAGTGAACAATGTACGGCAAAAGACAAAACCTGTACAAAGTGTGGGTATAAAGGCCACTTTAGAAATCAATGTCGCACTAGGCAAGTAAAGCGAAAGGTGATGTCTGATGCTAGCAGATCACAGAATGCTAAAAAAAGTAAACTAAACGATCGTTCACTTAAACCATGGAACCAAAGTACTACACAAACCAAAGAACAAACGCATCCAATTCCACCAAATGTCAACTATGTTTTCCACATAGATGATGATGCGGAAATAACGTGTCAAGTTGGGGGTGTCAAAGTGAACATGCTTATTGATTCGGGGAGTACAACAAATATAATCGATGATAAAACTTGGGAATATTTGAAATCAAACGCGGTTGTTGCATCAAATCAGCAAAGAGATTCAGATCAGATTTTTATGGCATATGGATCCAAAGACCCGCTGGAGGTACTAGACTCATTCGAAGCAACAATCGCGATAGGACCCAAAAAACAATCCGCCAAATTTTATGTCATCAAAAATGGTACTCGAAATTTGTTGGGTAAAGAAACAGCCATGTCACTCAACGTACTTAAATTAGGGCGAGCCAAAATCTGTAGAGGAAGTTCAAAGCTTCCTGGGTTTTGTTAATTATATAGGAAAATGGATTCCAAATTTGGCCACAATTACAAAACCGATTCGCAAAATTTTAATTGAAATTTCCAGACACAGAGTATTGCTTAATTCTGAAAAGAAAAACAAGCACTTGCGTTTGCTGAATTGAAACGAGGTGTAAGTAATCTTCGCACCCTAATTTTTTGAAATTAAATGAAATGAAATATATTTATTTATGTAATGTAGGTATATATCAGATACAATTATTACAGGTGTAATGTATTGTTATTACAGGTTTAATGTTATATAATTAAATAATCTGTCTTTAGGTATTAGTTTTATGTAATAAATAATAATATGGGGAAATACACAGGGAAATAAAAAAGGTTGGGTTTACCTAAATTAAATAAAAAATACACTTAAATAATATTATAAATATATATTAAATATATGCCTAACTCCGCCCATTCGATTAGTCTTGCTAAGAAGAAGGGCAAGAAACTTAGCAAGATCATGTTTTTTTTTTCATAATATTAGATACAACAACTAAATGTAAAATAAAAACAACTTATATTTTAATTGAATAAAGAGATAAAAAATACAAGACAGGAGAAAATTATGGCATATAACTTAAAAAAAATATATAAAAATAATCCTTTATCTACTTTGTTTAACGACCCTCATGACAAAACGCAAGTGATTGCAGACGCCAGCCCCATGGGGTTGGGGGCAGTCCTCATTCAATATGATGCATATGGACCTCGAGTTATTGCTTATGGTTTACAAAAGTCTAACAGATGTCAAAAAGCGGTACTGTTAGACGTAAAAGGCGGCCTTAGCATTGGTTTGGGCCATAGAACATTTCAGCATGTACCTTTATGGATTGAAAGAATTCCTATTAGTCACCGACCACAAGCCTCTGGAGGTAATATTTGCGCCACGGTCTAAACCATGCGTGAGAATAGAACGCTGGGTGTTACGGTTGCAATCCTTTGATTACAAAATAGTTAATTGTTCTGGAAAAAACAACATAGCGGACTCACTTTCTAGGTTGTGTCCCCTACAAAATTCACGGACTTACGATTATGTGATTATGTCCATCATGTAAACGAAATCGTGCGATTGGCGGGACCTTCAGCAGTGTCCATGGAGGACATAATTAATGAATCCAAGAAAGATGACGAAATCCAATTGGTTAAGGTTAGCCTTTCAGATAAACGCTGGGATTCAAAAGTTAATATTTTCTTTGAGAATGAACTCTGGGTCCATGAAAAAATATTGTTGCGCTGAAATAAAATCGTCATTCCCATCGAGCTTCATAAACAAGTGGTAGCATCGGCTCATGAGGGTCATCCAGGCATTTTTGCCATTAAAGGCAGACTTAAAAGGTCCACTTCCAAGTGGGCATTAAAGAAATAAAAGTCATAAAATCGATAACGTCTCAAGAAACAATCGATGTATTAAAATATTTTTTGCAAGGCTAGGTATATCGGTTAGCTTGACATCAGATAATGGACGGCAGTTCACTAGTGAATCTGCTCACAATTTGGCATACTAAGCTTTATCATTCTGTACCTTATTGGCCACAGTAAAACGGCGAAGTTGAAAGGCAAAAATCGTGACATAATTAGCGTCTATAGATAAACCAGTGCCAAAAATCTGACTGGAGCGATGACCTCTTACAATTATCTCATGATGTACAATAGTACACTGCACAGCACGCCGGGGAAGACATCTTCGGAGCTGTTTTTCAACTGACAGTTCAGAGATAAAATTCCTTTTATTGTAGATTTTGAGAACAGGCAAATAAATTACGACAGAGACAAAATGATGAAAGAAAAGGGGAAGAGTAGGAAGGATAGAAAAGAAAAGCAAAACATAATGACATAAGTATAGAAGAAAAAGTATATGTAAACAACTTAATCAAAGAGAACAAATTGACGCCAAATTTTAATCCTATAGCACACAATGTGATAGGCGCCAATGGAGGAGATATTCATATCAGAAATGATGAGACTGGACAAGAACTGCGGAGAAACATTATACATCTAAAAAAGGTTGAAGTTCAATGGAAGATACATAATGAGAAAGAAAATGAAAAAGACAATAAAGATAATGAAACTTATGAACAATAGTTCAGAAATGGAAACAGACGAAGATGAATAGAGTCATGTCAGCATTTATTTAGTTACTTTTGTTTGTTCAGGAAGAACTTTTATTTATTTAAAAACTTTTTAATTATGTTGATTAGATTTACATGTCTTTACTTGCATCTAATTATGTTATATTCACATTAAGTTGTACGTTGATTTGTAAGACTTACAAAACATATCATAATCTAAAGTCATAAGACTGTAGTTGTAATTTATCAAAGCATTCATTTCAAAATTTATTGAAAAGGAGAGATGTGATGTACGTGTCTAAAATAATAAAGAGTGGTTGCGAACCGCCCGCGCATTCAACACTTCCGGTGGGAACCTCGTGGAGAGCGGGCGTGTTGCAGGCGCACTAAAAGTTACACTTGGTTTAATTTTAATACCTTTACCTAAGTGATTGCCTATAGTGAGACAGCACAAGTCCTTTTGGGGCTGCGCCGATTTCTAGACATTTTTGTAGAAATTGTAAGTGCGTGTAATACTGTAAAAGTTTAGTTGCTGTTTTTTTAATGTGATTTAAGATTTCCTTCATGCAGGATGGATATATATATATCAAAGAGGTAGTTAGTTCAGGTTAGATCTGTCTATGGTTAATATCTTGCCATAGTTGTCTGTGAGGGAAGTGACAAGTATAATTTTGACGTTTTCGAAAAGCTTGAATTGTTATGGAAATGTGATATTTTACCGTGTAAATTTGATTCAAATATAAGGAAATAATAATAAATAATATAACCGCCTTCAAACTAGCAACGAGACAAGCAAAGCAGTATTTGGGAAAGCTACAGAGGACCTTATGTTGAACCACTGATTTCACTGAAATGTTGAATTCATTGAAGATCTTCCGCTAAGACGGCTTCAAAGTGCCGAGTTTTCTTCTTTCCTGGATGGTTTTAATCTCTTGCATAAAAATAGCAGCCAATAGATTTCTCCTTTCATCAAGTTGTGTGAAGTTTATTCAGAGCTCAAGTATCTTTGCTGTTGCGTATCTTGTTTTGTTGAAGCAGGCGCTTGGATCCAATCTTGGGTCCCTTCTTTTGAGATAAGGGACCAGTCTTAACGATATTTAGTTGTGGTGAGCTTTCAAGGAAAGTGTAGTTTTTTTATTTTGATTTTTTATAATGTCGCATGTGCGAGGAATATTTGAATAAATATTATTTTAAAGCCTTTTTAGCTTTTAATTATTTTAAAATAAATTATGAATATAAATAAAAATAACGTATTCTGACGAGTGTGAGTTTGCGGCACGAGCCGAAGGCGAGTGCTGCAATCACACGAGTCGAGAAAAGGTTTCTCGCACGAGTTTCGTATAATTTTTTTATAGCACAAGTGCGGGAAATACCGACTTTACGCACGCGCAACGTGCGTAAAGCGGTCATTTTACGCACAGTGCGCTATAATAAAATATACTTACGTTCATTAACACTGGGCCGTTACTCAATAGTAACGATTGCTACTCACTGGGCCGTTACTCAATAGTAACGATTGACACTCACTGGGCCGTTACTCAATAGTAACGATTGACACTCACTGGACCGTTACTCATTACGATACGAGAACGATGAAACATTTTCTGACGAGTGTGAGCTTGCGGCACGAGCCGAAGGCGAGTGCTGCAATCACACGAGTCGAGAAAAGGTTTCTCGCACGAGTTCCGTATAATTTTTTTATAGCACAAGTGCGGGAAGTACCGACTTTACGCACGCGCAACGTGCGTAAAGCGGTCATTTTACGCACAGTGCGCTATAGTAAAATATACTTACGTTTATTAACACTGGGCCGTTACTCAATAGTAACGATTGCTACTCACTGGGCCGTTACTCAATAGTAACGATTGACACTCACTGGGCCGTTACTCAATAGTAACGATTGACACTCACTGGGCCGTTACTCAATAGTAACGATTGACACTCACTGGGCCGTTACTCAATAGTAACGATTGACACTCACTGGGCCGTTACTCAATAGTAACGATTGACACTCACTGGGCCGTTACCTAATGGTAACGAATGATAAATATCAACTTAAATTTATTGTTACAACCAACTAAAACCTTTTATTTGCAGGGACGCAAATAAGTGTCAGGATGGACGACTGTCGGGAGCCTGGTCACAGCGTGACCTGTAAACATGACGTTCTCTCTCAAAAAGGATGGTCGACTCTTGTCGGAAGCCTGTTCGCAGCGTAAGCTGTGAACGTGATGTCTGTCTCGTGGATGACTTTTGACGCATTGGACGGAAAAAGGAGAACTTATAAAATAAAGAAAATAATCTTTTATAATCTTCAGAATAAGCGAAGTTTTCCAAATTTATACTTTTGTACTTTGTTATTGTTGTTCTTTTCGTCATTTAGAAAGGATTATTTCTATGTTTCAATAATCATTTATTATAATTACGAAATATTACTTCATTTGAAATTATTGTTGCTGGAAATCTGATTGAATCATTAATGACTCCTTGATATGTGTTACTAATCCAATTTCAATACCGACGCTTTGTTTAAAGATGAGTATATATCTGCTCTATAACAATTAGTGCACCAAGATAAGTATGTAAGATGTAGCTACATAATTATTCTAAGGGTCATCTACATTTTGTGGGCTTAGCCATTTAGTTCCATCATTTGTTTTGCCGAGATGATATCTCTGTACATTATCAAAACATTATGTTAATAATTAACAAAGTTATATAAGTTACATTGCCACGGGGATTTTCTTGATTAAAGTAATTTGGTAGGGTTATCGTACCACATTCATTAAGTATAAAGAAATATACGTACGAGAATAAGTTTAAATGGCGTTGTTTTATTGTAATATCTTTTATTTATAATCTTGTGGTAATACTATTCTTAACAATCCAGGAAAGAAGAAAACTCGGCACTTTGAAGCCGTCTTAGCGGAAGATCTTCAATGAATTCAACATTTCAGTGAAATCAGTGGTTCAACATAAGGTCCTCTGTAGCTTTCCCAAATACCGCTTTGCTTGTCTCGTTGCTAGTTTGAAGGCGGTTATATTATTTATTATTATTTCCTTATATTTGAATCAAATTTACACGGTAAAATATCACATTTCCATAACAATTCAAGCTTTTCGAAAACGTCAAAATTATACTTGTCACTTCCCTCACAGACAACTATGGCAAGATATTAACCATAGACAGATCTAACCTGAACTAACTACCTCTTTGATATATATATATCCATCCTGCATGAAGGAAATCTTAAATCACATTAAAAAAACAGCAACTAAACTTTTACAGTATTACACGCACTTACAATTTCTACAAAAATGTCTAGAAATCGGCGCAGCCCCAAAAGGACTCATCCCAAAAATAGCCCTCCATGCTATTCCACCAATCATCAGACCCAATATGATCATGGTCAATTATGTAAACGCACTGAATACTACACACATGCTTTACAGACAATATATGTACCTATGTACTAACCAAAAAAACCAACTTGATGCACTCCTTCAAATCAGCCTCATTGCTTACCCCCACCTTTTTCTAAAAATACAAACAATCATTTTAAACGCCAACAACACTCTTTCAAAAGAACAATCTAGGTTGTTAACAAAACTACAAAATCTAAAAATATATTACAAACGAAACAATGTCAACCTACCCATAATATATCACCACAATGACGCACCTTCAGATCTCAACCTCACGCCAATAAACTTTTCGAACTTATTTTCCATTCCTCCTCCACCTTGTACCCAAAACAACCAAAAACCAGATTCAGATACCGTAATAAATCTTTCTTCCACTTTATTAACTCCCGATGATATAGCACTACTAAATAAAGGACTGTCATTCTGCCCTACCAAGAAGATTGATAGGATTAAACTAATGAATGACTTCGTTAAATTTGGTCGCAACATAAAATGGAAACATTACTGGCAAACTCATACACACCAAAATAACCAAAACATTCATCCAGCTCTACTTAAGTTCAAGCCCCCTTCTCCAAACGAACCACCTCCACTACCCCCAAACCATCCCATTGAAATATTCCTATCAAGCATCCTCGCAAAACTTTCAGACGATAGATTTATAAACAATCTCCAAGATACAACGCCGAACCTAACGTACAAAGAGAGGCAATCACTAATCAAACTTCAAAATAATAATGACATAATCATCTCACAAGCAGACAAAGGATCGACAACTGTAATTATAGACAAGACAGACTACGTAACCGAAGGACTCCGACAACTCACCGACTCGACTTTTTACACTGTTGCACCAGGTGACCCGTGTGACCAGATTGTGGAATTAGTCGGTGACCTACTCCTCGCAAGGGGTCCAACCGAAGGTTTATCAGAATCTGACATTAAGCTTCTGATACCGAGCCATCCGAAGACTCCCCATTTTCACACCTTGCCTAAAATACATAAAATTAATCATCCTGGCAGACCTATAGTTGCCTCATACGACGCACCCACGGAACGTATATCAGCCTATGTCGATTATCATCTGCAACCAATAGTGAAAGACTTAGCATCCCATATCAAAGACACGAACCATTTCCTCCAAATCATTCAATCACTACAACTACCAAATCACACAAAATTGTATCTTGTCATCATAGACGTAGTTTCGCTATACACAAACATCCCACACGATGCTGGTCTTGCAGCTCTTCATTCCCATCTCAATACCCGACCAAAACCCCATCATCCTTCAACCGACTTCATCACATCTCTCACAAATATAATTCTACGAAACAACTACTTCTCATTCGAAAACAAATTCTACCATCAAACTAAAGGGACTGCGATGGGAACTCGGATGGCTCCTAGCTATGCGAATGTATTTATGAACTCAATTGAAACTACGTTCCTAGCGAGTGAGCCTCAGAAACCCCTTGTGTGGAAGAGGTTCATTGACGACGTGTTCATGATCTGGCCACACGGTATTGACTCCCTGACCGACTTTCTTGACAGACTCAACAACCATTCTTCACTCAAATTCACCCATAACATCTCATCAGACAAAATCACCTTTTTAGACGTCGACTTATCATTAGATCGAAACAACCAAATCACTACGTCAGTACACTTTAAACCTACAAACAAACTACAATACCTTGACTTCAACAGCTGTCATCCACCACACATAAAAAAATCAATTCCATACTCTTTGTCACTTCGCGGCCGTCGGATATGCAGCAACCAAGCCACCCTTAATAATTATCACAACAAAATACACCAAAGCCTCCGTAACAGACACTATCCCGAACACTTTCTTCAGAAACACATATATAACAGACCAAGATTCCACAACCCACAAAACAGAAAAAACAATTCATCTAATTACCCACGACTTGTCACCACATACTTCCAGGGCAGCCATAAACTCACACAACTCATTAACGACTTCATTCCCATACTCCGTCAAAACGATGAAACAAAAAACTTACTCCCTTCAAACCCACAGATCTCTTACAGACAAAACACAAATCTAAAATCATTATTATCTAAAACTAAACCAAATCACACACACAACCAAACTATTATAACATCACAAGGAACAACACCATGCCGACGGCCGCGTTGCAAAACCTGCCACCTCATTAAACCAGACACAACAATCAATACTCACCACACCACCAACACATACAAAGCACAACATAACTCATCATGTAAAACAGAAAACTGCATCTACCTACTAGAATGCCGGCACTGTCCGGCATTCTACGTAGGTGAAACAAGAACTGCACTACACATACGCATGAATAATCACCGACACACAACAGATACTATACACAACAACACGTTACCCATTCCCACACACGCCAGATCCCATAACCAAACATTCAACAACTGCTTCACCGTTCGTGTCATCAAATCATTCCATCCCCCGCTGACTGACATAGAACTTAGAACATGGGAGTCCTCATACATCTGGTCACTTGGTGCTCACTACGGACCAGGACTGAATAGACAACACTAACCAACAGACAAACATAACACACACATTCCCCAATAACATACATAGTATACACTCATCATCTCTTACAACCCCTCACAAATCTTATCACCCCTTCTCACAAACATTCTTTCTCACAACTTATCTTCCTGTTATTCCTCCACCCCTTTCCAATAGTTTAGAATTCGTGTAAATGTCACCAATCTGTCTTTTTATTTTTTATATTATATGTCAAATATCTATTGTTACAATTCGACTGACGACGACCACAAGTGGGTCGAAATATATATCGATTACAAGTAATACTTTTTTATTTATATTCATAATTTATTTTAAAATAATTAAAAGCTAAAAAGGCTTTAAAATAATATTTATTCAAATTATCCATACAAACGTAATACATACCAAAATCATTTGCAATTCGAGCATATTTCAAAAAAAATGCTGTTATTCTGATTAAGACAGTATTTTTATAGGTTCATGAATATGTTTCCTTCCGAAATACTAACCTGAAACGAAATGTGAGCGATTTGCAATTCGCACATTTTTACACCATAAATTACCCGTTTTCTTCTTATTTGTTTTGTATTAAAAACAACAAAACGTATGATATTGTTCGAGCGGAAACATAGCCTATGTTATCATGTTACAGATTATTAAAACAAAATTTAAAACACATTAAGTTTTCATTCATCATTTTAGGTATTACAAAACACACCCGTATTCAGTACAAATTCTGAACGGCTAGTAGCTGTGTCGCATCTTGTTTGACGTACGCACACATTCACACAGTAGAGACATACAGAGATGTCGCGTGGATTCGCGCGTCTGGACCTGGGGCCTCCTTTGGGTTAGGGTACAATAGTTTTGCATTTTACTTTAGTTGCTTGCTCGATAACTGACATAACTCTCAGTGACGATTACTTGACATTTCTAATTCATTACCTCAATTTTCCCAATCTGTTAACTCTACAGAGCCTATTTTAGTCATTTTGGACTATGTATCTAATTTCTTTTGTTTCCTCTCCCAATTTCATGGGAAATGGTACCGTAATGGTACCGCCCAACGCTGCTGAGAAGATAAATCAACTTATAAATTTAATTGGAAACCACACTGGACAAAATAGTCCAGTGGAACGCTAGGAGTTTATCTCCTAAGTTACATGATCTTCTTTTCCTTATTAATAAACATAAGCCTATTGCAGTTGCTGTCTGCGAGACCTGGCTTAAGCCTGAGTTGCGTTTTGCCGGCCCAGGCTATTCATGTCTCAGACATGATAGACTGGATGGTTGGGATGGCGCTGCAATATTGATAAGAAAAAATATAAAGTATAACAGAATTCCTCTCCCTGTTTATCAGGGTGTTTATGCCGTTGCCATCAAAATTCACATGTTTTCTATTCTATCTGTCTATCTCCCTGGTCCATCTGGTGTGGTTATGAATAATATTAAATCGCTTATTAATTTAATTCCCGGACCTCTCTTAATTTTAGGAGATTTTAATTGTCACCACCCCCTGTGGGGATCTCATAAAAGAGATGGCCCTGGTAATTGTTTAGTTGATATACTGGATGACTTTAACCTGTGTGTTCTTAATGATGGCAGGCCTTCTTATTTCCCGCCCCCTCCACATTTGCCTTCTCCATTGGATCTTGCCTTGTGCTCATCTTCGCTTGCATCTTTTCTATCTTGGGATGTTTCAAATTTAACTTATTCTAGTGATCATGCCCCCATATGTATTTCTTTTCCCTCTTACTGTCCTCCTCCCCCCTTTTCCCCTTTACAAAAGTTTTGTCTTTCTGCTGCTGATTGGGACGGATTTTCACCTGCTCTTGATGTCAAGGTCACTTCTCTTCCCGAAGTTTCCTCCAACAACATAAGTGATAGTTATAATGGTTTTGTTGAATCCATGATCACATCTGCTGAAGAATTCATACCTCTTAAAAAAGCTTCTCAGAAATTTCCTCCTCCACCTTGGTGGGATGCGGATTGCTCCAATGTTATTAAGGCCCGAAATTAGGCTGAAAGTAATTTTAAGCTTTCTATGACTGAGCCATTTTTGGACAGGCTAGCCCACCCTATGTCCCCCACCTCATTGAACTTTCTATTTCTTATAACTTGTCTCAAAGCAGTGATTCATTGTCTGCTCCATTTTCGATGGAAGAACTTAATATTGTCCTACAGGGTCCTTCTGATTCTGCTCCTGGAATAGATGGGATCTCTTACTCTTTCTTGGTAAGGGCCTCCCAGCATACCCGTAAATATTTTTTGTCCCTTATAAATTGCATGTTCCATGAAGGAACTGTTCCGGATTCCTGGAAAAACCAAATAATTATTCCCATATTAAAGCCAGGTAAAGACCCAGAACTTCCTGATTTGCATAGACCTATTGCCCTTGCTTCAGTGCTTTCTAAAATTTCAGAACACCTTATTAAGAATCGTCTTGACTGGTGGGCAGAAAGTTCTAAAATTTTACCTCCGACCCAATTTGGATTCAGAAAAGGAAGGAGTGTTACAGATAGTCACTGTATTTTGTATACCGATCTTCGTACTAATCTCACTCAAAACGAGTTTGTTACGGCCGCCTTTTTGGATATTTCGGGTGCGTATGATTCTGTTCTAATTTCGGTACTCAGAGGCAAGTTGCTACAGCTGAGTATTCCGGCAAAATTAGTCTTATTCATTTGTAACTTTCTCGTTGATCGCAAAATTCATTTGAGACTTGATATTCAAATCATTTCATCAAGAAACGTTTGGAGAGGCTTGCCTCAGGGATCAGTTCTGAGCCCTATATTATATAATCTGTACACGTTTGATATTGGTTCTTCCATTGATGGTGCTGATTGTTGTATGCTCCAATATGCTGATGACATTTGTCTTTACAGTAGTAGCGTGGATGTTAATGAAGCAACCAACAATTTAAATAGTTCCTTAGCCTCATTGGACAACTGGTTAAGTGAACATGGTTTGGTTTTGTCTCCTACAAAAAGTGTTGGCGTCATTTTCACCAGGTCTAGACATCTTCCAAATGTGACTTTTGAGTATAATGGGCATGTAATTCCTATCCAGGATAGTGTTAAATTTTTGGGACTTGTTTTAGACTCCAAATTAAGTGGTTAATTACACATTGATCAAATTATCAAAAAATGCGAGAAAAATATTAATATTTTAAGAACTTTGTCAGGTACATGGTGGGGTGCCCATCCATACTCTCAAAAATTATTGTATAATGCTTTAATAAGAAGCCATTTGGATTTTGCCACATTCATTTTGGAGCCTTGTAGTAAAATGGCTTTAAAGAAACTGGATACTGTACAGGCTAAGGCTCTACGTGTTATTTTGGGGGCCATGAGGTCATCGCCGATTCGGGCGATGCAGGTTGAGGCGGTTGAGCCGCCATTGCATTTAAGAAGGCAGTTTCTATCAGACAGATTCCTGTTCCGAGTCGCTCAATCAAATTCCCACCCTCTTCTCTCTAAATTGGTTTATCTTTCTAACCTTGTTTCAACAAACAATTATTGGGTACATAAGAGTATTCCTTGTCTTGTCATAAGTCTTCCTCGGCTTAATGACATTGAAGCTCATTTATTTCAGTCTGATTGTCTTCCTATTTATAAAACTTCGTATAGAGCTATTTGTTTCCCTCCAGACATTGTAAACTTACACATTCACAAAGATACCCCAAATGCCAATGATATATTTAATCAGGTCGTTCATTCTAAGTGGCTTGCCTGGAACTTGTTTTTTACTGATGCCTCTAAGCTGGCGGAAGTTGGTTGTGTAGGTTCAGCATTTTTTCACTTGAATACTGGGTTTAAGAGACTTCATAGGTTACCTCCTGAAGCTACGGTTTTCTCAGGAGAGTGTCTTGCTATCCTGAGTGCGTTAATTCATATTGCTGATAATCTAATTGTCAATTCAGTTATATTTTCTGACAGTTTAAGTGCAATAGAGTCTATTCGTCAAAATCCCTTTAAGAACTGTGTACATAATCCTTTATTGTGTAAAATTAAGGAACTACTTTTGTTTTGTTTTAACAATCATACCCAGGTTACATTGGTTTGGATTCCTGGGCATGTTGGTATCGTTGGTAATGAGGAGGCTGACCGGTTAGCTAAGGATGCTATTTCAGTGGGGGATGATATCTTTTACCAAAATTTTTGTCAGGACCTTATGACCTTATGTCCATTCCACCCAAAAAACTTTTGATTGAGTGGCAGGATGAATGGGATTGTTTTAATTATTTTTATTCTCAAATTCAGCCTCGAATTCCATCCCGTCCATGGTTTTATAAATTTCGTAAATTTGTCAAGCGAGTTACGAGTGTCCTTATTAGAATGAGGCTTGGTCACACGTGCTCTCCTGTTCGGTTGTTTAGATTCCGGTTAAGGGACTCGCCCCTGTGTGACTGTGGTACTGAGGTACATTAAACAATAATTGTGCTCCTATCTATCTTTCTCTATCAGATTATAATATATCCCTTCCTGCCAATATATCATATTTATTGTCTATTCCTAATAAAGAAGTAATTTTTATCCTTGCCAAGTTTATTCAAATTAATAATATTAAAGTATAATAAGTAATAATGTTTATTGTGTTGTCCTGTGACGTTGTACGTACTTATATAAGTATTTGTTTGTCCTGTTTCAGGTACTTTAAAAGTAACATTTTTAGCATTTGCTTATTTTTAATGATACATTAAAGCTGATTTTGAAGGTTTTAGTTTTAGTTTGACGTATCTAAATTTACACTAAGTTGTGATAGAAGTGATAGTGTGAAGAGCCATTTTCAAGTCATGATTTTATAAACGTCAAACTTAAAATCTGCTAAATTTATGTTTGACAGCACTAATTTACTCAACTAACGTGTTTTGGTATCTTCAAGGCACAGTTTAGAGCTGTCACTTGAGTAAATTTAGTGTTTTTAGTAAGATTTTAATCAGCTGCTCATATGGTCCCTCATAAAAACTGACTAAATTTTCCGACGACTTTTCCTGTAGTATTTTACAGTTTTGTGATAGAAATAGATGTGTACCGTATTAAAAACATTCTTCGAAACGTACACACTTCAATGAAATACATTTTTGAATTGCAGTTTTGTCAAAATTTGTGTTATAACCTGATGACACATCTACGTTTTATTTCCATTGAAAAGAGTAGATTTGTCCACTTATATACAGCTTGCGACCCTTGTATGATGGTAAGGTATGATGAGGGACAACATCGTACCTAGTTGCTCTCGACACGTACACACTTCAATCAAATACAATTTTTAAATAGCAGTTTTTCCAAAATGTGTCCATTTACATATTGCGAGCCTTGTATGATGGTAAGGTATGATGAGGGATAACATCGTAATTTCTCTCGTATACAAAAACTATAAGAAACACATACTAATGTAAATAAATAAATAAAAACTTTTACAGGTAATTTTCCTCTTGCAGCAGTTTCTTCATTTTCTCAGGAACTGGTACACCAGAGTGGGCTGGTTTTGGTCTCCATTTCCATGAAGGGTTCTTGCCACTTTTAGTGACACTTCCTGGCGGAGCAGCAGACTTGTTCTCTTTGACTTTTGTTGTGGATACTTTGAGTTCAGTTCTGGTCCTAGCTCTGGGTTCTGTGTCTGTCTTAGCTTCTGTAATATCATAAAAAGTTTACGTCAAAATCTACTTGGTTAACATTTAAGAAAACATAAATCCTTTAATATTCACTACCTTTTGTGCTTGTGTTGGTGATAGTTGTTGTCCTTTGAGATGTTGCTTTTGTGTTATTTTCTGTGAGAATATAAATAAAACAGATGAGAAAAAGTATTTTCTTGTATACTTTATAAAACTTTATAAAATAAAAATCAAGTAGACAAACTTCGGGTTGGATTTAGAAAGAAATACCCTGAACTTGGGGATAATGAGAATTTGGAAAGGTTTAGGGTTCTACTGAAACATCCTTTATTGATTTAAAATTATAGAAAAAAAAAACAAAAATCATAAAGTATCAAATAAAAACAAAAAGTCAGAAATATGTGTGAAGACGAGCAAAGCTAGGAGGAGCATGTCAGGATGAATGTCCAAAGTCTGATGGCAGGTCAACTCCGGCTTTATGTTATGAACTACCATATGTGCATTGGACACTACGGTGGAGCGAAAATACACTTTTTTCGATTTTTATATTGTAATAGTGGAATTACTTTGAAGCGATCTATAGAGAGCTTAAAAAAAATTAATAAAAGATATTGTACTACATCTTCTACCCCCTCATTGAATTCAAAGTTTTTCAAAATGTAAGAAAGAAAAAAAAAATTTTTACCTTTTTATTTTACTTTGTATTTTTTTTAGTTAAAGCCTTATATAAGTAATTCACTAAAAATAAAGTCATAAAATTCTGTTGTGTTCCTAGGTCGTAAGAAAGAAAAACTCTGGTAAAAATGGTTCAAATGAGAAATTCTATGAACATACACAGTTTTATTTTATTTTAGACATATTATGTGACGAATATTGGTTTAATTTTTTTTATGTCTTACTTACATAGATATCTAACAAAAAAAAATAGGTACGAAAAATAATTAAAGGGAAATGGTTAAAATTTAGTATTGTTTGGCAGGCGGAGGGGGGGGGTGGGGATTGTGGGGGGGTGAGGGGTGGACCCCTATCCCCTGGTACCCCCCCATTAAAAGGAAATGCATCGTTTTTTTTAAATTAATTTTTTACTTTTTTGAGGTTATCAACAAATTCAGGTTATATTTTTAAAGTAAAGGTGGGGGGAGATTTAAGAACTTCCTTATAAGCTGGGAGTGCAGAAACCCTCCTTCTTTTAACCTTGAACCTACCAGAAACCTTGAACCTACCAGTGCAGAAGTAAATTTTTGAACCATTTGAACCTATCAATACTGAAGTCACTTTTATATCACAAATTCACTTCTGCATCGGCTACGGCGCTGTGGGAAGTGCAGCCCCTTCACCCTTGCGTTACAAAGCACAGGCACCTGTGCTCGCCTCCACAGCTTCAGCTTGTTGGTCGCCTTCGGCGACCAGCCTCAGCCTAAGCCTAAGCCTAAGCTTTATTACAGCGGGCGGGGGCTGCCCTCCCTTCGCGCCTTCGGCTTTTTATATACACTCTAGGGGTAGTAGCCACAAGACTGTATAGAGTCGGGGTGCTCTGATTCGGTTTTGAAACAGATTTAACCTATTTTAATCATGAAGTGGGGTACACTAACCTCCTTTTGAGCAGGATTTCAATCGGGAATGCAAACAATCAAAGTCCAGGAAACAAGCCAAAGTCGTCGAAGAAAACCAAAACAAAAACACCACACAGCACAGGGAGAATATTCACGGAACTCGAGGAGAAACGGAATGAATAAATGAATTACGAATGACAGTAACACATGACGCATTTTGTTTTTTGCGTTCCGTTTCATCGTTATTGCACAATATTTTGCACCACAGACAATAAACTAGGACAGATTTGGTTGTCAAACACCCATTTTTACGTTCCGTTTGCGCCTTTTACCTGATTTTATGTTAGAAACAATTTTCATTATTATGATCGGGGACCCCCCTTTACCAGCTTTAACCACTTTCACCCCCATACAACTGCCAAACGATACTAAATCCAACCCAACGCCCGTTTCTTGTGGGACTTATCTTGGGCAAGGCTTTAGATAATGTGTGGTGAATTGTATTCCCACGGCTTGCACCTACTCCATGAGTACTATGAGCAGGACTGCGGCCTGAGGTCTAGGGCATTCTCGCTCGAATCAACCAGGTACTGTTATTCATAGTCATACCTTTGAGAGTAGTATATGTGGATTTCGTTACCGACATCGTCTTCTGTTTGAGAACTGGATTAATTGTTGTCGGTGCACTCGTTTTGGTAACGATGCATCGTGTCGCGGGCGTCGATTTCGCCGTTCCCCTTGAAGCCATATTGCCAATTTCAACCGCTCTCGCCTCGATCGACCGATTAATAGGTGATAATGATAAAACAACAAAATTGTAATATTATCAATATACCTAAATATTTGAACAAATGCCGTTCATATTTGAATTGAAATTGAAGTATGATTTTTTAACATTATTCTGTCAAGGAAAGGTTATGGAACTAAGCCATACTGCCTTGTCTGTTGATCTATCTGTCTTGATAAAAAGCCATCAGGCCAAAACAAAATGAAAAAAACACGCCTTTTTTCCTTAGACTGTTAAGTAAATATCACTTTAAAAGGATCCTTCGCCAAATATTGTCTATGGAAATTGATCAAATATTACAACATGTCGTAATAAGGGATCCCTTTCCGAGCCCTTTCCACATAAAATTGACATAAAATATTTGACGTCAAATTTCAAAACAAATCATTGATCAAAGAAAACTTTTTGTTTGTAGTGTAATCTCAGACCAATTCTGAGAGTGTAATTTATAAAGCTTTTTTCCAACCGAGTGGGAAGGCGAAAGGAACTTAGCCCAAACACCCTAGTCTGAGGTTTTTAATAGGAGGTGACTCGGCTACCGGATCCGGCACTTAGGATGAGTGCCGGAGCCGGCATTTGGGAGAGCTGCTGGAGGTCACGTGATTAAGTTATTTAATTGGTCACTTCTGATTTGGCAAATAACTTGCTGAGTGTGAGTACAATTGTAAGTAGAAACCTGATTGTCTTCTTTGATAAATCTGGCTTTAAAATTATGAAAGCGGATGGATGTAAGATCACAGGAGAAGTTTCGCATGCAGGCACTGTAGAGAATGGTGTATATAAAGTCCAGTATTGTTCGCAGGAGGTAGCATTAGCATCTACAGCTACGGATGCGGTGATACTGTGGCATAGACGACTCGGGCACCTGGGATTTCGAAATCTAACCTTACTTAAGACTAATTTGGCGCAAGGGGTAAGTTTTCCTAACACTGCTGCTAAGCTAGAGTGTGAAGCCTGTGTAATAGGAAAGCAGACAAAGCAGCCATTTAAAAAGTCTGGGGGCAGCAGGGCACAAGAGGTTTTAGGGTTGGTTCACAGTGATGTATGTGGACCAATGAGTGAAAATCCGTACGGAGGGTACAGATATTTTCTTACATTTATTGATGACCTCACCAGGAAAACATTTGTTTACTTTCTCAAAACAAAGGGAGAGGTATTTGACAAATTTGTAGAATTTGTTACGCTAACGGAGCGTCAAACAAAAAAAAACTGAAGGTGATACGATCCGATAATGGTAAAGAGTTTATCAACCAGCGGTTTGAAGAGTTTTGCAAGAAAAGAGGAATCTGTCACCAACTGACAGTAGAGTATACACCTGAACAAAATGGTGTAGCAGAACGGGCGAATAGAACCATCACCGAAAAAGCAAGGACCATGCTGAAGGATGCTGGTCTAGGTCAACGGCTATGGGCTGAAGCAATCAACACTGCAGTATATCTAAAAAACAGATCACCTACAGTAGCCGTGCGGAACAAAACGCCAGAGGAGGCGTGGACTAAAAAAAGGTTAACCTGAGCTTCCTAAGAGTTTTTGGATGCAAAGCTTACCTACACGTCCCAGACCAGAAACGGAAGAAGTGGGATCAAAAAGGCAAGGAACTTGTTCACGTTGGATATTGCGAAGAAACGAAAGGCTACCGCTTATTCAATCCAAAAACATTTGAAATTCATAAAGGCAGAAACGTTGTTTTTTTTGAAAATTTAAAATATGGAAGCAAAAGAGAAGCATCCATTGAGGAGGTAGAAAACGGTAATATGCTGACAAATGCAGTGATCGAGCCTAGGACAGATCCAACAAGAATGGAACAGGAGATAGTTCCGAGCACGAGTGTCATGCAGGAGCATGAGCTGAATCAGAATGATTCAGATGCGAGAGAGATGGTTGCCGAAAACGAATTTCAGATGGAAGATGATTCTAGGCAAAATAACGACATCGAGTTGTCGGACAGGAGATATCCACTAAGAGAAAGGAGGGCAAAACAGTATCCGGATTTTGTCACCTACCAAGCAACAACAGCAACCCAGGATCCTCTCACCATACAAGAGGCACTGTCAAGGCCAGACAGTGAAAATAAAATGAAAAAATGAATAATGAAAAAATGTTTAATGAAAAATAAATGTTACATTTGTTGGTTCCTGGCTCCCAAGCTAGAATTCTCTGTCCAATGGGTAGCCAGGCTTCTTTCGTACAGTAAGTAGGTTTTGCTACATATGCTTATGGCTAGCTTAAAATAACACTAATTAACAATATATTAATAACACCGATCAAACAATATTAGTGCGGGTAGGTACCTAGTCATTCATGCGAGTTATTAACACTTAACTCTGTTTTATAAGCGCCTACCAACATCTCCAGTTGAAAGCAACTAAATATCTCGTTTAATTTCATAACAACAAAAATATTTTAAGCTAAGAGTTATGGATACATGCACAATATTGTTGTAAATAATCTACGTTTTTATTAAATGGTTTTTCAAGTGTAAGTATGTGACCTAGACTTTGAATTTATATAAACAGTAAATGCTGTCCAAAATTTAGTAAAAACAACAAATTGACTAAACAGTTAAACAATTAAAGCAACATAATTTAAAACACCATAATGTCAACTAACAATCACTAAATTCCGCTTATTAGCAAATTACTAGCTTAAGAATGAACTAAATAGGTAAAGTAAACGTTAAAATTGCAGGGATCAACAAGTTAAGAATTGCCAAGTTATAGAATGGCCCTAGGTCGCCGTATTTCAATGTAATAAAGGTGTTTTTAGACGTTTTTATCTTTGTCTACTTGGCTGGAAGTTATTATGAGTTTTGAATGTGTGTTTGTGTTTGTGTAAAATGAGAAATGGAAAGCTGCCATTGAAGAGGAACTAGAGGCTCTCAGGAAGAACAAAACATGGACGCTAGTGAAGTGACCGAGCTCGTGCAACATCGTTGATTCTAAGTGGCTACTTAAAATCAAAGAAGAGGCGGGGGGAAAGACTAGGTATAAAGCTCGGCTCGTCGCAAGGGGTTTCAGCCAGCGGCGTGGAGTGGACTATAACGAAACGTTTTCTCCTGTGGTGAGGCACAGCTCACTGAGAGTCCTAATAGCTCTTGCAGTCCGGATGGGACTGAAAATAGATCAAATGGACGTGAAAACGGCATTCCTAAACGGGAACATAGATGAAGTCGTTTACATGAAACAACCGGAAGGCATGGAGGTAAAAGGCAAAGAAAACTATGTGTGTTGTTTACAAAAGTCTCTCTATGGCCTAAAGCAGGCTCCACGAGCGTGGAACCAGAAACTACATTCAGAGCTGATAAGAGTGGGATTCAGGAGATCTGAGTACGAGCCATGTGTATATACGAGGCGCCAACATGAAAAACTAATTATCCTTGCAATATATGTGGACGATATACTCATTTTCTGGAACGATAAGGAAGACTTGCTCAATGTCAAGAATGATCTGAAGTCCAGCTTTGAAATGAAAGATCTAGGACAAGCTGAACTAATGCTTGGAATAAGCATTGAGCAGAACTCCAGCGAAACCAAACTACATCAAGAGAAGTATGTGGAGAGACTGCTGAGGGAGTTCAATATGGAGAACTGCAAACCAGTTTCCACACCGGCTGTGCCAGGTCAAAGGCTAGAAAAGCCAACGCATGGCAGGAGACGAGATGAGAAGGTTCCCTATCGTGCACTGATAGGATTGCTTATGTATCTGGCAGTCTGCACACGACCTGATATATCACATGTGGTAAATTATCTGAGCCAGTTCAATAATGAATGTTATGAGGAGCAACATTGGATTGCAGCTAAAAGAGTATTGCGCTACCTTAAAGGTACGAAGAGTCGTGGGCTGATGTACTCAAAGAAAAGAAGCCAAAATATATTCTTCAGGGATATGCAGATGCTGATTATGCCGGAGATAGTGATCGGCATTCATACTCAGGCTGGGCGTTCCTTATTCAAGGAGGAGCTGTTTCGTGGCAGAGTACTAAACAGCGCAAAATTGCGCTCAGCACTGCAGAGGCAGAATATGTCGCCCTATCGGAGGCAGCCAAGGAAGCTGTATTCCTTCGAAAATTCACAGCGGAAATGATTGGCTAGAAAGATCCTAATACTATAACCATGTTTTCGGATAGCCAGTCAGCCATTGTGATTGCAAATAATCCAGTGCATCACCAGAGGACAAAGCACGTTGATGTTAGGTACCATTTCATTCGTGAGTGTGTAGAATCTGGTGTGATTGGGCTGGAATATTGTGAGACTGGGAGGATGGTTGCAGATGTTTTAACCAAGGCTTTACCAAGAGGTAAATTTGAGTGGTGTGTAAAAGAATTGGGACTCTGATTGAGTGTTTAGTTTAGATGAGTGAGTCAGAAAGCACGAGTGAGTGCTGTGTGCATGAGATTAAGGAGGAGTGTTAGAGCAAAGAGGTTTGCCTCTCTACAATCTCATTGTAAAGATATGAGTAATCTCATTGCTTATATCTGTCTATGATGATTTGATGACAGCCTGTTTTACATTGAGTGTGTCAAATGTCGTCCTTTAATGTGTTTAAATATTTTTCGATTCGCGGAGTCCACATTATCGGAAGCCAGATAAAATGGCATTGAATTGAATTTTTCGATTCTATTGTAAATAATCTCATTTACAATAAATACATTTATAAATTGCCTTGCTAAAACTGCCTATTTAATTCTCTGCTAATGCTATATCAACATCAGTTTTCTCATCTCTCCAAGTTTCTCTCTTCCACCAAGTTAATATCCCCTGTCGTTCCCTTCATGTGGAATTCTAGTTTAGCAAGAGTCTGCTTGTTACCTTGATTCCCCCGGTGTGCTTCGGTCCAGCGTAGCTTCACCTTCCACATGTTTGACTGGTGAAAAGCCGTATAAATGTGATACTTGTGATTACCGGAGTGCACGGAAGATTAGCTTACAGAATCATATTATGAGAACACATACTGGTGAAAAGCCATATAAATGTGAGGCTTGTAATTACCGATTTACGTGCAAAGACCATTTAAAGATACACATGAGAAGTATGAGAACGCATACTGGTGAAAAGCCGTATAAATGTGATACTTGTGATTACCGGAGTGTACGGAAGATTAGCTTACAGAATCATATTATGAGAACACATACTGGTGAAAAGCCATATAAATGTGAGGCTTGTAATTTATACTTGCGATTGTCGGCACTTGGTGAAACTTGAAACACATCTTGAATTAAAACACTTGTACTTGTAGTTTCACTTTATTTGTGTTAACTCCCAACCGGTTTCGGATTTTATTCCATTTTCAAGGGAAGATCTTAATTAAAATATTTTACATGACTCCAGGCACTAGCTCTGAGCAACGTAAACAATCAACGTAAATAATTTGTTTACGTTGCTCAGAGCTAGTGCCTGGAGTCATGTAAAATATTTTAATTAAGATCTTTCCTTGAAAATGGAATAAAATCCGAAACCGGTTGGGAGTTAACACAAATAAAGTGAAACTACAAGTACAAGTGTTTTAATTCAAGAGGCTTGTAATTACCGATTTACGTGCAAAGACCATTTAAAGATACACATGAGAACGCATACTGGTGAAAAGCCGTATAAATGTGATACTTGTGATTACCGGAGTGCACGGAAGATTAGCTTACAGAATCATATTATGAGAACACATACTGGTGAAAAGCCATATAAATGTGAGGCTTGTAATTACCGATTTACGTGCAAAGACCATTTAAAGATACACATTAGAACGCATACTGGTGAAAAGCCGTATAAATGTGATACTTGTGATTACCGGAGTGCACGGAAGATTAGCTTACAGAATCATATTATGAGAACACATTTAATGAAACACATCGAGTGATTTGGACAGACTGACTTTATTGCACAGAGCACATACAGATGGCGCTAGTGGCCGGATGTTATTGACACAACATTATTGATTGAGTTTGTTACCATATTATCAATACCGGCCCTTAACAAAATCAAAAAATAAACAAGTAATTTGTTTTATGAAACAGGTAAAATACCGAGCATTTTAAACTTTTGGTCAAAATATCTGCTGGCATTTCAGCTGTTTCTAAATAAGCTATTACAATAAAATTGTTGGCCACAGCCTCTCTTACAAAATGATATCTTATATCGATGTGTTTAGATCTCCGATGGAAAATTGGATTCAAAACCAGTTTTTGTGCACTTTGACTATCATTAAACAAGACAATTGGTTCTGATTTCCCTAGGAGTTCATTTAATAATTTTTTTAAATAAATTGCCTCTTTGGTTGCTTCTGACATAGAAATATATTCTGCTTCTGTCGAAGATAAACCTACATTTCTTTGTTTTCTACATTCAAAAGAAATTACTGAATTTGACAATTTAAAGCAAAAGCCGGAATATGATTTTCTATCATTTACATCTGAACCCCAGTCCGCATCTGCAAATCCTTCAATACAAGAACTGTCTTTGCAAAATACAAGACCATAATTTTTTGTTTTCTTTAGATACTTTAGCACTCTTTTGGCATGCTTCCAGTGAGTCTCATCATAAGAGTTATTAAACTGACTAAGAAAACTAACACTGTATGCAATATCTGGCCTGGTCAAAACTGCTAAGTACATTAAACTGCCTATTAGTTTTTGATATGGGTAATCATTACAAACATTCTGAGATTTTTCCAATTTTAAATTGATCTCCATAGGGGTTTCTGCAGTTTTAAATTGTGACATGTTAAATCTTTTTAATAAATTTTCTACATACTCTTCTTGATCAACAGTTATTTGTTTTTACTTATTTTACACTTAAGCCTAAACATTGTTTTAACTGACCTAAGTTTTTAATTTTAAATTTACAACTCAATTCATTCACTAATTGATCTGTTCCACAGTTAGAAAATACAAAAAAGTCATCAACAAATAATGCTATAATTGTTTTCACACTTCCTTCAAATTTTGAAAATAAACAAGGTTTATATTTTGACTTTTTACAACCTAAATTTATTAAGTAATCATTTATTCTCTGATACCAAGCCCTGGAAGACTGTTTGAGACCATAAATGGCGCGTTTTAATTTTAACACTTTGTTGTCATCGCTATTACATTCATAACTTACAGGTTTCTTCATATACACAGTTTCATTCAAAAAACCATTCAAAAAAGCAGTAGTTACATCTAGATGACTTATATCTAAATTCAGCTTTGCTGCTAATGCAAACAATAGCCTCAATGTGGAATATCTTAGCACAGGGGAGAAAGTTTCAAGAAAATCAACACCGGCTTTCTGTGTGAAGCCCTTTGCCACTAATCTTGCTCGATATCTCACATTATTATCACTGTCATACTTCTTTTTGAAAACCCACCTGCACTGAACCACTGTACTGTCCTGAGGATGATCAACAAGTTCCCACGCATCATTTTCCTTAAACGAGTCCAACTCCTCCTTCATGCTTGCTCTCCAAAACTCGCTTTCTGGTCCATTCAAAGCTTCATCGAGTGTGATTTCTCTGTAATTGTTGTCTTCACACTCTGCAATACATAAATTGTTATAACCAAACTGATCAGGTTTTCTTCTTGCTCGTTTTGAAGTCGTTTGTAGTTCATCTATATTTATTAGAGTGATATCTGGATCAAAAGTTGAATCTGAAAAATTATCATCTGAAGTACCTACTCACCGAAGAAGCTTCTGAATCCAAGTATGTATCATCTCTTTTCTTCTCTCCTTCTGAATCTGTACTCTCTGAATATTCGAGCTTAGTTTGCTCTGCTGAAGACTTGCATTCTATTGGTATGTTTACCATACTTTCAGCTTCAGTCTCCATGATCACTATGTCTCTACTTGAAGTCACAGAGTTATTTTCTGGGTCATAAACCCTATAGCCCTTCACATTTTCAGCATATCCAACAAAAATTAATTTCTTTGCCTTTCTGTCCCACTTTAAACGTTTCTCTTTCGGAACATGTACCATGACTGTACTTCCAAATATACGTAAATGGCTCAAGTTTGGCTTTTGGCCTGTCCACACTTCAAATGGAGTCAAGTTATTCAGTCCCGTAACGACAGATCTATTTCTCAAATATATAGAAGTACTAACCGCCTCTGCCCAGAATTTTTTATCTAAACTGGCATCAAAGATCAAACATCTGGCCTTTTCAACTACTGACCTGTTCATTCTTTCACATAAGCCATTCTGTTGTGGGGTATATGCATTAGTTCTTTGATGAACTATTCCTTGCTCCTTTAAATACTTCTCAAATTCTCGACTACAGAACTCGCCTCCGTTATCTGTCCTTAGAATTTTAATTTTTCTGTCTTTCTGTTTTTCAGCCATTGACTGAAACTCCTTGAAGTACTAAAAAACTTCATTTTTTGTTTTCAAAAAATAAACAAATACCATTTTGCTATAGTCATCCACAAACAAAACATAATATCTGGATCCACCGATAGATTTATTTTCCATTGGACCTCCGACATCTGCATGAATCACCTCCAGCACATCCTCTGTTTTCGATAAACTCTGCTGAAAAGGTAATCTCGCCTGCTTGCCTTCACAGCAAACTGTGCATGTCGATTTATCTATGTTTGCCACATCTGGGTATGAAATTCCTTCTACAGCTCCACTTTTCATTTTATTTAAACTACACCCTTACTAATAAAAATATGTTGTACCATGCTTATAACAAACTTATACTAAGTATAGTTATGCTGAGTATAAGGTTAGAATAGGGACGGAATATTTTCTTACTAAGGAACTAGGAATAACTTCGACATAACTATTCCATCGTTATGTCAATCTCTCTAAATCATTCGTTCAAAATCTATAGACAAGAGAGAGAAAAAAATATATTTTGTTCTATGGTTGCTGTCATCTGTCACAACTTACCGCTCAAAATTCGTTTTTAGCGCCTAGCGGAAAATCTAGCGCTATTTCGGAATGAGTGTTGTTTCATTATTTTAGCACTTTTATGGAATAATTTTGGGAAATCTAGCGCTATTTTGAAATAAGTTTTGTTTCAGTGATGATAATTCTACATGCAATTATTTAATTTAGTATAAAATTGATTTATCTTCTTTTAAAAATTCTTTACGGCTCTATAAATGACGTATTTTTTTAAAAAGCCAATCAATTACAATCAGCTTATCAATATGGCCACCAATATACAACATAAAACTAGCGCTTCTTTAGCGCTTTTTATAAAAAAATATGTTTAGCGGAATCTAGCGCTTTTTTACATCGGAGTTAGCGCGCAACACTCAATTGGACCTTTCTTGCGTTTTGCATGTTATTAAACAGGTTCTCCAGGTAATCAACTTCCTCCACCGCTTCAACTGCCCTGGCCATTTTATGAAATTCCGAAAAATCAAACACAAAATCACGCGCACCACAACACGATGATAGATTATACCGAACTTAAACTAGGGTAGGGGTTGGAATAACGGAACAAAGGGCAGTTACGCTGACGTTATGCTAGGTTTAAGTTATTCCGTGTTTATTGGTTGACATTTTGCTCATTCCAAAGTTATATTCAGCATAACATTTTATTCCACGTTTATTAGTAGGGCTGGTACTGTTTATATGTCCCAAACGTCGATGCCAAGTCTCACTCGATGCTATAGCAGCAGCTGCTAACAACTGTTCTGTATTCAAAGTGTATAATCTGTACACACCTTCTACTAATTCTGCCTGGCCAAAGAGTTCTTTCTGTTGATTGTATATATAGCAAGCATTTTCTTTGAAAATCACACTGTTGCCATTCTCAATCAACTGACTCACGGATAGCAAGTTAAGGTATGCACAATACATTCGAAACTGTGATGTCGTACTCCACACCGTTCACAACTGTCACGATGTTTACATCACCAGAACACAGCACTGGAACACTTGTCTGATTCGCAATCATAATTTCTTTGGTTTCGGGTTGATGTGACGGATTCACGATGTTATCTCGCCTCGCCGTCATGTGTTTACTGGCCCCACTGTCAATATACCAATCTTTATTATTGAAGTTTCCACTTAGAAAAATAGCACTGAATGCATTTGTTTGCTTTCTTTTGCTTATTTCTGAGTTGGGACACTGATTTTTGTATAGTCGCCGTCAATAGAAATTGTGGACTATGTAAACAAACCGTTTTCTCAATTTTTCTCAAGGTTCTATCACGGAGTCTCACTAAACATTATTCCAAATCATGAAGCATCGAGTCTTACCAGTCATTCACTGTATTTCATCATGAAATATTCAATAATCACCAGTTAATCACGGAAAATCATAGAATTAATAGTCAATTCTGTACTGCGTCGAGATTGCTGTCATATTTTTTTCTCATCGAATCTGTATTGTCTTTGAAAATTGGTGATGTACGAATCTATTTGAATATAAACCTATTTTATTCGTGATGTTATTTTATTCCGTCATTTTTTTTTAACAGCGTTACTTCATAATCTTTGACATAAACGTGTGTGTGATTCTATCGAGAGCTGTGTGATCTTCCAGCGATGCTCTAAAATGTGTAGCTCATGTCCTAAAAGTAGAAGAAAAAATTAAAGAACTGGATGAGATAATAGATACGGCCAACGACGCTGTGACGGAACCATTTGTAATTAACGTGGGCGATTTGACTAGCGATTCATCAGAATATTTTAGCGATGAATCAAATAAAAAAAACTAATTAAGCACCTAACATATTTTAATCACATACTGACCCATCTCTAGATAGTTCATCTATTCATAGACAAAGACAACATGGCGCTTTGTTTACATAGTCCACAATTTCTATTGACGGCTACTGTAGTGCCCGGTTTGTTTGCATTTATAGCATTTCACCATTTTCACAAGTTTTGACGTTGACGTTTCATGTGATTGTCTATGGCCAGTTTTGGGGCTGCCATAATTCATATTCATTCGTCTCGTTCCTTTCGCTACAAATGCATTTTCGGAACCGGAAACAGTACCAACCTCAGCACACATATCCATCAACTTGGTTTTAATGACGTTAGCACTGGAGGCGAACTCCGAAAACGATCACGATATTCCGATATACGACCGACATCCGACCGAATCTATTTTGCTTTGGTTACCACGAAGCTATATCGTTTTCGACTTTCAAATGTCGAATCGTCCAATGTTCGATCGTGACCGAATGATTGAACGAAATCGTGATTAGCAAACTGTCTATGGTTTTAGGTTTGTTCCGTACTCTGAAAAAAAAAAACGGTATTTTGTTAAAATATCATGCTGTCTTTTTCACACTGCGTACACGACAGTAAGGCTACGTTTCAAAACGTGTGATCTTCGTGCGAAATTTCACTCGTTTTTAAGAAAGAGACAAAGCTATATACTAGAAAGAGAATGAAAGATCTGGTTTTGAAACGCTTGCGAGTGATTCCCGTGAGAAAAGCGTTTTGAAACGGTCTGGAGTGACACACGTCAAGTAAATACATAACCTCAAATCAAAATAAATAAATTAAGTAAAGTAACTAAATACCTATTGCTTTTAATATGGATGGCATTGCAACCTTTGCATTTGCAAGCCATAATCCTGTCGAAGCAGTTTCGAAACATTTTCCCGTATTCGTACGGAAATGTTGAATTCTATTTTCAAAAATTGTCCGAATCCCGAGAAAACTCCGAAATGACAACTGTCAGGCGAATTTTAACGGTACCCAAACAGAGTTAGAAATCGCACTTGTCAGTGCGATATTCACATTTCCCGAAAGCGTTTCTAAACACTTAGCGCAACTGTCAGGTAACAGTTCGTTTACCCTCGGTTTCACTCGGGTCGATTTTTGAACGATGCAGGGTAAAATTCGCATCGCTCCGAGTGAGAATCACACGTTACGAAACGTACCCTAAGCTATCTCCGAGTGTTCCGTGATCTCCGCTCTCATAATATTTTTTGAATAGGTATTTTACGTTTTATTTGGGAACGTAGCAAACTTTCAAGTAAAACAAATGTGTGTTCATCGACCATCTTTTTTATTTATTGTTTACTTACAGTTTAGTTTAGCAGTTTTGAGAGATTTATTAGATGCGAGCGGTGATTATTACAATAATAAATTAATACTGCGACAATACATAGAAAATTGTAACATGTAAATTCATCTTTACTGTTGAAATTACTTGAAGTTCCTTTGATGGGTCCCTGGACAAACAAACCATCTACACTGCATCCTCTTACGATCAACTGAATTTTATATGCGAGGGACATGGACCCATTGCTGAACAGGAACAAAAGAATGTGTAACTTCTCTCTCCACTTTCAATCATAAGTGTTAGATTTACCTAACCAACCTATTTTGTTGCAGAATGACTGCTGAACAAATCGAAATACTTTTCACATTTCTGGAACAAAGAAATAACAGACAGTCAAAATGCCATGGCAGACAATGGCAGTTCACAACAACAATGGCAGCAACGATGGTAATACAGTTTTCTATCAATGTTCTTATTAAAATAATAACAACAGGGAAGACTGTTCTATGTGCTTTCTAAAACATTAACAATATAACATTAATCGCTTACGCTAGGTTTGAAAGCATAGAAAGAACACTATAAAAAAATATATTCAAGTGTGACTCTACCCATCCCAGTAGAAGGCAACCGACATGCTACTGGGACAAGCGGAGGGTCACCTTCAACATGAGTTACAAACCTGAGATGTTAATATTTGATGTAGAATGTTGACCTAAAACTTAATACCTATTTAGTTAAAACTCCATTTAAATTATTTTTCATATTATAGGGATATTTTTCATATACATGAAGGAGCTGAAACAATTTTTTTTTTCTTACCCTGTAATGTAAAGTGTCATTGTTTAGAGCTCAATGGGTAGTGTGTATAAATATATTAATATTTTTTATCTTTAAAAATAAAGAAATGGGGGACTATCAGTTATCACTTTTATTACTGGTTTATCTCAAAGCATTTAGGAATTTGGAATTTCTGTATATTATGTACTATATGCTGAATTAAACAACAAATACCGAAAACACCGATTTATAATGTAGTTTTAGGGTTACTGATTCATTTTAAATTGGTTGTCACTCTTATTACCTAACAGGTTTTTTAGAGCAGTGATCAGTGTAACCAAACAAGTCGGAAAATATAGGTCCAAGGTGTGTCAGGGGAAGTAATATTGCTGTTTTATGTTCAACAGATAGACGGGGCAGAGGCAGAGGCAGATGGTGGCGTCCGCACTCTCCTTGCTCGCACGTCAGTGCACGCAACCGCCTCCTTGAGCTGTATCAGTAGTCAGCTGTTCAAACGGAAAGAAAAGTGTCTCCGAGCTGAGCTGCGAGAGATTCACAAGCTATATCGTTTTCGACTTTCAAATTTCGTATCGTCCAATGTTCGATCGTGACCGAATGATTGAACGAAATCGTGATTAGCAAACTGTCTATGGTTTTAGGTTTGTTCCGTACTCTAAAAAAAAAAACCGGTATTTTACGTTTTATTTGGGAACGTAGCCAACTTTCTAGTAAAACAAATGTGTGTAGGGATGAAACAATACCATCTAGGTATCGATACTTTTACTCGATACCGTATCGTTCATGAGGTATCGATACCTTCTCGGTATCGAATGAAAAGTATCGATACCTACTTGTATCGGACAGTCTTTTCGTAGGAAGTATTACAGGCAAATAAGAATTGCAGTAAGTACCTACAATGATTTGATTAGCTACCTATTGCTATTACAAATTCAGTCACAGTTTTAACAAACAACAAACAAACGCACGCCAAACGATGAATGACTGACTGAATTAACGAATGAATGACAAAAATCACTGACAGATTAACTGAGCAGTAAAAAAGATACGTTCGCGACACACACATTTGAACTAGAACTTACCATGGAGTAAATAATCTTGTGCACACGAGTTTTTTGACACTCCTATGTTAGTGACCGACCGAGTACCGATACAAGTACTTACTTCACGATACTACTTGGTACTCAGTTCTAAAGTATCGATGCCAAAAGTACTTAGTATCGAAAGAAAAGTATCGAGTAGTTACTTGTATTTACTCGTATCGTTTCATCCCTAAATGTGTGTTCATCGACCATCTTTTTTATTTATTGTTTACTTGCAGTTTAGTTTAGCAGTTTTGAGAGATTTATTAGATGCGAGCGGTGATTATTACAATAATAAATTAATACTGCGACAATACATAGAAAATTGTAACATGTAAGTACGTTTAAATTCATCTTTACTGTTGAAATTACTTGAAGTTCCTTTGATGGGTCCCTGGACAAACAAACCATCCACACTGCATCCTCTTACGATCAACTGAATTTTATATGCGAGGGACATGGACCCATTGCTGAACAGGAACAAAAAAATGTGTAACTTCTCTCTCCACTTTCAGTCATATTAGATCTACCTAACCAACCTATTTTGTTGCAGAATGATGACTAAAATTATTTTAGTAGCAGTATAATTTTAGGCTTTTTTGCCTCACCTGGAAATGTTGAAAGTGTATAAAAATGTGCTGTATGCTTCAAGTTTTGATGTCTTTTTTTAGATGCGGAAAGCATTTTATATGAAATCGGTGACTTAATTGACATGAGCGACAGTGAGCAGGGTGCTTGGTTTTAGGGGAAAGTAATAAGAATTGTAAGTGACCCTGACTATGTCAAACCTGAAACTGAGGTTCCATCCAAGGAACAGAATGGAAGCTCCGATAAAGAAAGTGATGCTGAGAACAAACCACCATCAGAAAGTAATAAGAATTGTAAGTGACCCTGACTATGTCAAACCTGAAACTGAGGTTCCATCCAAGGAACAGAATGGAAGCTCCGATAAAGAAAGTGATGCTGAGAACAAACCACCATCAGAAAGTAATAAGAATTGTAAGTGACCCTGACTATGTCAAACCTGAAACTGAGGTTCCATCCAAGGAACAGAATGGAAGCTCCGATAAAGAAAGTGATGCTGAGAACAAACCACCATCAGAAAGTAATAAGAATTGTAAGTGACCCTGACTATGTCAAACCTGAAACTGAGGTTCAATCCAAGGAACAGAATGGAAGCTCCGATAAAGAAAGTGATGCTGAGAACAAACCACCATCAGAAAGTAATAAGAATTGTAAGTGACCCTGACTATGTCAAACCTGAAACTGAGGTTCCATCCAAGGAACAGAATGGAAGCTCCGATAAAGAAAGTGATGCTGAGAACAAACCACCATCAGAAAGTAATAAGAATTGTAAGTGACCCTGACTATGTCAAACCTGAAACTGAGGTTCCATCCAAGGAACAGAATGGAAGCTCCGATAAAGAAAGTGATGCTGAGAACAAACCACCATCAGAAAGTAATAAGAATTGTAAGTGACCCTGACTATGTCAAACCTGAAACTGAGGTTCCATCCAAGGAACAGAATGGAAGCTCCGATAAAGAAAGTGATGCTGAGAACAAACCACCATCAGAAACCTCGTCCTCTAATGGTACTAAGAAAAAAGGTATAGCAGAATATTTTAGTAAAATGGCCAAATTAGCACAAAGAAGACAAGCGCTTAATAAAAAATTACAAGAAGAAAGTCCTGAATGTGGATTATTGTACCAAATTCCACTCGAGGCTGAGTATGTACCATTTATTTGCACTTACGTCATAGAAAATGATAAGACCCAGCGAATCCAACTATTAAATGGCGTCTGTACACTCTAGCGAGACTCTCACCATGAAGGAGACAAAGCTATATGAGTAAAGGAGACGGCATCTCACTTTACATATAGCTTTGTCCCCTTCAAGGCGAGAATGTACCTATGCCACCATAACATGTAACTAGGGTTTTGCACAGCATTACCCAATGTCATAATTTATTCCATTACCAGTCATTGTACCACATGTTTATTTTATAAATTGTGTTTTAATAGTTGTACTTGTGTTTCAATTACTATTATATTGTAGGTCTGAGGATTCAGAAACTCAATACTACTGCAAGTTAAAAGAAATTAGACCAAGAGCTAGAAAAGAAATAGATGTAAAAGATTTAGAAGTTGGTCAAAAAGTTATGGTCAATTATAATTCTGAAGATCACCTGGAGAAAGGCTACTGGTAAGTAACTTTGGACTATGTTTGCCAAGTAATGTTGAAGATCTGGCATTTTCGGAGCATTGGCATGAAAGGGTTGTGTCTGAAGGGATATTTGCGCAGCTAACAAAGTTTGAATATGCAAAGTTATTTGGCAAGCATTTTTCTTGTATTATTATTCTTTAAGTCATAGTCATAGTAGCCTAGCATCCACTAAAGCAGAGAGTTGCAGGTAAGAGCTGTTTTCATACAATATTCACATTAGAATAAATTTACAATATTGTGATTAAAATGGGAGTGCTGAGTACACACCTCCCCTCTGATCCACTTTTTTAGTGGATACCGGTCCTAATGCTTTCTATGTATTTTGACGCCCACGGAACCTATTAGGTTAAGGAACCTATTAAGTTAATTTAATATTGTCATTCTTGCTCTCCAAGGCATAAAATATTTTATAGCACACCGTGCGTAAAGTCGGCATTTTCCGCACTTGTACAAAAAAGAATTATACGAAACTCGTGCGAGAAACTTTGAAAAACGTGCGAAAAACGTTTCATCGCTCTCGTATCGTAATGTACTATTTGTTATTTCTAGGTATGACTACAAAGTAGGTGAAATATCTAAATTGCGGACAAGCCATGAGCTCTTGGGGACCATTTACTTAGGGCCTGAGGCTGTGCCACAGCATGACACAAAAGTTCGAGTGCATGATAAAATATTTGCTATCGAAGATGTTATACCTTTGGCTGATCAATCTCAAGAATACAAAAAACTGATGGTCACACCTACAGAATCGAGTATGTGTTGTTATAATATTATATCAATACTAAGATATTTTATTTAAAATGTTAGTTACCATGTATTACTATTTTAATTTTTCAGGGTCGGTGAACCGCTAAATTGTTTGAAATGTCGTGACGATCAAGGTCTTCCTTGTAAAGAATGTGGCTGCTACTCTTGTTCTGGAAAAGAAGCTCCGGAGAAGGTAAACTGAATGTATACTATTATGCATGATGAGGTTACTTTTAAAATAATTGACCTAATTCATTGACCAAAGAAACGTCTTAGTCAATGCTAAAAGAGAATCTCAATATTTAATGATTCTTATAAAAATAAAAGAATGTAAATGCCTTATTTACAGCTTCTAACATCTAATCCAAATACTAATAAATGTTGTTTATAATTCAAGTCCAAATATAAATATAATTTATTGTGATAGTGTCACGTTTATCTTCGAATGCAAATTCTCATTTCGTCTCTACCTCTTACTTAAAGTAAAATTTGGTAATTGAGCAGTATTCACTAAAGTAAACATTACACATATATAGCGCAGCAAAAGTCTAGTTCACAGATAAACAATGTGAATAAGTTGTAACAATAACTTCCAGATAATACTTTGCGACGAATGCAACCACGGCTTCCACATGGAGTGCCTGGCCCCACCCCTCACTGAGCTCCCTGATGAGGACTGGTATTGCCCCTCATGCAAGAGGGACAACATTGAGGTGGTTGCCCCAGGGGCTGCCAAGCAGGCTAAGAAGGCTGCGGGTTCAAAGACCACTCGTGATTGGGGACGAGGCATGGCTTGTGTCGGTAGGTGATACAAGCTTCAAGGATTAATTTACAATATTGTGATTAAAATGGGAGTGCTGAGTGCACACCTCCGCTCTGAACCACTTTTGTGAATACCGGTCTTAATGCTTTCTGTGTATTTTTACGCCTACGAAACCCATTAGCTTAATATCCTCATTCTTGTTCTCCAAGACATAATAGTAGTTTATGCTACAAGGGCGCAGAGGAATAAATTACGAGGACGATTATATTCGAGGACGAAACGTAACCGAGTAATTTATTGCTCTTACGCCCGTGTATCATACTACGTTTTTCAATGCATAGTGTGAGGAAATGAAAACAAATATAATCTTGTGAACTTTAAATTATGATTGGTTCAAAAGGATCGTATCCAGAGCCGTTAAACAGTGGAAAAAAAGTATAACATCTATGGTACACAGGAAAGGCTGCAGGTTAGCCAACCATTGCAAACAAATAAAAAAAAATAATAATAATAAAGCCCTAGGGCAAAATAATCGACTTTCTGTTCGGTTTTGATGCATAAAAAGTGGGCCTTTACGAGCACATGCATTGAAAAATATTTTTGTTATTGCTAGGTATGACTACAAAGTAGGTATACTATCTAAATTGAGGACAGGCCATAAGCTCGTACATTTTTTCGTTACAGACGCGCACGTCCATACTCCAGTAATAGCTATACATAGACATACGCTTGTAAACACACAAACTGTAGCGAAGGAATTTCATAAAAAGGAAAGGATTTCTAAAAAGGAATTGACTAAAATTTCCTGTTCATTATCTAAGTAGCCATAAAATCCGTATACTGTTAAATCATGATCATCATGTGTACTGTCTGTAATTTCAGGATATTGATAATGTTTTAGAGTGATTTCAAAAAACAAACCATTTTTAAAACATATTGAATAAAATCAGCACAGTGTTTTGTAATTTGCTTGTGGCTTGGCTCGTTATGATATTATTCCTGTAATAAATGATTACTTTTTGCAAATGATTGTATTATTTAAAGGTGGAAAGCAAAATAAATTAAATTTAGTATAATAGAATATAAAAGAAGTCGATATCCGTTATCTATATCAGATGGCTTTGTGGTGGTATACCTTATTTAACCTTATGATTGCAGATTGTTGTATAATCAACTGCTTTACGAATCTATTCTTAGCTTTTGCCCATGCGACTGTATAAATGTAGCCATTGCGAGTAATTTTACCTATCATAACAGTATAAAAAACCTCATCAATGCCGTTCGTGAAAGACTTATTTATTACTTTGAAATTTAGACAAATTTAGTTATTTTTAGCTAAAGCTAAAGCTATTTTTAGCTAATTGATCATATAAATGGATGGCATTTACGAGGAACTGTTTTGGAAATTTTAATTTTGGTTATCAAACTGACAGTAAAACCAAAATTTAAAACGTAAATGTAAAACCTTAAAATCAACTTTCAAACAAAAAACAAATAATGGAAATAGCTAATGTATTACAGAACTATATAATTTCAGCAATTTCATATGTAAAAACCCATTATTTAAATGATAAGAAAATTCAGGGCGCGAGCCCTACTCACACTTGACCGGTTTTTATCATAGCCATGCGCCATGCCTCAGTTAGTGTGAAATCTGAATGGTATTTAAACTAAACATGGGCCAATAACGGGTTTACATTATATAATATTTACTTAAATATACCGGAATAACTAAGACGAAAAAGAAAAAATAATAAATTGAACTGGATAATAAAAACTACAAAAGAAAGCGTAATATACAAGCTAATCGATTTAAAAAAAAAGAAAATTAATATAGTCACTAAGGAAATCGTTAAATACTTATAATTGTAATAATATTAGTAACAAATTAGTACACTTCTATAAGGGTATGTGAGAGGGTGTGTATGTGTATGTGAGGGTGTTTTTTTTATATGAGCAACATATTCTTATATTGGGACCTCTTAAGATCAAATATATCAATTTCTTATAATTTTTTATTAAAAGTACGAGGTAAGCGACAACTTAAAGAATTTTGAGCATAGTTTGTGTGAACTAAAGGCGTATGGAAAAGGGGTGTGTGACGAGTGCGTGTAGAAGGCGCACACAAATTTAGGATGGATGAAGTAAGGTCGATACAGTTAATTGCACCATGACATATCTTGTGGAAAAGTAACATGTCTAAAAGTGTTCGTCTGTTCTCCAGGGTCAATAAATTATGTGATCTACAGGAATCGTCGTAATCGATGCTTGGTTTTTTTGTACGATAGTTCAAATGCCGTACGTATTTGCTTTGTATACGTTCAATCATTTCCTTGTAAATTATGTACTGAGGATTCCATATACTGCTATAATACTCTAAGGTACTTCTTACATATGCACAATACAAGGTAGTCGTTAAGGTGATATACCGTGCTAGCAAAGGTCCCCGTTACTCCAGGCAGAAAGACCCGCAGTGCGAAAGGGACGGAATCGGGGAAAATTGTCAAAAAGTCGGTTTTAAATTAATGCAAAATTAACTAAAATAGCTACAAAAAATTCCATAACCAGTAATTTAGGTGTAGTTAAAACCCATCTAAATAAATGTTTTTCAAGCCTGTATGCTATCCTAATTTGTCAGAATATCAAAAAAAGTGTAAATTTAGACCTGACTTCAATAATTATTTCTATCGAATGAAATTTCTCCTATCGCGTTTCTGATAGACCAAAATCTAGTAAAAGGTCCCAAAATTGTTGTATTAATTTATTTTACTTGGAACTTCATTAAAAGAGCAGATAAATAACTTCAAAAAGTGTCAATTTTCACGGTATAGCCCCTTAAAGAGGGAACGGCTGTTGATTAAAGGAGTTTGCCGTCGAACACTCGTACAGCGCGTGTACGTGTAGTGCAATAAAACAACTATACGATAAATTGGTATACTGCAAGACTGTTTTCTCAATGTATCAGTATCAATCCTCAGTATTTATTCAACCTATTGCTCATCTTTGCGTTATTTCTAGGCAAAACAAAGACTTGTGCCATGCCCGCCAATCACTTTGGACCTATCCCCGGCATTGAAGTGGGCATGTGTTGGAGGTTTCGGATACAGGTCAGAAAAGTTTCCATAACTGTTTGTTATACGGGTTATTTTACAGAAAGGTTTCGTCAAATATAGCCCAATCAAGTCAGGCCCTGGTACGGATCTTGAGTGCTCATTCCAGTACATTCCAGCGCTCAACATCCTTGCTGTGGCGTGTATGTACGGTCAACCAAACAGATAAGAATTCAGGTCCAGCTTTGATCCTAAGACCCACTGATGAGTTATTGATGAGATGAAGTATAATTAATCAATAGTGCGTGTGCGTATGGAATAGAATAGAATATGATTTTATACTACACCTGCTCGGAAAGTAACTTCTTACTTTTTTGAAAACGATGCAGAAAATACGTTATTACTGTCATACAAATATGCGGGCGGAAAAAGTGTATGAAAATTCATTGTTAACGTGCTGTTTTTTTTTTATAAATAACATAAAGAATGAGCAAGTGGCCAAGTGGTCAGTATTATTTTGCGAACTCGTACAGTGGAGACCACATCAAGCTATATACTTGCAGTACGACATTAGCCCCTACAGAGAAGAATATAAGATAGGTACAAAGTCCAATGTGTCTTACTTGATGCGGTCTCCACTGTACATAAAACTCGAAAAATGATACTGGCCACTTGCTTTTCCTGTACATAATAAAAAATAAGAAGGAAATAAAAAGTGACAATCGCACGCGAGTCAGTCGTTTTCTTTTATTGTATCTTGATTAAAAGTAAAATTATACTATTTCCTCGCAGGTGTAGTATAAAGCACTATGTATCACTCGGGAGAAAGTGCGATTCCCAACCCGTGTGTATTGAGGCCCTCTCGTTGGTAATCGTCCCCTTTCTTCCCTCGGTGAACAATGTGCTATTATTTATCAAAAAATTGCACAACAACAGAATAGTATTACCTTGACGCCTACAAGGGTGTATATACTGGTGCTATAGGCGCCAAGCTCTTCCCTTACAGACCTTGTATTGACCAAGTGTTATATCTCATCTGTTACACACCTGTGGGTTTTATTACCTATTTTTTTCTTGACTGTACGTACGGTTAACAAGAAAAAGTACACATTATATCTAATAGAAAACCTAAATCCTTTAGTTTTTTACGACTTATAATTAAGAAGATGGCATACCCCAGCAACTTTTTTTATTACCCGTCCAGCACAATAAGTCCTATGGTAAAGACTTTATTTGCTTTTCATAGAGGCGATTATATGTTGGCTCTTAGGCCTCTTTTTCTTGGACGCGTTATACGCATCACGGATCACGCAGCGAAACAACAAATTGGTGTGTTTTTAGCTAATACTGAAATATTTTGTAGGGAAAAAAATATTGGATTTAGGTGATATACCTTCATATTTCTATTACCTATTTTATGAAAAAAAAAAGTTGATCTCTTAGCCGCGTTCTTCAAGCGAACGTTTGAAAACCAAAAAAAAGAGGTTGCAAAACATTTTTTTTTGACAAAAGTATAAATCTTAGTACATTGTTTATACGTAAGATCCCTAGAGAAAAGATTAATAAACCAAATATATTTTTTTCAATACAAGGAGAGTCCAAATTTCTTCAAACGAATCCTAGATAGACTGGAGTTGGTCATGCTCTAGGCTCAGGTACAGGCTTAAGTCTAAGAATTCAAAGTTAGATGAAAAAACAGATCAATAATTCACTTGTTCGCTTGTATAGTATACAAACTTTTTATCGTCCTTGGGACATCCTTACTCATAGTAATAATTTAATATATATTTATTGTTGGGAAACCAGACCTAATAGATTATTGTAGGAATGTGTCTGTAGATTGTTGTTCGTTGTTGCAGCTCTCAGAGTCAGGCGTTCACAGACCGCCGGTTTCTGGGATCCACGGCAGAGATGTCGAGGGAGCCTGCAGCATCGTGCTTTCTGGTAAACTACCTACTTTATTACCTATTTCTAATTACTTTTTCATCCCATCTATTCGAAAAACGATGATTGGTTCTTCAATAAGTGCGAACAGAGTAGGTCTTTTCTGCAAGAGTCTTTCAAAGGGCAGTAATGAGTTTTGAATTTGGAACATGAATTTTGTTCCTTATAGTGTTTCGTGAACAAAGAGTTCGAACGAAAATATTGTATAAAAAAGTTACTGGCCGGTTATCTGGGCAGCGCGGCCAGCTGTATTAAAAAAAAACTAAATGATAAACGCGCACGTGCTCGGTACGAATACCATTCATAGCATAATTTTAATTTCAATATAATTCAACAAAAATGGGTTCGTCAGATAGTGAAAGTTACATTAACACCCGAAAATATAATAAGAGACGCATTTAATGTGATAGAGAACTTATTACCATGTAAATTAGCCTATTTCAAAGAAATGATTATTTTCCGAATTTCATTGTGTTAATAAATAAGTTCTAGAATTGTATCTAATAGCGCCTTTTATTTATTTTCCTCATAGATGGGATGAAAAGTAGAGTGTCTCACACGGCCGCAAAATTATTTTTCCTCGGGCGATGTATTTTGAATCCCTCGCTGCGCTCAGGATTCTACGAAGAGTAGAATCCCGCGCGTGGCGAAGGATTCTACTCTAGAATCCTTCGCTCTGCTGTGAATTCAAAATAACGCCCTCGACTTAAAAATATTATTTTGCTCCCTTGTGATACAATCTACTATTTCATCCCATCTATTCGAAAAACGATGATTGGTTCTTCAATAGTGCGAACAGAGTAGGTCTTTTCTGCAAGAGTCTTTCAAAGGGCAGTAATGAGTTTTGAATTTGTAAGATGAATGTTGTTTCTTATAGTGTTTCGTGATCAAAGAGTTTGAACGAAAATATTGTATAAAAAAGTTACTGGCCGGTTATCTGGGCAGCGCGGCCGGCTGTATTAAAAAAAAAAAATTAAATGATAAACGCGCGAACTACGTGCTAGGTACGAATACCATTCATAGCATAATTTTAATTTTAATATAATTAAATATAAATGGGTTCGTCAGATAGTGAAAGTGTTACATTAACACCCGAAAATATAATAAGAGACGCATTTAATGTGATAGAAAACCTATTACCATGTAAATCCCGAGAAAAATATTCGAAAGCGTATGATAATTTCCTCACATGGAAAAATGCAAACGGAGCGAAGACTTTTTCGAAGTCTGTTTTCTTGGCCTGGTTTCCAAAAATTTGCCTATTTCAAAGAAATAATTCTTTTCCGAATTGTGTCATTGTGTTAATACATAAGTTCTAGATTTGTATCTAATAGTGCCTTTTATTTCTTTTCCTCATAGATGGGATGAAAAGTAGAGTGGCTCACACGGCCGCAAAATTATTTTTCCTCAGGCGACGTATTTTGAATCCCTCGCTCTCCTCTGGATTCCAAATAACTTCCTCGACGTAATAATATTATTTTGCTCCCTTCGTATGAAATCTAAATCATTTAAATTACTTATATAAAACTTACTTTATATCCTAATCAATTTTGTATACGGAGGCAATCTCCTCTGCAGCAATATACCGATCTCCCGAGCGTGTGACGTCATAGCGCCGTGACGTCACACGCTCGTCGTCAATGCCGTCTTCAGTTCACACGAGTATCACAAACGTTTACAAAATTCATAATTATAATTCATATTCACACTCGACTATAATCTAAATGTGTCGTTAGTCCGCAAGTCGATGGGGTTTCTACAGTATGTGGGAGCTGCACCTAGGACTATCATTATAGCCCGTAGGACGTGCGTAGGAGAGAGCGAGGTGCTGTAGTGACACATCATCGCGCCTCCTTGGCAGTGAGCTTCTCTATCAGCTCCTGCAGCGGCGCGGCGCCAGCTCGCGACGCTCGATCAGGTTGAACTCCTGCACGAAGAAGATGAAGTGCTTGAAGGAGGTGTTGTGCTGCGCCTCCTCCCCAAGCTGCACCACCTCCGGGAAGTGCTGGTGGTAGATTTGCGCGTACACGCGGAACAGTCGCTTCAGGATCGTCTTCGCCATGCCCAGGAAGTTCTTCGGAAACGGCACGCCTATCTCGTAAGAGCGTCTCGTCGTCGAGCTGGTCCTGCGCCCACGTCATCAGGTAGTCGATGTACTTGAGCGCGGAGCACTTGATGGGCTTCTTGACTGTGTGTCCATCTGCCCAGTGGTACTCGTACTTGGGTCCGGCCGACATCACCGCGCACGACTCCTCCGTGCAGAACTCCGTTATCGTGCCGTACAGCATGTTGATCTGATTGAAGAAGTCCACCGTATTGACGGCGACCCACTCATTGAGGTCCTCCCCCTCCGGCAGCATCACAACCAGCCGCAGGTTGCCGGAACCGAGCGTGGCCGCAGCGTGCCTATCAGGTCATATACTGATGCGTGCCTTCCGGGATGATTATCTTTGGTTTAAAGGTCTTGTTGGAATGTCGATTATAGATCATAACTGGCCAATTACAGAAAAACTATAGCGATTAAAAAAAGTTGCGCACAAATGAGAAATATAAAAAAGAAGAAAAATATTTTTTTTTTATATAAAAATGCATTATGGGTATCAAATTGTATGTAGGTACCTATTAAAAATCTGATTGTAAAAATATATAGTTTGGCTCTATTTAATTGCTTCTATTCCGAGAAATCCTTGAAAAGCCATAAAAAATGTATGTCCCCCCCTCCTTATCTCCAAAACTGGTGGACTGAAAAATATAAAAAAAAAATCATGGTAATATGTGTTTACGTAAAGATTATAGGAAAAATAAAGCGGTTGAAAAATTCACAAAGAAATGACAAAATTAAATGTATCATTTACAATACGGAACCCTAGGTACGCGAGTCTGACTCGCACTTGGCCGGTTTTTTCCTATAAATATGCTATAAGATATATTTGTGAACGGAATTTCAAATTTCTAAGAAAGCTGGAAGTGCTGGATAGCCTTCCATGGTAAGTCAATTTGCAAATTGAGTACGTAAAGGACTAATGTTTGTGTACTAAAATTGAGTACGTAAAGGACTAATGTTTGTGTACTAAAATTGAGTACGTAAAGGACTAATGTTTGTGTACTAAAATTGAGTACGTAAAGGACTAATGTTTGTGTACTAAAATTGAGTACGTAAAGGACTAATGTTTGTGTACTAAAATTGAGTACGTAAAGGACTAATGTTTGTGTACTAAAATTGAGTACGTAAAGGACTAATGTTTGTGTACTAAAATTGAGTACGTAAAGGACTAATGTTTGTGTACTAAAATTGAGTACGTAAAGGACTAATGTTTGTGTACTAAAATTGAGTACGTAAAGGACTAATGTTTGTGTACTAAAATTGAGTACGTAAAGGACTAATGTTTGTGTACTAAAATTGAGTACGTAAAGGACTAATGTTTGTGTACTAAAATTGAGTACGTAAAGGACTAATGTTTGTGTACTAAAATTGAGTACGTAAAGGACTAATGTTTGTGTACTAAAATTGAGTACGTAAAGGACTAATGTTTGTGTACTAAAATTGAGTACGTAAAGGACTAATGTTTGTGTACTAAAATTGAGTACGTAAAGGACTAATGTTTGTGTACTAAAATTGAGTACGTAAAGGACTAATGTTTGTGTACTAAAATTGAGTACGTAAAGGACTAATGTTTGTGTACTAAAATTGAGTACGTAAAGGACTAATGTTTGTGTACTAAAATTGAGTACGTAAAGGACTAATGTTTGTGTACTAAAATTTGATACGTTACATACTTCTAACCAAAGCTTTCTTGTTTTCTTCTAATACTCATTCGTGACGTCTATATGCCTTTAACGCTAGAAATTATTATTTGCTATGTAACTTCTAACAGTAAAAAAGTAAATTCCCAAAATCGATAACTGACGATAACTTTTTTTTCCGTCGTTCGATTTTAATGAAATAAAGCCTATATTTGCTCCAAATTGAGCCCCGTCCACCTGCGAAAACTACATCAAAATCCGTTTAGTAGTTTCGGAGATGTTCGCGAACGAACAGACAGACAGACAGAAAAGGATTCTAAACATCACTGATTTATGTTCTATTACTCTTATTTAGTCACCCCCTTTCTATTTTTATTACTTTTCTCCAATGTACAGACACAGACGGTTCTACTCTTTTATTATATGTATTGATAAAACTCAAACCGCATTAGAGAAAAAGTTAAAAAGCATCATTTACAAAAATTGTACTTATTGATTGAAAGTTATCCAATTAGGTAAGGCTTTGCATTATATCTTTATAAATGACTGAAAAAATATATATTTCAATTTTACATTGACGAAGTATGTAGTTGACTCAGCATATTTATGCAAAAACTGTGCAATTTAGGGAACCTGATCATTTCTGATCACAGATGACTTCCATTAGATATCATATGTTGGCCATTTTCTTCTGCATCGAGTTCACCAAAATTGGTGGAACGTGCGGGTTGCGGGGAGCGTCACAGCGGCTTCGTGATTGGCTATTTCAAGGACGCGCTTGACATGCACCGACCGAGTACTTGCAATAGTGATGAGATAGCAGTCTAGAAAATTCGATTTCGGTCAAGATGGATTGCAACATATAGCGGATTCCGAATGTCATTTAAACATCAATTTATAACGAATGTAATATTCTTAGAGCGTATCTCAAACGATGAATTTTGCTATTAATCATATGTAATAAAAACTGCATCAAAATCCGTCGAGTGGTTTTCAAGTTATAACTTTATAATGTCATCGTCATAGTTGTAGCGTCTAAGTACAAGTAAATAAGATAATTATGATAAGTTTTGTAAACACATTTCAAATTACTTGACCATAATTCTTAAATATAGTTTCCCAAAAATAACAAAAAGAATCGAAAACTAACTTAAGCACATGAAAGCACATCGCTGCCTTTGCACGTGCTTTCGACGGAAAAGGACGACTATTTTGATTTATGTAGTGAGAGAAAGAGATATTTCAAAAAGACTTCAACGCACTGCCTAAGTATTTGGAATTATATATGATATGTGCCATTATAAGCTGACCTCTGTTAAGGCGGTTACCGTCGCCAAATTAGCAGCTTGATGTTTGTCTGTACGAATATCAACGGAAATGACATTGAAATAACGTTCATATCAGTGCACAATGCGTGGTGGCTGTTACGACGCTCGCTGCGTCCTTGATAGGGCAAAATAGGAGAAAATAATACTTTTCACATGGACGTGATTGTTCGATTGAATAATTCTATGTTATATTTATAGCTATAAAGTGTATCTATTTATCAAAGCATAAATGAATTAAATCGCCTAAGCCGCTTAGGAGCAGTAGGGAATTCAAGCCAAAAAACACCATTCAGTTAAAACAATTTTTCATATAGAAGTTTTGGTGGTACGAAAAAGAAAAATGTTGCATATGTTATCCTAGAGTTGATAATCCATAATACTTTTTCAATATTTTTGGTTTGGCCATAAAAGAGGAGTAGGCTTTAGAAAGTACCCATTTGGCGATATTAAGGGTCTTAAGACTGGTGAAATAAAAAGGAATGTTAGTAGTTTTGACTTACCGGTGGAATGTTACGCCATCTTTTTGGTGATTCGACGTTGGAGACGGCTTTCCACATCATGTCACTGAGCAAGAACTCATTTTGACCCGGAAGGATATTTTTTCAAGCTGAGACGTCACGCGGTTTCTAATGGGTGTCATATGTGTTTCTGATAGACGTTTTCGTTTTTGACGGAATATTGAAATAAAAAGAGAGTAACGTGTGATTAAAGAGAAGCTTTGTCTGGATAGTTTTTAGATCATTACATTTATTCGCCAGAGATACAGATATTACATTCATTTGTTATTTACAATGTTGAAGCCGATCTCCGTAGCAACTTATTTAGAACACTTATAGTATGTAACATATTTAAAAAGCTACCAACTTAAATCTTTGTCTGGATAGTTTTTAGATCATTACATTTATTCGCCAGACATACAGATATTACATTCATTTGTTATTTACAATGTTGAAGCCGATCTCCGTAGCAACTTATTTAGAACACTTATAGTATGTAACATATTTAAAAAGCTACCAACTTAAATCTTTGTCTGGATAGTTTTTAGATCATTACATTTATTCGCCAGACATACAGATATTACATTTATTTGTTATTTACAATGTTGAAGCCGATCTCCGTAGCAACTTATTTAGAACACTTATAGTATGTAACATATTTAAAAAGCTACCAACTTAAATCTTTGTCTGGATAGTTTTTAGATCATTACATTTATTCGCCAGACATACAGATATTACATTCATTTGTTATTTACAATGTTGAAGCCGATCTCCGTAGCAACTTATTTAGAACACTTATAGTATGTAACATATTTAAAAAGCTACCAACTTAAATCTTTGTCTGGATAGTTTTTAGATCATTACATTTATTCGCCAGACATACAGATATTACATTCATTTGTTATTTACAATGTTGAAGCCGATCTCCGTAGCAACTTATTTAGAACACTTATAGTATGTAACATATTTAAAAAGCTACCAACTTAAATCTTTGTCTGGATAGTTTTTAGATCATTACATTTATTCGCCAGACATACAGATATTACATTCATTTGTTATTTACAATGTTGAAGCCGATCTCCGTAGCAACTTATTTAGAACACTTATAGTATGTAACATATTTAAAAAGCTACCAACTTAAATCTTTGTCTGGATAGTTTTTAGATCATTACATTTATTCGCCAGACATACAGATATTACATTTATTTGTTATTTACAATGTTGAAGCCGATCTCCGTAGCAACTTATTTAGAACACTTATAGTATGTAACATATTTAAAAAGCTACCAACTTAAATCTTTGTCTGGATAGTTTTTAGATCATTACATTTATTCGCCAGACATACAGATATTACATTTATTTGTTATTTACAATGTTGAAGCCGATCTCCGTAGCAACTTATTTAGAACACTTATAGTATGTAACATATTTAAAAAGCTACCAACTTAAATCTTTGTCTGGATAGTTTTTAGATCATTACATTTATTCGCCAGACATACAGATATTACATTCATTTGTTATTTACAATGTTGAAGCCGATCTCCGTAGCAACTTATTTAGAACACTTATAGTATGTAACATATTTAAAAAGCTACCAACTTAAATCTTGTTAAGTAAAAGTTATGCGTACATATACAATTCCTAGTATAATTAAAAAATATATGTAGGTATATATTTAATATAATCTACTTTTAAACCGTTTTTTTTTTTTTTCATTTTTTTGTTTCTAACTGTAAAGTAGATTAATTTATGTATTCCATTTTAAGTACCGTATCTTCACGGCGTTACTCAATAGCTTGCATAGAATAATTCATACTGTAACCGCGAGGTTACAGGAATGCAGAGCTGATGGGATTTGAGTATTGATTGGAGAATTGTGGGTAAACTGACTGACCTTTGATGATGATTGTGGATGGGCCGACAAATGCGCCGCGTGGCGTCCCTCCTTGTTGGGCTGATGGAGCTGGCGCCTTGGGCAGGAATGTGCAGGATTGTCTTGGAGTAATGTGAACACAACACTGGTATATAACGTGAACACAACACTGGTAGGTACGCGATATTGGTTGTGTCGGCGGCGCGAGTGTGCACACGTGTGGTTCGGACGATGTCCCGCGCGGAAGAGAGTGAGCGAACCGCCGGCGCACCAGTCGCTGGCGCTGTGTTGCGAAATTAGTCATGCGCATGCGCGAACGTCACGCTGGTAGCGTGAACACATACTGTAGGTACATAAGTTTGTTTGTTACTTCCAGGTGGATATGAGGATGACTACGACAATGGCGACGAGTTCACCTACACCGGCGGCGGAGGGCGCGATCTGTCCGGAAATAAACGTACCGCCGAGCAGTCCTGTGACCAGACCCTTACCAGGGAGAACAAGTAAGTTGTCACGTTTGCTGGGGTCCTTGCGCGTCAAACAGCTCGGCACAGACGTCAGGGCTGTAGCTAGAGTCGAATTTGAGGTAGGGCAGCATTGGTTACAGGTAGGGCGGAAGTAAAAAATTTATCATAAATTTATCCAACGCGAAATCAATGAATATTCAATTTATAGCAATAAAAATACAATTATTGTATCGATTACACACAAAAAAATGCTTTTTAAAAATATATTTTTCCGAAATTCCTCGAAACTTTGTCACCTGACGAACTAAATGAACATATTTTACGAACACTCTGTGGCTTAAGTGGCTTTGTGGCTTTTACACTCACACATTTATATCTGAGCAAAGGCCTTTTGGGTGTGTGAAATCGAAGTAGAAATTAGCTGGTTTTCTATGAAAATATACACAGGAAAATTATTGCAGCACAAAAGTAACCTCTAAAAATTGAAGATTGTTGTTTTGTTATGAAAATTTATCAGTTTTAAATCGTTTATTTCAAAAAATATGAATTTTTAGGGCATTGTGATTTCAAGGTAGGGCATTGCCCCACAATGCCCCCCCCTAGCTACGGCCGTGACAGACGTTCATGAAAATCATCGCTAATTATAGTCGAGTCCAGAATTAGGCGAACTAACTTGACAGTTCATTGTACACAAATGTTGCCACAGTTTCGCTAGTGCTGTTAATATCGATGTTTAAAAAGTCTAGTTAATCATTATTATTGTGTTTGGAATCAAACTAATAATTTTACTAAGCAAAATAATAATAATAAAAATTAATTCAATTAATTAAAATCGAACACATAACGGATTTGGAATTATCATCGACGATATATAGCGTGTGTCTCTATCGCACTTTCATATTTGCCAGAAAGGAAGGGATGAATGCTATATGTATGGTACATGAAATGTACCGTACTAGCCCGACAGAAACCACCTAAAAGGATCACAATGGCCTGTTGTAATAACATCATTATTTTTGTATTTTATTCCTAATTTGAGGAGTAAGTATCGTAAATATCCGCTTTAAACCATACATCCTTCAGATCATATTATATCATATAAATTGCTGTAGTTCGTCCCTATTTGGCAAGTATGTATGAGTGTGAAAGTTTCGACGACAATTACTTGATAAAATATAAATAGAATCAGATTTATAGAAGGCACAAGGTTATATCGACATATTTGTGTCGACATGAACCTATCACTATTTATTTTTTCCTATGTCTGGCAACATTTTCGGCTGTCAAGTTAGTTCGCCTAATTCTGGACTCGACTTTAGTTGACAAGCGGAAATACTAATTTGTGGCAGCCACTGACCTGTACCCAGTTTTGATTAGTCGTAAATAGCTATAAAATAGGCATCTTTTATTTTGGACTTAACATAAACCATTAAGTCTGCATGCAATATTGAAAAAATATACGAGAGGTGTCGTGGGACACCCGGTTGGAACGAAGTTCCTTTCGTCACAGACGCGCACGTATATACTGCAGTAATACCTATACATGGACATACGCTTACAAACAAACAGTGTCGTGACGGTAGAAGTCTTACACTTTTTTCGGCCTATCTCTCATTCGCCAGGTGTCTGGAGTAAAACGTGCCATAAGGAACTTCGTTACAAAAATATTGCACTTTTTTGGTATTTCTTTTTATAATAAGGGCACGCTCCCGGACTGGCTAGAAGAGAATTTAGAAAATTATTCCTTTTTAGGAATTCGTGACCGCGATAACCGCCATATATTTCAGCCCCAATCTCCCTGAAAACCCATCAAACCACAAAGTCTATGGCTCTCTAAACTTCCTACCGCCATAAAGGAAGGGCGGTACACCCTGTTATCTTCCTAGCTCTACCTAGAGCAATAATTACGATTACTAGGCGACCGATAGGTAGTGGGCTCGGCGCCACGCCTTCTTATAGCACGCACTAGTTGTTCCACCTGGTGTACTTTGCGGAAGAAAGCCTTGTGTAGGATCACGCTACTCTATGATTAGGGCACTCGAGAAATTACTGAGGTACTTTCAAATTCCAGCGGTCTTATCGATAGAGTCATAAGGGCGATAATAAAAAAGTGTCGAAGAAAGTAATACGTCTTTTCTCGGCGTTAATGATGTATATGACCTGCTTACCTGGATGGCTCGTACACCATCAATCAAAACATTCTTAGGTGTGACTATCGCCATCAAAGTTCAGGCCACTGAAATTACTTTTATAGTTTGTTTTCACATTTAATGGAAAAACTGATATCAAATATATAAGGTCTTTCAATTTAAACTGAAAGTAATTCAGGAGGTGATTCAGTATCGTTAATACATCACATTCCACTGCAAAGCAGTTGTTTTTGCGCGAACTTTTCTTTCGCTTCTCAGTACAAAATGGTCCGATCAGCTGACACAGTTTGTACGGACAAGTGAAGAAAAAGTTCGCGCAAAAAAAAGTACTTTGCAGTGGAATGTGATATCTTAACGATTCTGAAGCACCTCTTAAATTACTTTCCATTTAAATTGACAGACCTTATATAAACTATATGTCAAGTGTATAAAAATATGCTTTATTTGACATATTCGTACATTCATTTTCTAAATACCTTGTATGACGTTATTTTGGGACCTCAGTGTTGTTCTTTATCTATTGGTATACAAACCCCAAATGTAGATACACATGCTTATTAGGAGCTTCACATGCTTCAGAAGCATTAATTTCAGTTTTTCAGATTGATTCAGTAGCTTTGAGTAGCGGTTCCAGAGTACACATATTTTGGTATTTGGGTCAATCAACCTTTTTTACACACACTGCTTATTCTTTTAAAAAAGCGAGCCTAACGCGTACCTTTTTTGCTAAATATTAAAATATTAGATAAACAGATCATTGAATATCTTCCGAATCAAATAATATTTCATAATTATTGTAGCAAAGCTAGGGGGTAACTCAGTTGACATCACCATTTTTCCATAGTAACTCGGAGACAACCTCGTTCCCTGAGTTACCATAAATTTGGTAAGAATGTTACTGTCAAAATGGTTTTTTATAACTAAGCTTTATTACATTTATATCAAATTAATATTAACTAAAATGACAAATTAAACTAATAACCTAGAAGTCCTAAAATAAAAACTAAACTATAAATAAAACGCCTAACCATAAAAAATAAAAAATAATAAGAATAAAGAAATTAAAGATAAAAAACCCGGTCTAGGTCGCTGTAATTAAATATTAATTTTTAATATTTTTTTGTTTATTGTCTAGTTAGCGAACAAAACCATTTTCTAAAATAAAAGAGTCAAATTGTCAAAGTGTGGGTAAAAAAGTTGATTGACCCATTCACAATTACTTACTGAAAAAGCTCGATGAAACCTACCCGGGGTCCCGCAAAATATGTTTTTGGATCTGCCACTGCTTAAAGACAGAGAGCGCTGTAAGGTGTCAAATAAATATTTAAATTTATTGAGCAATTTGACTAAATAGAGATAGTCCTTCAGGTTTTTAAATGCTTTGTGACTATTTGTAATATGTGCTCAGAACAATACATAAAAAATCGTTACCATAATAATAACAACCCAACTAGCATGGAGCCATGAGATTTGTTTATTTTCATGTTTTTAGTTCTACCGTCTATTTGTTTTAAAAGTTTTGTATTTTGCATTAAAATAAAATTCCCAACTCATAAAAGGAATAATCCCTATGCGTTAGTGTGTTTATTGGTTTGTCCTTCTTTGACACAGCAACAGAGCAACGTATCGACGGTAATTTTTGCATAGAGATAGTATATGGACCGGAGAGTCACCTACGTTACTTTTTATCCCGGAAAAATGAAAACCAAATCAGCGTGGGTGAAACCATGGACAAAAGCTAGTAGTTAATAAAACAAGGATGAGGCTTATTTTATCTTGAATAATAAAATGAATTTACTTGTACTCGATTTTAGTAAAATAGGTAGTTAACATGAAGGTTGTATTCTAGGCCGAAGAGCAAGATTGTAGGCTCACTCTGGGGAATACCCGAATGTTCATATATCAGACAGGCTTCAAATATGGACCAATCTAAAAGCTGATTAGCATACATATAGAATCTAGAACTAACTGAGTTATCATAGCTTCGCTATACATTATTTTTTTGAAATAATTTTTGATCTAGGAAATTACCTCTTCCATTGTTAGAAACAATCTTCAAACAGGGGACTGTCACGCACCGGCTTGAAGAGTGTATCCAACAACTGTATTTATAAATCATTAAAAGAATTTTGGAAAAATTTGCCTAGGCTCGACAAGAACAGAATTTTACTTCTAATTTATTACCATAGCTACACAAATTCAAAATGCATCAATTAGGGATATATTTGATGTGAAAATAATACGTGTTGTAGAAACATTTTGAAATTACCCGTTTTCTGCAAAATGTTGTTAGGATTTAATATATAAATAAAGGTGAAACCAGAAAAAAAAAATCTCCCGTGCTGCCTATACTAGGAATTGTATTTGAACTAGTCAAGACAAGACAAGACAAATACTCTTTATTGTACACCAAAATAAATAACTCAGGTAAATGAACAAACTTATGAAAGAAGGTAACAATTGGCGGCCTTATCACTTATAGCGATTTCTTCCAGACAACCTTTGGGTGGAAATTAATTGTTGGAAAAAATAACGCGAAGGTGGTGCACAAAATAAATAATAATTATTAAATGGATAGCAAATATTTATCTTAAACTAGTCCACTTAGTATAGGAATTTTTTTTTTTTTATGATTTCTAAAAAATTGGATCATTGAACCTTGTTCTTGATCACTAACCGAGTCTCCAATAAGAGTTCGGGCGGTTGATTAAATTACGCCTTGTATAAAAAAATCAAAATATTTTCACATGATAATGAACATAAATTTGGTTTTACCCTTGAAGATCTCTTTGTACATAAGTTCACATGTAAACAAAAACACAAAAGCAAACAAAGCCGGATTATCAAATATAATCCTCCTTAGCACAACTTTAACACTTGCGATAAGAAAGTTTCCTACAAATAAAGCTCTCTAAAAGTCAAACAAGATACTTATCTCCCCTACAGGACGTTTTGATTACAGAACTTTATGTCTACTTTTATAATACCCCCTGTATTTTATTACGGAACAGCGATTAAATCTGGAGGCCTTGGCTTCGCTTTAGGATGCCCTTACGAGGACTTTACTGGTCCTTAAAAGCCGAAGACTTGTAGGCAAATTACTTTTGAAACAGAAAAAGAAATGACTTTGATTAAATATTAAATAAACCGTAAAAGTAACCTTCTACGACTTGTTCGTAGAAATATTGGTTTTATGCGCGCAGAGTCGGTCGTCCCGTAGCAAATATACACTGCTACGAACTCTACGGAACGGCTACGTTGTAGAAGAATACAATATAATATACAAGCACTAAAACAACGACACGATGTTCTAGCAATGTACTTGCTGCTCGACTGTTCATATTTGTTTTATAACGTTTTGAAATATTGTTGAATGGTAAGTGAAGTAAATGACATTGTTGTGAAAGACGCAGAAAAAAACAAAAATGTTCCACTGTCTGGGCCGAAGAGCTTGAATTCGAGTGTACAGTTTGCCGACTGAGATCCCTGGCTTGCACAATCCATCTTCGCTACAAGATATCGACGCCACACGGACCACGCTATTGGAACTCCAACCTGCAGTCTACCAAAGGGGAGTGCTTATCCGTTTTTGAAAATAGAACAGTCTGACTGATGTAGGGATTTTTTTTCGAACCCACCTTTATACTAAATTTCTAATTAAATTCTCGCTGCGCCTTATCGACACGTCAAGGGACCCTAGGGCTGGCGCGTACCTCGGCCAAAGGCTAAGCCTGGCAATACAACGAGGTAATGTCGCCAGTATCTTGGGGACCCTCCCGCAGGGCAGTGATTTAGACCAAATTTTCAGTTTATGAATAAAATGTCAGGTAAGTTTGGTATTATTATTATTGTACAATTTTCTTAATTAGGTTTATTTTTTAGGCATTTTAATGTTATAGTAGTTTTAGTTTTAGTTATTTTTAAGTTTTAAATTTTTAAGTTGTATTGTAATTAATTATGTTGATTGTTTATGAATTATATAGATCGAACCATTAAATTCTTGAATTTAACTATTGCTTATTTTTTTTTTTTTCTTTACTGTCTGGCCGCCTCTTCAAGGATAGCGCGACATTGGCACAAGGAAAACACAAACTAATATAAAAAAAATTAGCAACTTATAAAAATAAACTGTCTTATAAAAAAAAGGGTTGTAAAAGCAGCAAAAAGGTCTAAATTCACATAAATATTGCGATAAAAAACCGCAACTCAGATTTACGGTAGGGCCATTAATTAAATTACACAGACCAATTCAAATTTTGATGCGATATATCGTTGTTGATGTTTTTGAAGACTCATTAAAATATTTAAAAACAATGTTTTATAATTAATTAGGGGGCTTGAGATTATTTATATCCACGTTTGATTTGCAACAATTTTGTCGAAACCTTTCGTGAAACTCATTGAGGCGCTCAAATAATAAGTAAACGAACAGCTGTAAAAATGGTTTTATTTCAATGTGCAGTAGCTGGAAAAACCTAAAAAAATATTATTATCAGCCAAGGCCGCATTTTATTGCCAAATGGGGTTGTCGCCCAGGCAACCTAGTCTGACTTAGGTACCAAATATTTAAAAATTTTGCTGAAGCTCTTAATGTGCAGATTTATTATTTTATTCCTTAAACAACGTCAGCTACGCCGATGATATGGTGCTGCTGAGCCCCTCGGTTAGAGCTCTTGAGACTCTAATAAGCATCTGTGAGAGGTACGCGGAGTCCCATGGCCTGAGGTACAACTGCAGGAAAAGTGAACTGCTCATTTTCAAAGCGGGTAACAAACTGCCTAAATTTGTCCCTCCGATTAAACTTGGAGATAGTGTGTTGAGCAGAGTCACCAAATTCAAATACCTGGGGCACTGGGTCACCGAGGACCTCTCTGATGATCTTGATGTTGAGAGGGAGCGCAGAGCGTTGGCGATGAGGAGCAACATGCTGGCCCGCAGGTTTGCACGATGTACAAAAGAAGTCAAAATCAACCTTTTCAAGGCATACTGCCAGACTTTTTACACGTGCAGCCTGTGGGTGGGCTGTACTCGCAAATCGCTCAGTGCTCTGCGAGTCTAATATAATAATGGTTTAAGGATGTTGATGGGGCTGCCTCGCTTTTGCACCGCATCAGGCATGTTTACCGAGGGTCGTATTGACAGCTGGGAGTCAATATTACGCAAGAGAGTGGCCTCCCTGATGCGGCGGCTGAGAGACAGTCCCAGCAGCCTTCTCAACACCATACTGGATCGGATGGATTTTCCGGTTGTGTGGCACTGGAACTTCTTACATATGGGGTCCAGAGCTGCAATGTTTAACATTAAATAAGGTTTTCAAGTGTAAATATGTGTACTAATATAGTTCTTAAGCAATTCTGTTACTAACAAAATATGGTCTTGGTCTGAAATAAAATTATATTATTATTATATAAAACCAGATGCGGTTGGATACGCGATCTTCGCTCTTATTTCAACGTTCGAAAGTATACCATTGAGATATACATAATGGCAGATGGGAAATCTTCTCGACTCCGATTTTATAACCAGTCAACGACAGATCGTTGTTAGTGCTGTGATGAGTGATCGTTTATGGCATTTACATCTAGGTCATCCTGTGGATGTGACTGTGTTGGTCTCACTCAGCTGTAGTTAGTGTTGCCAGATGGGAAAACTATAGGCAAAATAAATAAATAAATGAATGAATGAATACACACTTTATTGTACAAGGTCAAATAAAAAAATTGAGTACAGAGTTTTGAACACACAATGTTGTACAAGGGCGGACTTATCACTTAAAGCGATTTCTTCCAGCCAACCTTTGGGTGGTGAAGAAAGTATTATTTTACGTAATGTGGAGGGGGATACCAATTTACAGAATACATAAATAAAAGAAGAATCAAAACCAATAAAGTGGATATACATAATGCCTAATGCCTAAATATTACGAATCAAAAAATTATTTCTTATTATTAAAATAAAAAGTAATTACAACAAAATACCTCGCCCCCGACTGTCCCGCCGCGCCTCGCCCGCAATCGCACAGTAGACATTCGCTCGCCGCCCGCCGACCCTTGTTATTTGTTATTTGTCGGTACAATTTGTATTTTGTCGGGACTCTAAACATCATAATGAAATATCCGGACAATCCCGACGTATCCCGACCATCTGGCAACCCTAGCTGTAATCGAAATATAATAGAGGTGAAAGGCCTGAATAGTTTTGAAATTGGACCATAATAATGGTTGTACTACTTATCTAAACACGATAAATTTTCTATACAATGTACCGTAGCTTCGCTACATAAGGGTTTATTTTTTTTTGGAGACGTCTATAGAAGAATAAATATGTAACAAAATCCTACAAACCACCAGGCGGCCAGCATGGCCTCGGCCGCCAGCGAGGATCGAAAAGTTCTGCGGGACCACGAGAGCAACGGCCGCACCATCAACCACCCCATGGCACCCCGCAAGCGGACGATACCTCGGCCTCCGAGACCGATCAGGAGACTCCCTCAGGTACCTACTTTGAAAATACATACTCGCGCAAGCGGAAATATAATTGGTTCTGCCCATACAAAATTTCCAGTTCTACCTGTTATGAATTTTGTATAGACTGGATGGCTATTCTGGCATTACGTGTCATTCATCATATGTCAAGTGACCATTGACGTACTAACTAGCTACGTCAATTCAAGAACTCCATAATGATGACTACGAAATGAAAAGAACAAGCACTAATTGGTTTTTAATAAAAAAACATATAGGTACTACAGTTTAAAAACGTTTAAGAAGTCACTTGACATCGTGTTATTGTTTTTTCTTTGCCTGGGTATGCTATTGAAAGTTTTTTTTTTTTAATATGATCAGTAAATGTTAGGTGTCTATTTATAACCGAGGGTGTGTGGGAGATGTTTAGGGAACTAATAGGAGGATAGGGAATATATCATACATCTGAGGGACATATTTGAAGGAACGCAAGGAAAGGTTCGATTGAAGTTTTTAGTAAGTCGGTTTTTGCTTATTGGATGATACGGTTTTGTGATTTCTCTTCTGAACATTTATGCAAGTTCCTAGTTAAAACTTATGCTAAAAATAGTTTACAAATTAAAATTTTATATGTCTCTGGATCACTGCATGAGAGAATTTGAAGCAATGTTGAACATTACTACTCGGTTATTGTAGGTAATTTATGAGTTCAAAACTTTCATAAAGTAAGAATAAAGATTATTCTTGGAAAACGTAATGCAATAAATTAACATCATAGGTACTTATGAAAAAAACACATTACAAATTCGAGTACTTTCACAATTTTTAGCCAAGCCAAGCTAGTAACCATTGATTTTACGCATCAAACGCGACGATTGAAAAGCCCGACCACCTGCGACTATTCACTTTATGTAGGCGTTATACTCACGTACGCCAGTGTGCGCGGAGCATAGACGAATACAGCCTACAGACTCCTCATAACAGGCGACCGATTTCTGTCAACACATCTGACTGAACCAGCAGATATAATTCGCCACTCCAAAATTATATGTTTCGGTAGGCCAAACCAAAATGGCTTCTATACTCATTGTGTTAGAGTCTTCGTCTTCGGGAAAGATAAGTTTGTGGCGCTATACGTAAGATTGGAAGAGCCAATAGGATTGCAGTATCCCGTTTCGATTGTTGACAGAATTATTTGTACGCAAGATGTTGAACAATAAACGTCTTTCTGGGCTGTATTGTCTATGGCGCGGAGATTTACTAGGAAAATTGGCTACATTTACCACCAGTGCGTCGTATCGACTAGGAGTTGAAGTAGTCGCCATGACCTAGAACGGTCGGAGTGGATCATCAACCACTGATTACCTTCTCCAAACACGGTCGGCGCACCCTGGATAATTAGACGACCCAACTGACAGACAAATCCTTTCCCTTCATCTGGGCTTGGACCATGGCTAGCCACCTACCTCATAACTAAATCATGACGCCAAGCGACTCATCGTGTTCCGGTATGACGTCATGAGAAGCCGTGCCGGGAGAGTGGCTAGAGGCAGTTGCAGTATCGTGTTTATACTCACTTCCTGGTCGAAATGCGCTACATCGACCGGTCTCGTCGCAGCTTTCCATCACTTCACCCCTCAGGAAGTGGTTATACAAAGCGTATGAACGTAAATTCAAAAAACTTATTGGTGAGCTCCGCAGTATTCGGACCCGGAGCCAAAAAAAAACTTGGGAAGTGAATGAAATGTGATACTCCCGATGTATCCATAATAAGTTAAACAAGACGAATCATTATTTTTTTTCACTGGGCATCAGCAGGCGTAAAATTTGATGTTACTCGTATTTAAGATTAGTCCCACAAGCGCAAATCTTAACTCAGTCGGTGTACCAAGTACAATTTTTGATAAAAACTTTTGTACGACTTTCCAAACTTATTTATAAGCTTCTAAGTTGAAGTCGAAGTACGCTTTAAGTTATCGCTTGCTTCATGTGTACGCGGTAAAACATTTTCGAATTTGACTTTATCAAATATTTTCCTTAGTTTTCCCAGAAATCCAAACACTCCACAGATCTGGGGGCACGATAGTAGCCCCGCCAAGACGAGCCAAAGAAAGCGGGGCACTACGTACCTTTTCTCGATTAAGTCACCCAAGCAGCTTTTCATTTATTTTGTTACGGGTACACACGAAGATACTCTGGAGCCTCGCAATATGGATGAGAATAAATGATTTATTTTGCAATTTAGTTACATAATAAAGCTGATTCTGAAGGCTTTAATTTTAATTTTAGTGCAGTCAAAACTTGAAATTTTCCAAAGTAATTTAGGTTCTGTTCCTAACAATTAAAGACAATGAAGAATATTTTGTTACACCACTAAAACTAAAAGAAAGCCTTCAGAATCAAATTGTAATAAGTGTATATATGTATCTGTATTTTACCAATAAATTACAACACGTAAGATTATATTTTGGGCTTACTCATACTTATCTATCTATCTATTTAAATAAAAATGAATTGCTGTTCGTTAGTCTCGCTAAAACTCGAGAACGGCTGAACCGATTTGGCTAAGTTTAGTCTTGAAATATTCGTGGAAGTCCAGGGAAGGTTTAAGCGATGAGAAAATGTGGAAAAATTGCGAGGAAAATACTAAAAACGACAATTTTATTTTCCCATACAAACTGTTCTTACCTGTCAAACATTTGATGTTCGCCCCGTCGCGTCGGTTCGGTATTTTAGGAATAAAAACATGTAGATCTAGATTAAATAAGGGTTTGGAATCGACAACATATATCCATAATAGTCTGATTATCGCGTATTTAGATTTAAAACATGTAAAATACTGACATTATAATGACACTTGATTGTTGTGTTGGGTGCGTTCAGAAATATACTTTGAAACAGTAAAGTTCGCTATACGATCTAAAATTGGGTATATAACTTTAAACTCTCGCGTTTTGTACACATTATAATATATATAATCGGGTCTACCGCGATCAATTTTTACCTTTTTACGAAAAGGGGGGACGCCCGACGTTTCGAGACAGTTGCATGTCTCGTGGTCTACGGGAAACTGGCAAGTATGGCGAGGCGCAGTGATGGAACACATAGCAGCTGTGAAAAACCGGCAGATGTACAAATCAGCGATAGCAGAACATCTTTTAGAATCCGGGACCAACCACTGGATAGAACTGCATAACCCGAAAATTCTCTCCACCGATCGCCATTACTACCCTAGAATTGTGCGTGAAGCGATTGAAATCAAGAAACATCCAAATAATTTCAATAGGGAAGATGGTTTCAAATTGTCTCCCACATGGAGTCCAGTCATCGGGAAATTTAAATCGCGGGTTTCTTCTCTTAGTGCATCTCCGGATACTGTGAGTGTTGTGTGCCGTGCGTGAATAAGATAACAATTAATTTTAAAGACTAAAGTGTTTTTGCGGGTACAAGGAAAATACTTCGGTCGTCACCTGCATCTCATCACTGCGCCTCGCCATACTTGCCAGTTTCCCGTAGACCACGAGACATGCAACTGTCTCGAAACGTCGGGCGTCCCCCCTTTTCGTAAAAAGGTAAAAATTGATCGCGGTAGACCCGATTATATATATTATAAAATTGGGTACTTCCCTAAAATCAAATCAGCGACTCTTTATAAAATGTCAAAACGCCCCGATACTATGAAATTTGTATGAGGATTTACCGGTTTTACATTATGACTACAGTTTTCTGTGATCAAACTGCTTCCTTTTTTCTTAGTTTTTAGCAATTATAAAAATTGTCAAACCCTCGAAAAAATCCGTAAAAATATTTTAACGATTATTTTTTCCTGTTTCTTACAAGTGTTTTTTACAAATTAATTTGGTACCAAATTCACTGAGTGCAAAAATGAATTTACACAACCACAAACACAACTCAGTGTAAACTAAAAAAAATTAAAAACCATTTTTAAAAAAAAATTTTTTGGTACCAAAAAAAAACACAGTGTAAATACACCTTAAGTTGTTACTCACAAAAAAAAAAAAAATTTTTAGCACTTAAGCTTCCTAATATGTGCAAAAGCACACACTAAACCAAAATACACAGTACAAAAAAAAAAAAAATGTTACACATACAAAAAAAAAACCGAGTAACAACAAAAAAAAAACCCTGCTTCACCAAATAACCCTTCGACAAATATTATTATTTAAAAAAAACGTAAGGGCGCCATTGTCAGATGGCACGACCAGCGGGTACCCGGTCTTTCCACCAGTCGTGCAACTGAACAAGATAAAACTAAACAGTGACCTAATAGTAACCTAATCGATGGTATAAGGTTCTGAAGAAAACTTCGAGGTACTATACAATTAGGTTTATTTAACTTTATCAAAACTACAATCTAACATTCACAAGAATAAGGAAAGATGTTAACAGAAAAATTTATCTTTGTTACCAGTGTTTGGCCAAGACCTTCATTTGGCAATTCTCTGCCAAGACATTACTACGACCTTCCGTACCTTAAAATTGTTGTGTTAAGAGCCGCCTTAACATCCGGAGTAATATTACATCGGTATTAGTAATGCCAAGACATAAATAAACATTTAAGTGACAACTAGGTGGAATTGTTACCACCTTATCCACTGGTAACTAAATTACTTGGAATCTTGTGAAAATTACATTAAAAAAAAAACACTTTAAAAGAAACAAAAACTTGTAAACAAACAAGGGAAACAATTCCCTAAATAAAATCTAGCTCAGGGGAGCCGTTCGACCGCCATAATAATCAATTAATAATGAATTAGGCCGTTTTCGAGATAAAAAAATTGTCTTTTTTTTGTATGGAGAAAACATTTTTTTTTTCTCAAAATGTTGTGCAGTGACGGGGTTTGGCTTCCATATTATGAATAAAACAAGTGATCCTCTATTTAAAAATATTTATAATGTTTGCGGTCACTTGCGGCCGCATGAGAAATTTGTAGTCAAATATCAGGATTCATTTTCGGTCGTTTTTTTGATTTATTTTCGTAAGTCAACATTTACTTTAATAGATAGTATGTAAGGAAACCCAAAAAATATATAATATATAGCTGCTCCAATAGCTTTCACTGTGTCTTTGAATCCATCAGTCACGGCTGACATATTGTCGCATGACAACAGTATGAACCAATTTTGAGCCTTTTGCCCTTTTCAGTCTCTGGTGCCATTTTCGAATGACATTCAAAATGTCTACCGGCTTTAAACCATTACTCTCAAAATAAACCAAAAACACAGTTTACATATTCACGTCGATTTGAGCGATCGACAACATTTGTGTCGATTCAGCGTTACACAACTTAACTTATTGACAGGATTAACCTTATTTTAAGCGTCCTGTCTTGTTCTTTCTTTATCGAAAAGACAGGGACAGAACGCTTAAATTAAGTTTAGTCCTGATGTGCTACACCGAATCGATATCATTGTCTGCTAATTGTTTTCATGCTATCTGTATTTCAACTTGGGAATATATAGACGAAGATAGTGTGTAAGTGAGAGGTGGGTAGAGTGGTAGCCATTTTTATCCCCAAGGTTTTTTGATTTGGGTAATAATGAACTTCACTTCCAAAATATGAGGTCAACATTTTTCTAACGTCAAAACATTAAGTCGAATCTGTGGTCGAATCAAAGGGACGAATAATTCTTCGAATTCAGTCACAGTCAAAAATCAGTTACACTTCTGACGATGAATTCTTGTATCTTCGTTCTCCCTCTTCCAGACGTACTGCGTAGATAACAACGTCGCTGACTCCGCCTGCAGCGGTACAGCCTACCTCACAGGTGTTAAGGCCAACAGCGGGACAATCGGTTTAGGTGCTGGTGTGAAGAGAGGAGACTGCCAGGGTCAGAGAGATGGCAAGCATTCCGTCACTGGACTAATGGACTGGGCACAAAAGGCTGGGAAAGCAACTGGTACGTTAAAAGTGAACTTAGTACAAAAGCTCTACCGTTATGCTGACCAAATTATCGACATACTGAAGAAAGTCAGTGTCAAAAGTACCCGGAATAGGAGAGCTTGTATGACTAGATTGATGGATGTGGAAGATGCATAAAAGGTGTGTCAGTATCGTAGCAGATGGAAATCTGTGGTCTCTGCCTACCTGTTTGGGAGACAGGTCTGAGTATGTGAATGTAAGTAAGTCTAAAAGATTTGTGAAAGTGCTGGCGTACATAGATTGGATTGTACAGCTCATGACAAGTATTCTGCACTTGGTTATTAGCCTAGGCCCAGCCAGAGTTAAGCTAATTTTGCAACAAAAGCAATGTTTTTACACAACTGCCCTAAAAAAAGAGGGTATTGTTTTTAGGGTTCATGTATGTATTTTTCTTTATTCCATCATATCTTCTGAACGCTTTAACTAATTTGGGTGAATGAGGTGTAATTAGAATCTCTTTACTATCTGGATTGGCATTGGGTATAAAAGTATTAAATAAAAATAAATAATTAAAAATATATAAAAAACACGACTCCAATAATTTCAAAATGAACTTAGTAACGACACCCAGTGCAGTCGGGAGACATACAAAACAACACGTATCCAATGTAGAGCTGTCCCCTGACTCCACTGGGTGTCGTTACTAAGTTCATTTTGAAATTATGGCAGTCGTGTTTTTTATATATTTTTAATTATTTATTTTTTATACATAATCCTCAATTATGAAACGTAAGAAATGTAAAGTGAAACGTATTTGTAGGTATTGGATTCAAAACAAAAGCCCTTACGCTAAGATTTATCGTATAATCATACATAATATATTTTTTACTTGCGATTGTTGGCACTGCAATAAAAAAAACACTTGTATTAGTTTCACGATAGTAATTAACTTATTCACTCAACCAGTTTCCAAACTAACTCCTAAATCAAGGGTTTATATGGTGCTTACACACATAATAGTATTATTACTATCAAACACAATGATTCAACAAAGCGATAAAATTATTACCACCATTTGCTTCGTTTATAACACGTAAAATAAATTTGTGTTTTATTAAATAAACCCTTGATAATTAATTAAATTTCTTATCACTTATGTATGAGTTAAGCAGTGAAATGTAATTATCGTTAAACTAAAGCCGATTCTGAAGGTTTAAATTTTAGTTTTAGTGCTGTCAAAAGTAATTTTCTTGATTTCCAAATAGTCCTGAAGTGTTATGATACTGACAGCCCTAAAACTAAAATGAAAGCCTTCAGAATTGGCTTTATTAAATAAATAATTGAAAAAACCTGATAATTCTTAGTGTAATGTGAGCCGTTTTCCAAGCTAGCTTCCATTAAATTTTCATAGATGGCGCTGTCAAAGGACTTGAAAAATTATATAATCTCTTGGCTAAATGGACCTTTCCAAAAGATTAAAAACAATTTAAAGTCTCCTATAGACCTCAAAGTATACATGCGTACATCTAATTCTGGACACTGATAACAACGATGATTTTGGACTTCGCCACCTTTGTTGAAACTGATTTTGTAACTGATCTGCTCAATGCTAGTAGGTATTGCTCATTATGAGCAAATACTGCGTGTTCGGGATTGAGTTGTGGGTTTTTATAATAATAAACTTGAAATAAAATTCTGAAGAATATTTGCACGACTGTATTGATTTGTAGGTAAGTAAGAAGAGTGACACACAGTTGTTACAATCAAACGCGTTCAGAACGGAGATATGTTGCTTGCGGAATTCATCAGGCGCTTAAACATGCCCCCGGGCGTTGAAAGCTGCGGTTTCAACCAGAATCTGATGAAGACATAGGTAGTGGACAGATCTTGCTAAATGCTCTCCGTATAACTCCAGTGGAAGTCTTGATGTCAGCTACTCGGACGATTCTATCAGCTCCGGGATAAACTGCGACTATTCGACCTAGTCTCCACTTCAGTGGTGGTAGGTTGTCGTCTTTCACCACAACCAAGGTATCGAGCTTCAAACTGTCCTTACAGGAACGCCACTTGATTCTTTGTTGCAATTCAGCAACATACTCTTTGCTCCACCTGATCCAGAAATGCTGGCGGAGTTGTTCAATTCGATGAAATCGAGTAAGATGATCAGTCGACTGATCTCGATAGTCTTTCTCTGGCAAAGATGTTAATGGCCTGCCAATCAGAAAATGGCCCGGCGTCAGTGGAGTGCAGTCTGCTGGATCTGAAGAGAGCGGCGTCAGTGGTCGGGAATTTAATATCGCCTCGATTTGCACAAGTGTGGTGTTAAGCTCTTCATAAGTTAAATTACAATTTCCCAACACTCTTTGCAAGTGATATTTTGTTGACTTCACACCCGCCTCCCAGAGACCGCCAAAATGAGAAGCAGCAACCGGAATAAACTTAAAATTAATGCCATCGTTAGACACATCTTCGCCTAAAGAATTGCAATTAGTTTTCAAAAATTTGGAAATCTCATTATATGCACCAACAAATGAGGTACCATTATCTGAGAAGATACTAATGGGCTTTCCCCTTCTTGAAATAAATCGACGCAGTGCTAATAAGTAGTTATTGCTCGTTAAATCTCCCACCAACTCTAAGTGCATAGCCTTGGTGGAAAAGCATACAAAAATTGCAATATACACTTTTACCAGCCTACATCCTCGACCTTGACGGCTAGCACACATAATAGGGCCCGCGTAATCTACACCTACGTTTTCAAAGGGATAGCCACCTGATAAAAGACGCTCTTGTGGCAAATTTCCCATTAAAGGAGTAACGATTTTACCTCGCATGTGACTACATCTTACACACTTATGATAGGATGCCTTCGCTAAATTGCGACCTCCTATGGGCCAATATACTTCTCTAATTGATGCCAGTAATAGTTGCGGACCGGCGTGCATCAACCGTTTGTGCTCAAAGTCGAACAATATCTTCGTAAAAAGTGGACTGTAATAATATAGGATGCTTTTTACTAAAGCAGAAATTTGAATTGTCGAGACGGCCACCAACGCGCATTATATTATTTTCATCTAAAAAGACATTGAACTTGAGTAATGGACTCTTTGCCGGTAAATTCTGCTTACTGCAGAGTAATTTATACTCTGGAAAGGACTCGTCTTGACACTTCAAAATAACAACCTGTAAGGCAATTTTTAGTTCCTCTTCTCCTAAAAAACTTGTCTTGATAGGTTGTTTCCTACATGACCTAATAAACCGTAAAACGTAAGCTACGGAACGGACAAGCCGTAAATAACTCGAAAAACGACGAAAATCGATCAACACATTTTCGTTGTTAACATCATCAACGGTGATATTTAATGCAACGTCAGGTCGAGTCTCAGGCAATGTTTCAAGATGCTTGGGTTGTAAAGGCCATTCTGAAATATCTTGTTTCAAAAATTCGGGACCGAACCACCAAAGATTATTATTTTGCAGTGTACTAATATCCACACCTCGAGATATTAGATCTGCAGAGTTTTTATCAATTGGGACGTGTTTCCATGTACAATTACCTGCCTTTTCTAAAATTTCAGCAACACGATTGCGTACGAACGGCTGAAGCTTAGAAGGCAACATACGTAACCATCCCAACACTATGGTGGAGTCGGTCCAAAAATAAACCTTGTTGACCTTAACTCGAAGTGAGTTCGTTACTTTCTCATAGAGGCGCGCCCCTACTAAAACACCACACAATTCGAGTCTTGGTGTGGTTGTGGGTTTGATGGGAGCCACTCGACTCTTAGCCATCAACAAACGAACTGCAACCTCACCAGTATCATTGGTGCTACGAACATATACACAGGAACCATATGCCCGCTCGGACGCATCTGCGAAAATGTGTAAATCTAGCGTTTTATATTGGTCACAGACGATAATCCGTGGAATACGAATCTTATTTAACAGTGGCAACATGCTAACAATATCATTCCACTGTTTTTGGATGTCTGAAGTTAACGGATCATCCCATGACAGTCTGTGCAACCACAATTGTTGCATTAACATCTTCATGACGATTACGCAAGGAGCTAATAGCCCTAAAGGGTCAAAAATTTGAGCAACAACGGAAAGTAAATCACGCTTCGTATTACTGTTTGGAATCGACGGACTAATTGGAAAGCAGAGTCCATCAGAATCTGCATGCCAGCCAAGTCCTAACAACTTGTCAGGCTCATTAGATCCAATGTTTAAATTGTGAGTCACTTGAGTAACATCAGGTACTAACTCAGGTTCGTTCGACTTCCATTTTCGAAGTGGCATACATGCTGATGTGAGTGCTTCCGTTACTTCTTTACGTATAACTTTTACCTCATTTAAATCATCACCACCCGTTAGTAAATCATCGACGTAAAAGTCGTGAGTGATGATTTCAGCTATTTTTTCATTCTTGCAGTCAAGACCTACCTGTTTAAGACAGCGCGTCGCAAGAAATGGAGCACTAGCCGTACCGTATGTTACGGTGTTCAATTGGTAAGTCTTGATAGGTTGAGAAAGATCATAATTGTCTCGCCAGAGAACCTGTTGCAAATACCTATCATTAGGATGAACAGTTATCTGTCTATAAAATTTATTGATGTCAGCGCATAAAATGTATTTGTGTTGCCGAAAGCGGAGTAGTATAGACAATAGGTCGTCTTGTACCGTAGGTCCGACCATTTGAAGGTCATTATAAGATACGCTAGAGGTCGTAGGACTACTTCCATTGTACACGACACGAAGTTTAGTAGTAGTACTACTTTCACGTAAGACTCCGTGGTGTGGAATGAAATACGCATTTTTATTTGTGAGATGACATTCAGACATATGACCTAGCGATTGATACTCTGCCATGAAGTCGTAATACATTTGACTTAACTCGGGTTTGGTTTTTAATCTGCGCTCTAAAGAATAAAGACACTGTTTAGCCTTTTGATAGGAATCTCCTAAAATATTAGGATTATGTTTGAGTGGTATGCGAACACAAAAACGGCCGTCTTCGAGACGCGTTGTATTTTCTTTAAAATGTTCTTCACACCGCTTTTCATCAGGAAAATAATGAGGTGAGTTTGAGTTTACTTCCTCTAGCTGCCAAAAACGCATTAAATCGCTTTGAATGTCATTCGTATGACCGTCAGCAGAGGATGCAATCTTTGTAAAGTTACATCTCAAATCACTCGACAGCAATGTAAAATTATTGCTAGAAATAGGGCCTGAAATTATCCACCCTAGCTTGGTGTCACAAAGAACAGGATTATTGTTACCAAGCTTGATTTGTTGTGACCCTAACAAATCCCAAAAGAGATCAGCGCCTATTAAAATATCGACTTCAGTAGGTTTGTAAAATGTCGGGTCTGCCAAACAAATGTTGGAAGGTATTTTAAGGCTAGAAATATCGATTTCACAACCTGGAACATTACTGGTAATTGATGGCAAAACAAAGCAATGAATGTCTGTAGAAAAGCTGTCAGTTAATGATTTCATGCTTATACGACAAGTTTTGCCTACGTGCGAAGTGACGTTATTTATGCCCAGTATCGACCTATCTACTTGACTTGTCGGCAAGTTCAATTGACGAACAAGTCTTTCAGTCGCGAGACTAGAGGTACTACCGCAGTCAAGGACGGCGCGTACGATATGTTCGCGATGATCATTGTCGAACAACTTTATTAGTGCGGTTGACAATAATACTTCGTTCTGCCTTTGAGTTGCGGATGCAACACTGGCTGACAATGCTACACTGTTTGAAGTAGCGGCAACAGGAGACGACGACGGCGACGGTGAAGCTGCAGTCTCGGGTAAACTATTTTCATTACGTGTGTTTACACCCCTACTTAGTTCACTTACATGAATAAGAGTATTATGACGTCGCTTACAAACCTTACATCCTGGCTTTTTGCAAGTGTTAGAATAATGGCCCTTCCTAAAGCAGTTATAACAAATCTTATAACTTGACAGTAAGTTTAGTCGAGCATCATTGCTTAAAGCGAGAAATTGTGGACAACTTGATAGTGAATGGTCACCCTTACACTTGAAACAAGCCCTTTGTGTTGATTCTAAATTAGAGCTATTCGAATTTTGTACGGAAACCATAGTTTTTAACTTGGCGCTTGATTTGTTATTCACGGTAGGTTGGATATTACGTGACATCTCTAATGTTTCGATTAAGTCTGCCCGATTACGCATGAACTTAATAAATGTGTCGAACGTAATTGAAGTATCGTTGTCTACGCGACCTTTATACTCTTCCCACTCACGGTAAGTTTTTTGATCCAATTTATGAGTCACAATATAAATTAGGAGGGTATCCCACTGTTTGACAGGTTCGCCTAATGACTCTAAAGCCCGTAAATTTTTATTTAACTGATCAATTAAGCGTTTCAAAGTCACAGATGATTCTTTTGTTATAATATCAATATTAAATAAGGCTGAAACATGATTTTGTATTAACAGACGTTTATTGTTAAACCTCTCACACAAAAGCCTCCATGCCACTGCATAATTACTAGCTGAAAAATCAATCGATTGTATTACCACGGCAGCTGATCCCTCCAGGGATGCGCGTAAGTAATGAAACTTATTGATCTCATCCATGTCGTCACTTGAGTGAATTAGGCTAGTAAATGTGTCATGGAATTCTAACCAATTATCGTAAGAACCACTGAATTTTGGCAACTGAATGGTAGGGAGCTTAACGAGCTTGTGATTACTAACACGAGTGCCCTTTTCACTGCTAGCACACTCCTCACTACTCTTATTGAACACACTTAATACATTCTGAGCAGTAGCCAGTGTTTTATAATATTGCGACTCGAATTCGGCACGCTCGTTTAATTGTAAATCTACGGTTTCCACTAAACATTCCAACCTTAATTGTACCTCATCATATTGATCATACAACGACTCAAGTTTATTCATACGTAATTGCAATTCTTTGGCGTCCAAAATAGTCAAAGACTTGATATTCTCACTTAAAGATTGAGTGTAGTTAGCGAATGCAGTTAAGCGTCCCTTGAAGCTTCCTCGTTTTTTAATTAACTCCCCTTTCTCTTTTTCGGTCATTCTGGGAGATGAGTGCTGCTATCAACCTGGAATTTATACAACACAAACCGTAAAACAACTAAAATAAATACCTACACAACTTATCAATAGGGAGTTGTTTGTGAACAATTTAAAAACAAATAAACAATGCTTAATATTTAAACCAAAGACGTACAAGTTTCAATAATTATTAAGTTCTTAGCTTTTGAATGAAAATGTATAAGTAGTAAGTGCTTATTGCACGTACTAAATCCTCAAGTTTACGTTTATTTGTTCACTATTAAATAATATGAATGCATAAAAAACAATCGGTGCGATAACACGGCAAAATACTGTACGATACAAGTAAATAACAAAGCTTTTGTCTCACACAAATTATGACTTTATAATTTTATACGTAAATAGTTATGCACAAGTTCGTAACGTGAAAAAACATTCGATATACAACAGTTACACATTAATAAGTAAAATAATGTAGCTTTAATGCTTACTATACTGTAATAAGTACGGTTTTTTACTTAATAACTGCAGAATACAAAAATAAGTGTTTTTGTCACAATGCAATAGGTACCTACCTACGTAAACAGCAGTAAATAACAAATAGGTATTTCAGTAAATACTAACCTTATCAGTGTAGTAAAACCTTGATTTATACTAAATACTACCTTTTTGAGTGCTGGGTTATGATAAATTATAAAAATCTAGCTTTAACACCACTTTGCTTGATAATTTGATTACGTCACTATGCCGGTTGATGATTTTCTTCCACAATTAACTTGATAAATCCACTTTATAACGATGATTTCCACAGGATAACAAGTAATCCTTGTTATTTCCACATCCGGCTTCGATCCAGGACCATGTTCGGGATTGAGTTGTGGGTTTTTATAATAATAAACTTGAAATAAAATTCTGAAGAATATTTGCACGACTGTATTGATTTGTAGGTAAGTAAGAAGAGTGACACACAGTTGTTACAATCAAACGCGTTCAGAACGGAGATATGTTGCTTGCGGAATTCATCAGGCGCTTAAACACTGCGGCTCTCTAGCACTTAAAACAGATTTAGAGAAGCGAAATGATAAGCGAACAGAAAAAAAGCTGTAACCTTTAAGGTGTTTATCCTAAGTCGTTAGACAGCGCCATCTATGAGAATTTTATAGAAACTAAATTGGAAAATGGCTCATTGATTTCTCCAATGTTCTTTTCCAGGTATAGTAACAACAACCAGAGTGACGCATGCCACTCCAGCGGCTTCCTACGCTCATTCAGCTGACAGAAGATGGGAGGCAGACACGGACCTTCCAAGATATGGCCTGCATTGTGATGATATTGCTACTCAACTAGTGAGGGGACGTGTCGGCATAAATATTGATGTAAGATTTTGTCTGGTTTTTATAAAGCTCCTATTAAAAATCATTATAAAAACTCATAATAAAGTGGTAAAAACGTCGTGTCTGTACATTTTTGCCAAATTACTGAGTATTGTATAATTAGGTCTTTTAATGTGGCCCGAAAAATTTCAGCAATTTCATATGTAAAGACCTATTAGGTATGCAATTGATTTGTAATGCTCATTAGCATTACTAACAAATATCATACCTATGTTTTTTTCTTGATATTGGTTTAAATTACGTTTCTGAAACTTCGATTGTGCGATGTAGCTACTCATACATAAACGGAGCTAGCTCACATAGAAATCCATAATATATCGATATTAAATGCACAGGTACATGTTTTAATTAGTTTTCAATGCATGTGCTCGTAAAAGCGCACTTTTTATGCATCAAAACCGAACAGAAAGTCGATTATTTTGCCCTAGGGCTTTATTATTTTTTTTTTCAATGGTTGGCTAACCTGCAGCCTTTCTTGTGTACCATAAATGTCATACTTTTTTTTCCACTGTTTAACGGCTCTGGATCCAGTCCTTTTGAGCCAATTATAATTTAAAGTTCACAAAATTATATTTGTTTTATTTCCTCACACTATGCATTGAAAAACGTAGTATGACACACGGGCGTAAGAGCAATAAATTACTCGGTTACGTTTAAAACACTCGCTACGCTCGTGTTTTAAATCGTCCTCGTAATTTATTACTTTGCGCCCTTGTAGCATAAACTACTATTACTTTTCCACAGGTTGTCTTTGGAGGGGGAAGACGACATTTTTACTCAAAGGCAGTAAAAGATCAGGAGAATTATTCAGGCTACCGGAGCGATGGAGTCAATCTACTAGAAGAATGGATAAATAAAAGAACGAGTCTAGGATCAAACCCCACATATGTATACAATAAGAAGGATCTACTAGACCTAAATGTGACTAAATATAACAGTGTCCTAGGTCTATTCTCACCAGATCATATGCCGTATAGACTTGATGCTGATGTGAATGAAGATCCAAGTCTTGCTGAGATGACCTTGAAAGCAATCGAAGTTTTGGCCAAGAATAGAAATGGGTTCTTTTTGTTTATTGAAGGTGAGTTAAATGAGCAATTTATCAATCGTTTCGTTTCTTTGTTGTATTTTAAAGCCTCTAATGACACAGGTAAAACGAAAGGCCTTGATGTTATCTCAATCATAGAGACAAACATACATACATATATACTATACTCACGCCTGTCTCTCAGTAGAGGGTAAGCAGAGAATATAGATTTCCATCTGCTACAATCCGGACACACCTCTTTCGTTTCTTCCACACCCATCCGTCTAGCCATACAAACTCTACTATTCCGGATAATTTTGGTCTTTGCCCTTCTTCAGAAGGCAATCCCCTGCAAAGGAAAAATTAACTTTTCCCTCGATTTTGAATGAAATATGGAATATGAAATGAAATGAAGTATGAAACTTGAAATGAAATTAACGCGTAAAATGGTTTCGACCAACATTCTTGTCTGCTATTTATTGTTTAACTTTTATTTTAGCGATAATAATAACATGAGGAACTGCGGATCTACCGTGTAATTCTGATTTTTATCAACATCAACTTGAGATTGAAATTTGACGTGCGTGCGACGACGCCCGCCTAACATGCCATCTCTTTTGCACGCACGTCAAATTTCAATCTCAAGCTGACGTTGATGAAAATCAGAATTACACGGTAGACCCGCTGGTCGCTATCCCGATCGAAAATTGTTATTGGGGTGAGCCGTTTTACAATAATCATAATGATAACTCAACAGATTAATAAAATTGTACTTTAATCAAGAGATTAAAAGTAGCCGGAAGCAAAGCTCCTATGTGCTATATGCATCAAATATTATATACTTTTTAAATTAAATTAGTGTACAGATTGTAAACGGACATCTGTATGCTGGTTTCTTTTTTTTTACAAAGAAACAAAAACGCGTCGATGAACAAAATATTGGACCAGCCCGTTACAAAATTGACAGTAGTTAACATTAGTAAAAAATCCCAAATATAAGTTCATGCAACATTGGAACGTGAGACATTGGGATGCGAGTTCGTTTCGTAATAGACTTGCACGAGTGTCCCAATGTCTAATTATGTCCAGTTGCACACAATACTTTATCTACCACCATCAAAAGCAATTTCACGAAAAATGAGAAAAATAACACTCGTCATGATATTGTAGTGATACCTGTCATGATACCATGAGCCTATAGGATGTATGTAAATGCCTGAGACCAATCAGAAGCGAGAGAGCAAAGAGGGTGTGGCTTAAGAAATTAGGACAGACCGTTATCGCATGTGATTGGTTCTCTAGCCTAGTTCTGATTTGGCCAATCACAGCGCTGAATTGCGGTCTTATTTTGTAACATTATAACATCGGTCAAAAAATATAAGTACTTATGAAACCGCTTTTGATATAGTGATTACCATATTGCAATATGGGAGAAGATTTATAAAGTATATTTTTTTTCATTTTCAATCAGTTTATATTATATATTTATATAAAAACACTTATTAAAATAACAGTTTCCAGATATATTTCGACAAATAGTCGGCTTCAGTGGAATTTGATAAAATTTATGTATTATTTTCATATATTTTCATTTTCGTATTTTTATTTGGGAAAGTTGTTCAGTGAGTTCAGTAGATTACATGGTTTCATTTCATTTAAAGTTACTTGTCCATTTACAAAATTTAAAAATTAAAAATAAAAAGTTTCATTTATAGGTGGCAGAATCGATACAGCCCACCACGAAGCTAAGGCTCGGAAAGCCCTGGACGAAACGGCAGAGTTCGCGAAAGCGGTCGAGGCCGCCATGATGGTTGTAGACCCCGAAGATACCCTTATTGTGGTAACAGCTGACCACAGCCACACCATGACGTATAGCGGGTACAGCAAGCGTGGCACTGATATCCTTGGATTTAGTAATAAGGTAAAAATCGGACCCTTTTGCAATAAGTATATCAGCACAAAATAGATACTACCAGAAGACTGACTCGACGACGGAGCAAAAACAGATGCACACATGCATAGACGCATACGTTTGATGATCTCAGCAGAATTTCGTATTGGCATTCGACCGACTTCATGCGAAGTCTTCGTACGTACGCATCTGTGTGTGCGTGCGCCTTTTTCGCTAGTAATGCGGAGTAAACCTTCTGTAAGTGGTTATTTTGTGATATCATGGTCCTAAGCTTTTCCGCTATAAAGGTTTCACCGTGATTTGTTGATTGGTTGCAGAGTTTGCTTATAACGAATGGACACTTTATCGTACACAAAAGACATATAAAAAGACAAACAGAGTTTTGAAAACATAATTTTGTACAAAGGTGGACTTATCTGTTCAAGCAATTTTTTCCAGCCAACCTGGAATTAAAAGGGAAAAACAAAACAATTATATGAAAGTTCAGTAAATAAAGTTAAAATAATAAAACATAATAATACAATGAAACAAACTAACTGTAGGATTGACTATAACCATTGAGGCTGTAATTTGGCTATTTGAAAAATTTGTAAAAAAGATTTATCTATACATATTTAAAATTACCACGTAAATTCCTCTTAACATGTACCTTGATACGAAAAAAATATTGAAAATTCTTTAATAAATACTAAATTCTCGTATTTCTCTATCTAAATTGCTTTATTCCTTGTAAAAACAACTGCACGAAACCTTCTTCGCATTCCTTTAAAAAAAATGTTAATGGGTAAGAGAGCAACGTTGAGTAGAAAACTATGGTAGAAAACAACAACAAGGGTAAAATCCCAACGCTTTTATCAAAATCTTTTGTCTCGAAAAATCATTAAAAAGGGGCACAAAGAATCACAAAAATGCTATACAGACGACGCGTAAGATATTTTATTTTCCATGAAAGAATCCGCTTTGTTTGTTTTCCATTCACCCGGTAATGATCGAGGGGTTTTTCTGCCTGAATAAAAAACAAGGTTAATTTTTTAAACATCACGATGTTGAATCCTTGAAAGGGTGTCAGAGGTGTTTCTAAGTATTTATTATCAAATGCAAGTCACAGTGTGCACTCGCACACCTTCTGAACATGTCAACAAGACATCTTGTCAAAAAAAAATTAAAAACTTCTTTTTTAATTAAAATGTCTATTTTTGTCAGTAAGGTATCTTTGTCATACCTAAAATAGTAGTTTATGCTACAAGGGCGCAAAGGAATAAACTACGAGGACGATTTAAAACACGAGCGTAGCGAGTGTTTTAAACGTAACCGAGTAATTTATTGCTTGTACGCCCGTGTATCATACTACATTTTTCAATGCATAGTGTGAGGAAATGAAAACAAATATAATCTTGTGAACTTTAAATTATAATTGGCTCAAAGGGACTGTATCCAGAGCCGTTAAACAGTGGAAGAAAAAGTATAACGTCTATGGTACACAGGAAAGGCTGCAAGTTAGCCAACCATTGTAAATAAATTAAAAAATAAATAAATAATAAAGCCCTAGGGCAAAATAATCGACTTTCTGTTCGGTTTTGATGCATAATAAGTGGGCCTTTACGAGCACTTGCATTGAAAAAATCGTTATATCTTTGTAAGTTAGCTTTTAACTCGTTACATCCATTATAAATTATATTCTTTTGATGTATCGTAGACTCCACAACCATCCATTAGCCTAGTTCATCCACTGCTGGACATAAGCCTTTCCAGAATTGCCCATACTCACACACGCTGGGCAGGCGGGTTGGTGAGCGCGGTGCCGGAACCCTCGCACCAGTGACGCCGCTGCCCGTCACTAGTCTGTTCCATATAAGGCCGCCATCCATCGGTCCCAGGCATGGTGGGCCTACTGGTTTTTTCCCGTGAGCTGTCCTCTTACTCTCCCTCCACTCCAGGACCAAGACAAACCAAACATGGTTTCATGACACTGAACAATGTTAAAAAATTGTACTTGTAACTGAAAATAAATAAATAAATAAATACACACACCTTCCACCGATATTTATTCACATTCAGTCCAGCGTGATGTTTGGTGAGCCCTTCTATCATCGTACTTCGGACGTAGGTATGGACCCCCGGCTCAAAGCGCTTTCCAAAACACGCAGACTGAACAAAAATGTACCCCTACGGAATTCCATCCCGCGATCTCCAGATTAGCAGTCGAGTACTCGTACCACTAGACCACAGAGGCGTTCGGCTTTCTAAACAGACAATTTCTATTTAAAAAGATCAAGACAAGTTATATACAAAGGCTATTTCTATTTCTATCCAAGTTCTATTCTGCTTGTTTAAAGCTGAGTATATAAGGAAATATACAGTAGTTTAACTAGGCGGTGTCCTTTAAATCAATACCTACCACCGCTCTGAGACTAAACACGCACTAGGGCTGCCAACTGACTGTTTACGTATTTGAAAATGTCAGTTCTGGGTCCAATAGAGTTGTATTTAAACAGCCATACAATGCAATTATTATATTATATTATTTCGTGCCATAATTTAAGAAAATGCGCGGGAGCGGCTAAAAGTGTCAATGCGGCAACGTGCGTTGTAACTGCGGTGCGACCGCGACTGTTGTAAACTGATTTGAACCGAGTTTTGGGAGGGGTTAGTTTCAGCCCGTTTGTATGAAGATATAATACTATTTGTCTATATTTGTCTACTTCCTTATACTGTGCTAAAAGTGTCAGGCGCCGAACTGACTCTAACACTTATTTCTAATAAATTGCTCTAAATTTGATGACTTCAGAAATATTTCAGTTAAATTTCGAGAAACTGCACGTTTGTAAAAAAGTAAAACATTTAAACAAATGTAATCAGGTTTCAATTTCGCTCCAGGTAAATGCATCAGACAATCTACCATACACCACGCTGAGCTACGCCAACGGCCCAGGGCATAAAGTTAGTCAAGATAGCAGGAGATACAACATGGTGCAGGATGATCTGAGTAAATTCACTTTCAAAGTCAAAATATTCATGCTTATGTAACGCATTTTTAAAAAGCCATAAATGAAAGAAAGATATAAGGACATGAAACGGAACGTGGGGTGCATGCAATAGATAGTAAATTAATGCACGAATAGTTCACCTAAGCACAAAATAACCATTTAGTATCTATAAGTGTCTATTTTGTGACCTAAGTCACTAACAATATGCAAATGATTTCAACTGTTTTGTGAGCGTTCCTCTCATATCGTTCCTATCTGTCTGTTGTCTATTCGGTACATTTTTTTAAAATAAGGAGTGTAACCATAGACTTAGGATATAATCCGACATTTTTTATATAATCCGGATATAATCCGAAGTCTATGGTTACACTCCTTATTAAAAAAAATGTACCGAATAGACAACAGACAAATAGGTACGTGTCAAAAAAGGACAAAGCTTTGCGCCTGGTCCAGTTTTGGATAACATAAGAGCTGAAAACTTAAAATAAAGAGAAAAATAAAAAAGTATGTTTGATTCTGTTGTACCTATATTTTTGTCATGGCTTTGTTTCTGAAAAGAACTTTCCGAAATAAAGGTTAATCGGTCCATAAGTTTATTTTTAAGAATAACATCTTTCATATTGGCAAGAAAATCTCACGATAAAATCAGTGATTTTTTGCTACAATTTTGTTTCTACAATCTTCCGTGACCGCAATTAAAGCTTCCAAGTAATTCAAATTATAGGATATCATATAGGATCAAAGTATGATTATTGCAGAGATTCTCTTTCCCAAAACGATACACCCCAATTTCCCTGAAAAGTTATTTTCAGAAATATCGCCTTATTTAAGGCCCTTAATATCGCCAAATGGGTACTTTCTAAAGCCTACTCCCCTTTTATGGCCAAACCAAAAATATTGAAAAAATGTATTATGGGTTATCAACTCTAGGACAACATATGCAACATTTTTCTTTTTCGTACCACCAAAATTTCTATATGATAAACTGTTTCAACTGAATGGTGTTTTTTGGCTTGAATTTCCTACTGCTCCTAAGCGGCTTAGGTGATTTAATTCATTTATGCTTTGATAAATAGATAAACTTGATAGCTATAAATATAACATAGAATTATTCAATCAAACAATGACGCCCATGTAAAAAGTATTTTTTTCTCCTATTTTGCCCTTTCAAGGACGCAGCGAGCGTCGTAACAGCCACCACGCATTGTGCACTGATTTGAACGTTATTTCAATGTCGTTTCCGTCGATATTCATACAGACAAACATCGAGCTGCTAATTTGGCGACGGTAATCGCCTTAAATTGTGTATACTGGGTGTTAAGACGAAGTTGCGGAAGTCGAAAACTGGCGATAGTACTTGTCCATACGAAAAACTTTTACTATGGAACCACTTTTACCATAGTATAGGCACACCTCAAATCAAATTGCGAAGAAAGATCTGCTTCCATGGAAAAGTTATATATGTCTAATGAAAGCTGAGACCACAGAACTAGGCTGAGACTAACTTTGACTGATACGGGTATGGAAAAATTATAAAAAATATTTATTTCCCATACTAGTGTCAGGTTCTCGATGTCTCAATTTTTTTTTTCAAGAAATGTTGTCCGTATGGTCGATTCCTATGGCCAGTTTCCGGCCTCCGCAACATCTTGTATATTATATAACTTTAAACTCTCGCGTTTTGTACACATTATAATATTTATAATCGGGTCTACCGCGATCAATTTTTACCCTTTTACGAAAAGGGGACACCCTTCGAAAGGAAAATACTTCGGTCGTCACTCGAATATATCGAATAGGAATTGAATTTTAGGAAAATTTTCTGTGCACGTTTGTTCGTGAAAGTTTGCTTGTGTGCGCGTTTTGTGTTTGTGCTACGGCTTGCTATTAGTGTAACATATTAATTTGTCGCAAGTGTGTACGTGAGTGAGTAATTGTGCGCTGTGGGTGTTTACCTGCACTGCCGCGGAAAATGGCAGAATTAATTCAGTACTAAAAGATGTGCTTTGGCACGTCCCGTGTTAAATAGTCTAAGTTTACCACATGCGAAATGTTTTTTTAAATAAATGTTTACTAATAATGCCTCCGTTCCGGAGCCCTGGCGCGAAACTGCGCGTGCAAAAAGATCAGCGAGGAAGGAGGTGACGCGGGAGACAGCTGGCGCGAGGGTCGTCCAGTCAGGGTTGTGAGATCAGTACGCGCCTAAAGAGGGTATTAGGTATACAGATACATAAACAAACATACAAAACTTCTGTCAATTGCTTATATAACACAAGAACCATATTTGTGCGCATGAAAGGAACCTAATTATTCATTAAAGGAACACTTGGGTGGTAACGCTGATTTTTTGAACGGGTTTCGTCGTGTAGCGACACTCCAAGCGTCATTAGACATTTTTACCTTAAATTTAGTACAAATCTAACGTTAAAATGTCTAATGATGTTTGGAGCCTAATGCGAACCCTGTTCGGAGTTGATGTTGAAAAAGTCGACACTATATAGTGTAGCAACACTGCCATATTTGGACGGTTGGTGTTTCGCCGCGAGTTGATTTTTGAACGTATTGGTGTTCCAACCCAGGTAGTAAATACACCCAACCGAGTGTTAGTTTATGAACGGTGGCGTAAACTGAGATATACCACGATCCAACTGCTGAAACCAAGTAAGTGAGCTCTCCCTGGCCGAGTAAGTTAAAAGTCCGAACCCGCAGGGCGAGGACTTTTATATACGTTTTATAGACATTAGGAGACTAAACACAGCTCTACATCGGATACCATAAACAAGGTAAACTTCTCGTAATTCTGTGTATAGAATCCATATCCAGTTTGTATAGAATCTGTACCATAGACTATGGACTCCGTATAAACCAATGAACTTCTACCGGAAACGGATAGAGTAAAACACTCGCTCGATAATTGTGTTGATTGATTTGCGTTTTTGATCGGTTTATTTTTATATCGTGTATTATTTAAAGAAAAAAACCATTGAATTCTTATGTTCGAAAATATAGTGTCTTTACATCTTGTGTTTTATCGCTAGTGAGGTGAAAAGTTGTATGTGTCACACGAGAGCAAATTTATTTTGTTTCTTGTGCCTTTGAATCCCTCACCACGCTCAGGATTCTAACATAAAACTCGCTACGCTCGTGATTCAATTATAGAATCCTTCGCTTACTCGGGATTCAAACTCGGCATACGCAACAAAAAAAAAAATTTGCTCTCTTGTTGCACAGATAACTATTTCACATGTTTTTTTTTCTCAAACTTGGGCGTTAGTGTAGGCTGCATTCAGTTTGATCGTCGGACGCCCGCCTTGCACTGACAGCACGCACGGATAGCATATAATTAAATTTTAAGTGTTTAATGATTTTAAATATATAAAATCTAGAAAATTAATCTATTTTCGTTTTTATTATTACAATTATAAAATAAAGCAAACATCTCTACATTCTGAACACGAAATTGCAATCCATTTTATTTTTCTTTTGGTTGCTTAGTGACCTTATGATCGCCAAACTCCTTCGTCTCCTAAAAACGTACACACGGATAGTTTTAAAAAATAAACATATGCTATGTAATGGATTTTCATACGAATTTTTTACTAAACACTTACTTGAAATAGCTCCCCAGGATGAAGTACTTACTGAGTTGTCTTTACGGTATGAAATGGTAACATTACAATATATTTTTCAATGCATGTGCTCGTAAAGGCTCACTTTTTATGCATCAAAACCGAACAAAAAGTCGATTATTTTGCCCTAGGGCTTTATTATTATTTTTTTTTTAATTTGTTTGCAATGATTGGCTAACCTGCAGCCTTTCCTGTGTACCATAGATGTTATACTTTTTTTCCACTGTTTAACGGCTCTGGATACAGTCCTTTTGAGCCAATTATAATTTAAAGTTCACAAGATTATATTTGTTTTCATTTCCTCGCACTATGCATTGAAAAACGTAGTATGATACACGGGCGTAAAAGCAATAAATTACTCGGTTACGTTTAAAACACTCGCTACGCTCGTGTTTTAAATCGTCCTCGTAATTTATTCCTTTTCGCCCTAGTAGCATAAACTACTATTCTAGAAAGGTTATGTTACGCTTCAACTAGCGGTAACGAAACGATGCCGCTAAGCGACTTGTTGTATTCTGGCATGACGTCATCAGAAGCTGTACCGGGAGAGTGATGGTTACAAAATAGTGTCAGTGATTCGTCCGTTACCGACTCCCTTAGATATTGCAGAAGTTTCTGAACAGATTGGTTAAAGGTGCATATAAGGTCAGATGGAGCACCTCAATTTGCATCAATCAGAACTGAACTGTATGACGTTTCCTTTCGTTAGCCGTCGCTATTACGACCACCAAGTAACACGCGCTCACGAAAAACTGCGTTTTTATTAAATAACTCGGCTTCAGGATTAAATTATTTTATAGCACACTGTGCGTAAAATGACCGTAAAGTCGGCATTTTCCGCACTTGTGCTGTAAAAAATTATACGACACTCGTGCGAGAAACTTTTTCTCGACTCGTGTGATTGCAGCACTCGCCTTCGGCTCGTGCCGCAAACTCACACTCGTCAGAAAACGTTTCATCGCTCTCGTATCGTAATATACTAATAATATTCCAAAATGTTTAGACGGGGTTATTGGTCAATTATTTCTAATACAAATTTCAAGGCTGTATAATTTAAGGAAGGCCTTCCTCTACACTCTAAAACATTAAAGAGGTAACTTCGTAATTTTTTTTATATCAAGTGAACTTGAAAGCCTTTGCGTTTTTTCAAAAAAAATTTAGGTCAGCCCTATAATCTATATTTATTTTTATTAAACCGATTGACCAAGTTACACAATGTGAAATGGTTCTGCCTTCACTCTCCCACTCTTTGGGTAAGCGTGATACATACTTTTTAAAATGTTGTTACTATTTATACAGTGTGGAAAAAGACCGTGGTTGCAGAGAAAGTACCCTAAATATTGGCGATAGCAAATTAAAATAGTAGTTTATGCTACTAGGGCGAAAAGGAATAAATTACGAGGACGATTTAAAACACGAGCGTAGCGAGTGTTTTAAACGTAACCGAGTAATTTATTGCTTTTACGCCCGTGTATCATACTACGTTTTTCAATGCATAGTGTGAGGAAATAAAACAAATATAATTTTGTGAACTTTAAATTGTAATTGGCTCAAAAGGACTGTATCCAGAGCCGTTAAACAGTGAAAAAAAAAGGATGACATTTATGGTACACAGGAAAGGCTGCAGGTTAGCCAACCATTGTAAATAAATAAAAAAAAAAAAATATTAAAGCCCTAGGGCAAAATAATCGACTTTCTGTTCGGTTTTGATGCATAAAAAGTGGGCCTTTACGAGCACATGCATTGAAAAAAAAATAAAAAATAGTGTCATTTCAGTAAAATTTGCTATCACGAATATGTAGGGTACTTTCCCCCAATCATGACCTTTTCTCCACCCTGTATGTAAAAAGACTAATCCGACTAGTGTAATATTTTATAGAAACCCGCATTGGTAAACATTTTATTTAGGTAGCATTTTGTAGTTGATGTGTTTTGTATCAGGTACGACGGCATCTACAAGATGGTCAAGTACTACCCTGAGAAAGGAAAGTCTGGATTCCGTGTGTGGAAGTATCTTGCGCAGAGACGACCCATCGCCGGCCCCTTGGGAACCTGGCGCGAAGGAGTACTCTATTGTTGTAAGTTGCCTTCTTTTTGGTCGAAAAACTACATGGATCTAAATATTTTAGCTTTCGTATTAAAGCTACAATAATTAGATCCATGTAGCTGTAGTATTAAAGCTGTAGCTGTAGTATTAAAGCTGTAGCTGTAGTATTAAAGCTGTAGCTGTAGTATTAAAGCTGTAGCTGTAGTATTGAAGCTGTAGCTGTAGTATTAAAGCTGTAGCTGTAGTATTAAAGCTGTAGCTGTAGTATTAAAGCTGTAGCTGTAGTATTAAAGCTGTAGCTGTAGTATTGAAGCTGTAGCTGTAGTATTAAAGCTGTAGCTGTAGTATTAAAGCTGTAGCTGTAGTATTAAAGCTGTAGCTGTCGTATTAAAGCTGTAGCTGTAGTATTAAAGCTGTAGCTGTTGTATTAAAGCTGTAGCTGTAGTATTAAAGCTGTAGCTGTAGTATTAAAGCTGTAGCTGTCGTATTAAAGCTGTAGCTGTAGTATTAAAGCTGTAGCTGTAGTATTAAAGCTGTAGCTGTAGTATTAAAGCTGTAGCTGTAGTATTAAAGCTGTAGCTGTCGTATTAAAGCTGTAGCTGTCGTATTAAAGCTGTAGCTGTAGTATTAAAGCTGTAGCTGTAGTATTAAAGCTGTAGCTGTAGTATTAAAGCTGTAGCTGTAGTATTAAAGCTGTAGCTGTCGTATTAAAGCTGTAGCTGTAGTATTAAAGCTGTAGCTGTAGTATTCAAGTTGTAGTATTAAAGCAAAATAATTATACCTTTCATTGCCTTTACAATTTCTTTCATACTTATCACGCTTTCTTCGTCGTTGTCTATTTCGCTGCTATCTTGAGCAGTCATCTCTAATTCCTCGCATTCAAACATACTTTCAAATAGTTCTTTCAGCGTTCCAGTACTATTCTTCATCTTTATCTCTCATAACACTTAGTCTAGATGTCTCTGATTTTCTGCGGGCTTGTCTAACCAACTTCCAAAACATCTTAATGTTGGCCCTAAAATGGCCAGAGAACCTCCTGTCACACTTTTCTTTCTCTTCTTCCTTCTTTCTCACAACAATTTCTTTTACTTTCTTGTTTAATACTTCGTACCGTTCCTTTGCTCTTTCAATAACCTCATTCAGAATAATCGGCCCTTCTACTCTCCTATTAGCTTTACGAATATGCTTATAACTTTAACCTACTGGAGAGATTTTGATGCGGTTTTCAGTGTTACCTTACATCTTTTAGAAAGAGACAATAGCGTTTTTCATTGCGCTGTGATCAAAGAAATAAGAATACTATTATTTAAGTGTAACAAGTAGTTAAATAAGCCGGAAAGCAGAAAACCTACTTCGCGGGTAGAGCTATAGATTTTATTTATCAAAAACTCTGAGACGCAAGGTCTTAAAACTAATATTCTTGTCACAGTATCCCGACGGCTATCTCGAAGTGGAAGCGGAAAAGAAAGCCCTGAAAGAAAAAGGCATCAAAAGTAAGGCGGAAGCAAAGAGCGCCAAGAAGAAGCGGTCTCTTAGAGAAAGCAACCATACTTCAGACTCTGACAATGACAAGGGTGAAACTTCACCACCTCAGAAAAAAAGGAAGACCAAAGCTGTGGCCGAGCAGACGCCAGGTACCAAGAAGACGAGGAAAGGTAAGTGCCTCGAAAAAATTAATTTCTGCCAACAAATGTGGTTGCTATGAGCAATCGTAAACATAAATATGACATACACCGTGTAATGATGACCTGCTCAGAAAATGAAACCACGTATAAGGGATGTTATGAGGGTTCTTTGTACTAAATTTCATTTCGACATTCCTATTAATACATCTACAAATTAATAATTAATTTAGTTTCGCTCACAAGTGCAACGTACTAACCACGTTTTTTTAACAGGCTTAAAAAATGCGATGTTGCCGCTTCGTGCAGGTTACCGACATGTAGTAATACTGGAAGGGAAGGTGCACACTTGGAACACGATTTATTTTGTTCGAGAAAACAAATTTCTATAAACAGAAATATTTTCTCGAAATTGTTTTTTTTATGGCTTTGTAGAGGTATTCCCTACATGTGGTTTCATTTTCTGAGCAGGTCATCATTACACCCAGTATATGAAGTCATCGACATAGCCTCAAGCTGAAATGGCAGTAGGCTGGCCACATTAGCCGAAGAACCGACAACCGATGGGGGAGAAAGGTTCTCGAGTGGAGACCACGAACCGGCAGACGCAGTGTAGGACGCCCGCCAGCTCGCTGGACTGACGAACTAAAAAAGATTGCAGGTAGTGGCTGGATGAGGATGGCCGAGGATAGAAGAATGTGGTGTACCCTTGGAGAGGCCTATGTCCAGCAGTGGGCCGATATTGGCTGATGGATTGGATTGGATATGATTCTGAACTGTCTTTAACTAAAGACTTCCGGAAATAGGCCGGGCCCTATCCACTCAAAAAGCAACATGCCAGCCGCGTTCATAAATTAGGGGTCGCGATACGGGTTCTAACGCCATCTCTGTTGCACGCGTTGAAAATTGTCTACGTTATCCTGCTGTCAGTGTTAGAACCTGAAGAAAGTGTTAATTTTTGAACGGTTATCTAGAGTATTGCTAAGAGGTAGGTACATCAATTACTCAAATAATTTTTCAATGCATGTGCTCGTAAAGGCCCGCTTTTCATGCATCAAAACCGAACAGAAAGTCGATTATTTTGCCCTAGGGCTTTATTATTTTTTTATTTTTATTTTTTTACAATGGTTGGCTAACCTGCAGCCTTTCCTGTGTACCATAAATGTCATACTTTTTTTCCACTGTTTAACGGCTCTGGATACCTAGTCCTTTTGAGCCAATTACAAATTAAAGTTCACAAGATTATATTTGTTTTATTTCCTCACACTATGCATTGAAAAACGTAGTATGATACACGGGCGTAAACTACTATTATTGTCCGAGTACAAACAAACGAAACGGTTGTCTATAATGCATTAGAAGGTGAAAAGTATGTCAGTACACGCGAAGAGCCAGATAAATAAATTTCGGCATTCATGTGGGAACGAAAAGACGACATTGGCTCGTAACTAAAGTCGAGTCCAGAATTAGGCGAACTAACTTGACAGCCGAAAATGTTGCCAGACATAGGAAAAAATAAATAGTGATAGGTTTATGTCGACACAAATATGTCGATATAACCTTGTGCCTTTTATAAATCTGATTCTATTTATGTTTTATCAAGTAATTTTCGTCGAAACTTTCACACTCATACATACTTACCAAATAGGGACGAACTACAGCAATTTATATGATATAATATGATCTGAAGGATGTACTGTTTAAAGCGGATATTTACGATACTTTCTCCTCAAATTAGGAATAAAATACAAAAATAATGATTATGTTTATTTTGCGAAATCCATCGCTATGAATACTCTAAATATTATTAGAGTGCAATACAAACTAGAAAATATCAATCAGAAACAAACCCAAAGACAAGAATATGAAAAAATTCCCCGGGCCAGGATTCGATAATAATATTTAGAGTATTCATAGCGATGGATTTCGCAAAATAAACATAATCTTAGTTAATGAGAACTGTGAATTTCTTAACTGTCTGAAGCAACAATATTGTAGCGACGACAGCGCCATCTGTTTCTAAGAACAAGGCGTGAAATCACATAACGCCCTCGTGAGCGTTCTATATGTGTTGTACAAGCTAGTATATCAAGCAGAAGCAAAAATAACAGTGGACAAGTATGATGGAAGAATTCACCGGTCCGGGTAGGAACCTCGGTGGCGCAATTGGTAGCGCGCTTGTCTTGATAACAAGAGGTCGCAGGTTCGAATCCTGGCCCGGGGAATTTTTTCATATTCTTGTCTTTGGGTTTGTTTCTGATTGATATTTTCTAGTTTGTATTGCACTCTAATAATATTTAGAGTATTCATAGCGATGGATTTCGCAAAATAAACATAATCTTAGTTAATGAGAACTGTGAATTTCTTAACTGTCTGAAGCAACAATATTGTAGCGACGACAGCGCCATCTGTTTCTAAGAACAAGGCGTGAAATCACATAACGCCCTCGTGAGCGTTCTATATGTGTTGTACAAGCTAGTATATCAAGCAGAAGCAAAAATAACAGTGGACAAGTATGATGGAAGAATTCACCGGTCCGGGTAGGAACCTCGGTGGCGCAATTGGTAGCGCGCTTGTCTTGATAACAAGAGGTCGCAGGTTCGAATCCTGGCCCGGGGAATTTTTTCATATTCTTGTCTTTGGGTTTGTTTCTGATTGATATTTTCTAGTTTGTATTGCACTCTAATAATATTTAGAGTATTCATAGCGATGGATTTCGCAAAATAAACATAATCTTAGTTAATGAGAACTGTGAATTTCTTAACTGTCTGAAGCAACAATATTGTAGCGACGACAGCGCCATCTGTTTCTAAGAACAAGGCGTGAAATCACATAACGCCCTCGTGAGCGTTCTATATGTGTTGTACAAGCTAGTATATCAAGCAGAAGCAAAAATAACAGTGGACAAGTATGATGGAAGAATTCACCGGTCCGGGTAGGAACCTCGGTGGCGCAATTGGTAGCGCGCTTGTCTTGATAACAAGAGGTCGCAGGTTCGAATCCTGGCCCGGGGAATTTTTTCATATTCTTGTCTTTGGGTTTGTTTCTGATTGATATTTTCTAGTTTGTATTGCACTCTAATAATATTTAAAAATAATGATGTTATTACAACAGGCCATTGTGATCCTTTTAGGTGGTATCTGTCGGGCTACTATAATACATTACATTTCATACACATAGCTTTCATGCTAGTACATTTCATGTACCATACATATAGCATTCATCCCTTTCTTTCTGGCAAATATGACAGTGCGATAGAGACAAACGCTATTATATCGTCGATGATAATTCCAAATCCGTTATGTGTTCGATTTTAATGAATTTAATCAATTTTTATTATTATTATTTTGATTAGTAAAATTATTAGTTTGATTCCAAACACAATAATAATGATTAACTAGACTTTTTAAACATCGATATTAACAGCACTAGCCAAACTGTGGCAACATTAGTGTACAATGAACTGTCAAGTTAGTTCGCCTAATTCTGGACTCGACTATAGTAGAGCCATAGTACGCAACAGAACTGCCTCGCTGATGCACAGGACGCGCGGCAGCGTCAATGGTCTCCTGAACAATATTGCTAACAGGACTGATAGTTCAATCCTGAGAAACTGGGTCTCAGTACATATGGACAGAGTCCCAAAGTAGTTTACACTAATATAGGTTATTTATACTAACATAGTTAACCTTTTGCATGTCCCCATAGAAGGGAATTCCAAGTGCCCGAAATGTCCCCATACATCGCGCCAAGCGAGATTTTGAGCGACTTGTTGTTAGAAATGCTCGGATTTAGTTAAGTTGCAATCATTATTACCGAATATGTTATATCTTCTAAAAATCTACATAAAATTTGCCATCTTCTCATGTAATTTTCATACCTAGGCAACAATCCGAAGGAAAAATATCCTTAGATATAGTTTCAGCTCTCACTTTTTTCCGCCATCTTTTGTCACATTTTTCATCACAACACTTCATTTACACTAATTTCAGAATTTGTTTTTACACTCACGTAATCAAAATTAGTTTACACGTAGACTACATACATTTTTTTATTGAAATACTCAGTAAATACTTCACAATAATTAAATATTTACGGACGTAAACAAACTCGATGCCGGTTGCGTTTTCACTGAGCAAAATGTTTCTAAAATTCATTCACTCCAAACCGGAAATCATTTACGCCTAAATGTTGTCAACAATGTGAGAAATCAAAGACAATTTTTGCTCCAAAGTTGCTCCAAAATACTCTGACGTATGTGGCGGCAACTTCGGAACGCCCGCTTATGATCAAACGGTTGATCTTAGGACACTACGGGCACTCAATTTCTTATGATCATACGTTTGATCATAGGACACTAGACGGGTTAATAAGTTGTTTGTAGTACTAACACCTATGGCCTAGTCCGAAATAAAAATATTTGTTTGTATGTTTGTTTGTAACTAATTTATTATTATTTATAAAATGTAAAACTACATCTTTTTTACGTCTGTGTATCTGACTTCTCACATTCGAGTTACTGTATCAGCTCATCACCATGCAGTATTAATCATCAAGAAACCTTACTCTCGTCATAGATACTCGTTCAACCGTCCAACATTCATCTTTGTTGCATTCCAGGCTAAAAAAGTGCCAATAGTAGTGTTACCGAAAGCCCTAAGAAAAAGATTGCGAGTATATTCGCAATGGCTAAGAATAAACAGAAATCTGAAGAGGCAGACGTAGTGAACGTGCTCAGTAAAAAGGAGTTGGAAGCGGTGAAAGCTGATGAAATCAACGCCAAGCTGTGGGAGGAGCGTCTGGATATTTGCAAGACTAGCGGAAAAAAGGCAAGTGTGTTCATTTAATAGAGATATGCAGGCCCGTGTACGTGGGAAGACTTGGGTTTGGTTTGGTTTGGTTTTCAAAAAATCTAAAATAGTTTTATTGCCATAAAGAGGAATCGCAGAAGAAAAAATTGTTGATACGTTAACCACCTGTTCACAACTTGAAATAAAAATGGATGGAACACGACGCGTATTTTATGTATCACAAATATTTAATAATTACAAAGATTTGTGTTCTCCCCAAAAACTAATCCAAGCCTGAGGAATAATGTAAAAAGTTACGTCAAGAACGAAAACATTTGGGAAATTTCCAATATAACTGCAATGGTACGAAGTACACAAATTAACGTATATTGCGGTGTATAAACCTAGAAGGAAATCGGGATGCAAGGAGCTCAACCGGGTTCGTATTTTACGAAGTATACATTTATATGAATTTCTTTAATGGATGTTATCTATCACTGTTGACGGTGAATGAAGTATTCCTTAGTCCCTGAACGATGATGAGTTATATTGTGGACAACTAAGCCTAACTATTGTAACAAAGCATCCTCTTGAAAAATTAACTTTTTATCAATTTCGCATCTCTTTAAGAACCATTATGCAGGCAAAAACTTTCCAAAAAAGACTGGAAAAGGCTGAAAAAAAAGTCTAAAAAAATATCGATCATAAAAAGATAATGTTTGTTTGGGAAATGGGTTTCAATAAGCGTCAGTGAATTTTTCAACGGTCACTGTCACGCCAAGCGGAAAAACTCGCAGTACGACTACGAGAGGGACGGAATCAGGGCGAAAGAGAAAAAGTTGTTCCTAATTTTATGTAAATAAATATACTTGCTGTTCTTACTCATAAGTTCTACTTATTTATTTTCTCATAGAAGGTGATAAAAAGTAGAGTGTCCACCTCGGGAAAAAAAACTGTTTTAAGGCCCTGCCATTCCAAAATGAGCATTTTGTTTAATTAATATTGTCAGTTCAATATCTCATTCAAATACAAGTTAAATATATGTTACAATAGAGGATAAACTCTAGACACAAGTTGATCTAAAAACGTAATTGAGTTAAATTCACTCGATAGAAAAAAATCACAAAGTAAGCTCGTCAAATTGCGAATAAATGTGTTTATAGCAAAGGTGTTCAACGGAGAGAATTAAAGCTTTTTCTGAATTTTCTTTACAGATAACTAAAGACACTTATAGACCCATTTTTATTTATTTCTCAATACTTTTTCAGAAATTCCAGAAAAACCTCGCAAATTCACTGATTATGCGTGCTCGCAGCGCATGAAGCGAGCGTTCTAATGTAGACTTTCTGACAATATCATTGAGTTCAAAATTACTTAATACGATTATTGTGTTGGATGCGTAGGGCCTTAAGCTCGAGTCACGTACTTTGAATCCCACGCTGCGTTCAGGATTCTTCCCTCGCTACGCTCGGGATTCTACTTACTCTAGAATCCTTCGCTCCGCTCTGGATTCAAAGAAACACTCTCGCTTTTATAGTAGTTTATGCTACAAGGGCGCAAAAGAATAAATTACGGGGACGATTTAAAACACGAGCGTAGCGAGTGTTTTAAACGTAACCGAGTAATTTATTGCTTTTACGCCCGTGTATCATACTACATTTTTCAATGCATAGTGTGAGGAAATGAAAACAAATATAATCTTGTGAACTTTAAATTATGATTGGCTCAAAAGGATTGTATCCAGAGCCGTTAAACAGTGGAAAAAAAAGTATAACGTCTATGGTACACAGGAAAGGCTGCAGGTTAGCCAACTATTGTAAATGAATTAAAAAAAATAATAATAATAAAGCCCTAGGGCAAAATAATCGACTGTCTGTTTTGATGCATAAAAATTGGGCCTTTACGAGCACATGCATTGAAAAAATAGTTGTTTGCTCCTGAGGCAAACAATCTACTACTTTTTTATAAATCGAAAAAGTTTACCAAAGTCTGGATATTGTTAAAACTGTTCTAATAAAATATGTATGTTTGTGTTCTGCACAAGTTCCTGATTCCTATTCGTCAAACAAGGAGAAAAAGTGTAAAAGTAACAATTTCTATCGAAAAAGAAAATTATCCAGGCATATTTTCCAATAACAAACCCTGGAATTTTTAAAACGTAAAAATGTATTTTTATTTTGGCTCGTGTAAATCAAAGGCACTTATCCTTGGCCCTTGGTGTCTAAAAGGTTGAAGACCCTTGCCTTAGATTATATATTCTAGATTATATAAAAAGCACTCCTATTTTATATAAATAGCCTCTTAAAACATTATTGAAAAAAAAAAAAAAAAAATGAAAAATTATTTATTTCTTAAGCTTACTTCATTAAATAAACTGAGTTTGAGTTCTCCTATTGGGTATGAAAATACCTGTAACAGGAGTCCCCGCTCTCCTATAACTAAAATACAAAATTAAGTGATAAACAAAACTATTATTTACAGAGGTGACTAACAAATTATTATAAATATAAAAAAGAAAAGAAAAGTTTAGTATATACTTACTTAGGCTGAATTTGTAAGTGTGAGAGGGTATGTGTGTGTATGTGGGATGTGTGTATGTGAGATGTGTGTGACTATGTGTGCATATTTACAATTTATGCAATTTTGGAATAAGTTTGTTAAATAATTTGTTAATTATGATGACTATTCGATATCGACATAGGCTATTCAATGACAATTATTAAATTCTCCGTCTCGTTATAATTCAATTTTTGTATCCAAGTAGTTACTAATTTTTTACATTCATAAAAAGTATTGCAATATATATTAAGCTCTTTGTTGATTATTTTATACAGATACGTAGCTTGTCTAGTATATTGTTGTCTTGCGAAAGATGTTTTTGTGCTATAGGTAGATGTGGTTATGGGTTATTATTGAAATCACTATTTACGTACATAGTTTGGGTTTACCTCGCGTGTGTACGAGTATCACCGATTTTTAAACGTCTACAAATCCATCACACTGGCGTAAAATCAGACAAGCTTCTTCTTGAATGTTTTAGGAGTTCGTGGAACACGTGACTCAAGTGTTTCTGTGCATCATCTGTCAAGAGGTGGCGGTGACTCCGGTGACTACTGCCTGTCTTCACAACTTCTGTTTGGTAAGAATAATTAATCGATTTCTATTATGTCGCTGACAAATAGTAAAATTCGATATTTTGCTTACGGCGTCGTCAGTTTCTAAACGCTCGCTACTGTGCTAGTTGACAAATCTTCGTCATATGGTAGAATTTGGCATTTTTCAAACAGGCACAATGCCAGGTGGCCCGCCATGCCTGAGACCGATTGATGGCGGTATATCCATCCCCAATTGCCGGCCCCTGGTGCGGCGTCACTGGTGCGATGGTTCCGGCATCGCGCTCACCATAGATTTAGTATAATGGCGCTCACCAACCCGTCTGCCCAGCGTGTGTGAGTATGGGCAACCCACCCACCATGAATTACGCTCTTTAATGAGGGTGGCGAAATATTGGAGAGGCCTATGTCCAGCAGTGGACGAACACATGCTGATGGATGGAATTGTTTCTTAACATTTAGTTACAAATCTGGAGAATCGACTCTTAATAGACATGTGAATTGAATATCAGCGCTTGTAACATGAAATAGTGTTAGTATATAGGCTTACCGTTGCCTTTTTATCATACTTGCTCGATAAGCTTGCTGAGTACGAAAGAGCAAGCAAAATAGAAAACCAGACAATTAAGGCGATATATAAAAGTTTTAGCGTCCCTGTTACTCCATATGCGAAAAAACCCTCAGTGCAAGAAGGACGGATTCGTGGAAAAGTAGCAAAAAGTCGGTTTTTTATTAATATAAAATGTACTAAAAATGCTATCAAAATTTCGTTTAACCAGGTCCTAGATACTGTTAAAACCAATCTAATAAAATATAATTGCAGTCCATATGTCATTCTAAATTGTCAAACCAGGAGAATTGGTGTCGATAAAGACCTCATTTCAATAAATATTTCTATCGAGCCGAAATTCTCCAATCGCGTTTCTGTTTTAACAGATCCCTAGAGAAAGATTCCAAAAATAATATACTATTTTATCAAAACTTTACATTATTTACCGAAGTAGATATAGAAGTTCTAAAAGTGTCGATCTTTTTCCGTAGCGCCTTAACCTGGCCTCCTGCGTTGCGTTATGTGACACATTGCGACCTAAAATCGGTGGTGGAAAGTGGATGTACGAGTACTCATTGCTACTGTCTACAACTTAATTTTGTTAATGTGTATTTCAATTTGAATCCTTCTTTACCATTACACCATAGTGCGGTCTATATTGTTTCAGAGTGCTATTTTGTCTGTTTTCAGGGCTGCATAAAGCTGGCATTTAAATCCACCAGGTCGAAGAGCTGCCCATGCTGCCGCGGAGATCTCTCTAAAGAGTTGGAACTCAATGACAAACAAACAAACAAACTCAATTACGCACGCTTGCGTAATGAATCCAAACGTTTATTTTAATTTGATAATATTTTAATGTTTCGTTTAATGGTATTTTAGGATTATGTTACATGCACTTAGTTATGTGTCATTTTGTTCTAGTAAAAAAAGTATTTTATTTAAAGTAGTTCCGAGCTAAGAATGATGTGCATGAATAGAGCCTAAACCTCTTGTGTAACGACCCCAGTTATAACTGTAACACTTTAGTGATTTTTGCAGCTCATTTTGTAACTTATAGGTCTAAACAAGTGGTACATCAGTGAACGATATTACTTCTAGTTGCATTTGAACGTATTTCGCTACTACTATATCACTTATGGTGGTAAAGACTCTAAATTAGTTGCAAACTAGCTATTTTAGTACCAATATAAAATAAAAAAATAAAATAGTTCTTTATTGAGGTTACAAAGACCCATTGTAAAAACACATGAAAATACCTTAAAAATACACATTTTAAATAACAAAAACTAAATGAAAAAATAAAAAATTTGTAAGATAAGATTATTTATAATTATTATACTAAATTAAATTAATTATTATTTTTTATTTGGTAAGCAAAGTTTGACAATCCAATGCTTCAACATAGGATTGTCAAATTTACCAGAAAATGTCCTCAGGATGTCGCTGTCGCTGGTTCTGCGTATAATCGACGCGATCCGATAGTGACAAACAGGTGCTTACAATCACCTGTTGTCAATTATATCACATGTAGTGATAACGGTTCATGTTGCAGCTCTTTTGGTTCGTTCTAGTGTGCACTAATATGCTACTCCAACACGCAAACAAGTTCCAATCGGGTGGCAATAAGAACCAAAAGTAGCTATTTACACTTATTTAGAACCAGCAAAGATCTAAAAATATACAAAAGTTACCTTGTATTACCCACATAACCTACGACTTCGATAACCGCGCGCACGCCATTTTCTTTCCTTGTCTTTTACCGAAAATACAGCACAAATGAATTCGTGGAAAAAAAAAAATCGACTCTCCTATTCATTTTCCAGTTACCCTATGTTAAATATATCTTACTTACTACTATTGGCCAAATCAAGATTGATATTTACCTACTAATACCTATTTCGCTAACATTGGGACATCTAAAAAAGGACCAATAGTTACTATGGATATGGATAGGACGCAAATGTGTGATTTTTAGACCCCAAGGTCAGAAATATAACTAAAAATCATCATCATCATCCTTGCGACGCCATTATTTTATAGTCGCGTCTATTTTTGAGGTTATGTTCAGAATACGATTTTATGATAACGACACATTATTGCGTAGTTTTGATAGTTGTAACTGTTTTAACGAAACAAAATAATCAATTTAGCACAATCAGATCTGTAACGATATATTAATCTGTACCGAAATTCAATGAAAAACCATTCAAACTATAACAAAAAAAACGTCCCTACTTAATCTGCTTATAGTAAGTATAACCCGGATCGTTACCCATCACTACGGCGATCTTATTTTAACTATTTTTGAATTTAGATAATGTTTTAGGTTTCATTAATTATGTGTAACAAACAGTTGTCTACCTCGTATTTTCTGATGATTTTTAGCAATTTGATTTCCCTATTTCAGTTGTATTACCGTTTTTTTTATCTTATCGACTAAATACTTGTACAGCTTGGCAAAAGAGTTTAGATAAAATGAGGGCGCTATACCACATACGCCATACTATACGCTACGACCAAAATACAGTGCTACAAGGATCTCATGACGCGTGGATTGGTTGTGTCCACAATCGGAACTCTAATAGACTAATACTCCTTGTTTCACAGCTGGGCCCCCTTGTCACTATCATCTACGCGCCATCGGATCCTTGTACCACTGTATTTATTTACACCTGTCGCCGCGTCAAACTCTTTTTTGCGAAGCTGTAGTACTCAGAGGTAAAGTATGTTAGGTCTGCATATGGTGTTGCTAATTGATGGATGAGTGACTTAACATATTTCACCTGCGAGGTACGGTTAAGCAGCCAGCGAATGAAAAAAAAAACAGAAGACTCATTTCGAACAAAGTGTTATTCTAAAATGGCACCAGAAGCTGTAAAGGGCCCAAGGCTCATGATTGGTTTGTACTGTTGTCATGCAACACTCGGCCAGCCGTGATTGGTCGACTCAAAGATAGTGAATGCTATTGGAGCCGTTGCCATTAAATTTTTTGTTCAACACACTTTATCGTGGGGTCATTTTTCAGCTTCTATGTTTTTTTTCGTTCGCTGCATAGAACCTACCTACTATGACGTTTTTCACGTAGTTTGGTTTATTATAATGTGGGTTACCAAATAATTTTAATCGTGTTTGTTTATTATTTAATTTCTCTGATAATATAAGATTTTAGCTTAATAAAATTATTACGTTCAGAAAAACTTTGTTTTATCAATTTATTTAACGTTTTTTTAGCGTTTTCGCTATTTATTTTTGCTAGTTCGTAATAATTTTAAATAGGAAACACAAAATAAAACAACATGTCAATTCGCCATTGTATCGTCCATAGACACGAACTTTTTATTTTTTTTTATGAGAACGCGAGAGCGTTCCATTTTATACATTCTCAACAGTTTTTAAAGATGTCGGAAACCTCTTTTACTTGCTAGCGATTATAAATCTGAAAAACCAGGAAAAGAAAAAAAAAAACTTGTTTAATGCAATAGTATAATTTATTTTAATGGGATTGTACCCCAAACATACGCTCTGAGCACAATATCACCGACGTGTAAACACATCAAACACCTGTTCTGCTAATCTTCTTTCAAATCCAAAGGCAGGACAGTTTTCTCTCACCCCTGATCGACTGAGTAAGCACATTCTTTATTTAGATTAGACACCTTGTCAATTAGTTAAGGGGCTATGCGAATTTTATTTTTGTCACTGTCACTCCAAGCGAAAAATCGCGCAGTGCGAGAGGGGCGGATTCAGGGCAAAAGGGAAAAAAGTTGGTTTTATATTTTTATTAAAAAAACTAAAATAGCTAGCAAAATTTCAAATATCAAATCTCTAGATATTGTTGAAACACACCTAATAAAATATGTTTGAGTTCTGTATATGGTTCCTATTCGTCAAACGAGGAGAAAAAGTGTGTTTGATGACCTCATTTCAACAATTATTTTCATCAAGGAAAATGTATCCAAACATGTTTTCCAATTTCAAAACCCTAGATTATATAGTCATAATGCATATACCAGAAATTTATTAAAATTTTCCATTTATTTCATAAAATACACAGAAAAGAAACACCCGTATTTTTTTCGCATATCGCCTTAACCAAAATATATCCTACGAAATATCAAAACAAATCCATCACAGATTAATTAAAACATGACCGAAAACAAATTGTCTAAAATTCTTTGTCATAAAAAAATAAAATATTTGTTACAATTCAGAAAATTTCAGTTTAAAATTATAAATTAGGTTCTTATAAAATATTACAGGACAAAAAACCAAAGATTTTCATCTGATTAACTTATATGATGTATATATATGTATAATAAAATGCAACTGTAAAGTGAGGCATTTCTGTGGCGCTTGGCGTCGCACCTTGGGTCGGAGCGTGGTGTTGCCAGAGCCATCTGAACACCAATACTCAACACGATTTCGTAGCAACTTCAACAATAAAATTATGCTAGTTGCATTTGGGAATATAAATATTAAAATTTCTATTAAAATCGATCACTTTAATTTCTTGAGTATGTATTCAAAATATATATTCAATCAATATATTTGAGGTATGCGGCGTTGAGCTTACTGACCATAAAGTCATAATAGTTTGTATTTATAGAATACCTGACAAGAAAGGTATATCAAATGCTTCGATGTTTCTAAAGATATTTAAAAAGCTACTTCATTATATCTCCAACAAATGTAACAAGAAAATAATTATCTGCGGAGACTGGAATATAAATATTATTAAAAATAATGTGCATTCAGCAGATTTGAAAAGTACAATTCTTAAACATAATTTAAACATCCAAAAAAAAAAGCCTACCAGAAAAAAATCATGCCTTGACTTATTTATCAGCAACATACGAAATGCAATTGGAATTGTAGAAGAGCTTGGACTATCTGATCATAACACAGGACAATTCCTTACATTTCCAATAGAAAAAAAGTCAGAGATAAAATACTGGTTTGAATATAAAAGAGATTATAATGCTGAAAATATAAGGAAATTCCATGATGCAATAAGTTCTTTATCGTTTTCTGGAGTGTTTGAAATTTCGGACACAAATGAAGCTTTTAATGCATTCCATGACCTCATAACGTTGTTCTTTAATCTTTGCTTCCCAGTCATAAAAGTAAAAATTTTAAACAAAAAATGTTCATTGAAGTGGATAACAAAAGGTATAAAGCGAAGTTGTAAAACCAAAAGAATACTGTACCACAATTATCTGAATGAAAAACACAATAAAAAAGATAATAAGAGTAAATATATTTTTATATATGCTGATTTTAACAATGTTTTAAAAAACACAATGCTTGCCGCACAAAGGCTATGTAATTCAAAATATATAAGAAATGCCAGCAATAAATGCAAAGCGTCATGGAACATTATTAACAAAAATGTGCAATCTCAAATACAACAAAAAGAAATATCTAAGATAATACATAATAATATTGAATTTAATAAGCCAAAAGAGATTGCCGAGTTATTTAATAATTTTTTTATTGAAACTGTTGAAAATAATGTCCATACGAATAGTAATAAAAAATCGCCATTCATTAAAACATCTGTTAATTCTATATTCTTTTCTCCAGTAAGTGAAGAAAAAATAGAAAAGTTGATCTTACAATTAAAAAATACCTCTGCAGTTGGTATTGACAATATTGGTACTCACATAATTAAAATTTGCTCAAGGATAATTTCGAGGCCACTATGCTACATTATTAACCTATCGATAGAACAAGGTGTATTTCCGGAGAGACTTAAGTACTCAATTGTAAAGCCTTTGTACAAAAAAGGAATAGAGACAGACCTGATTAACTAGACCTGTTGTGTTGATATCGATACTGTCTAAAGTGTTTGAAAAAGTAGTTTATGAAAAAATTACTTCCTTTTTAAATCAAAACCAAATTTTGAGTAAATGTCAATTTGGTTTCCAAAAACATTGTTCAACATCTTTGGCATGTTTCTCTCTTATTAAAATATTATCACAACGTGTAGATGATCGACAACCCGTGACGGGATTATTTCTTGATATGAGTAAAGCATTTGACTTTGTATGTCATAGTAAGTTACTTTCAAAGCTTTATGAATACGGCATAAGAGGTCCACCTCTAAAATTGCAATACTAATATACTAAAAACAATAAAAAAAAAAATATATATGTCACGTTCTTAGTAAAACTAACAATATTAACTAAACTAAACGAACAAAATCTCAAAATGTTTACAAGTCATCAACAGAGTACAAGCACCTATCTAATAAGAACTGCTTTAGTTTATTTTTAAACGTGAGTTGGCTGGTAATTTGTTTAAGTTCTGTTGGCAATTTGTTGAACAACTGAACTGATATTAAACCATAGACAACAGTGCACCGAGGTAAGCAGGATGAAAAACAACGTTAAATGTGTATTTAGATCAAACTTAAGGCTTAATAATTACGGAGTACCACAAGGGAGTATTTTGGGGCCACTTTTGTTTTTGATTTACATTAATGACATGCCTGAAAACATAGGTCAAAATTGTATTTTGTTTGCTGACGATACTACTGTTGCTGTAAAATGTAATGACGTAACTAAAATGGATACTGAAATAAATGAATCTTTAAACAATGTAACTGACTGGTTAAAAATAAACAATTTAAAAATTAACGTTAATAAAACGAAATTATTACAATTTCACACCTACCAATCAGAAAGGCCAAAATAAAATATTGTTCATAATGGCGAAAAACTGGAAGAAGTGGACACCGCAGTTTTTTTAGGGATAAAAATAGACAAACACCTGAGTTGGAAAGCACATATACTTAGTTTATGTAAACGTGTGAACAGGTTTATGTTTGCGTTAAGGAGAATCAGACAGATCATTTCCAAAGAAGCAGCTGTTACCGCTTATCATGGTTACGTAGGATCGATACTTAGATACGGTATTGTGTTGTGGGGCAATTCAGTAGACATTGATAAAGCCTTTAAAGTACAAAAAAAATGTGCCCGGACTATTTGTGGAGCGCATTATTTAGAACCGTGTGAGCCATTATTTAAAAAGCTTGGTATACTTCCTTTGCCATGTGTATACATCCTGGAAATTTGTATATTTGTTAAAAAATATTCTTACCTATTTAAAACAAGGGCTGAAGAGGGATGCAGGAGTGTTCGTCATCATCATAAACTGTATGCCCCTAAATTTAATTTAAAATTATTCAGTAATAATGCTTTTTATATGTGTATAAAGTTGTATAATAAATTACCTAATGATCTCAAAGAATATCGTATGCCAAATTTTAAACACAGGCTTAAATTATATTTACTAGATCAATCTTATTATAGCGTTAATAAATTTCTTGATCAATGAATTGTAATAAATAATTAATGATGACATAATGTATATAATTAATTTACTATTGACTAATATATTTTAAGGAATTAATATTTGCACACCACAATGTGGTCGAATTTGTGAATCAATTTATTATTATAATTTTGTTATATTTAATGTACCAAATTCTGAAGCAAATAAACGTTTTGATTGATTGATTGAATGCATAGTCTATTAAAAATGCTAGATTTATAATTACAACCTACCTTATTATTCTCACTGTAGCGATAGGATCGAAAATCTTAAAATTCTCGTAATAAAATACACTATCCAATACATATCTTGTAACAACACTTAGTCTATAATTCAACTATTTAATTCAGTTTTGAAACTACGTACTACTTACAGATAGTGTTACAACCTTTGCTCTGGATAAAATAAACATAAGTAATATTGAATTTTTACTTGCATTTGTTGTATAAAATACGCCCAGAGATAGAGTCTTCTTTGTTGCAATATTTGATTTTTGATTGTTCATAACTTAGTTAAACGCAGTTCCTTTTCATTCTGGAATTGAGTGAATGAATAATTAACCAACTGCAAGCTGTCTCTTGATCCAATAATTTGTTATAATGGGCACGAAAAATACTTAATGAAGTTTACGCTCTCTCTCTTGGCTTTAATAAGACGTCTATTTCAAAATACCTAGCTATGTTGTACTTATAGAACTTATTTAATCGCCCGTGAAGCATTATGGCATGTTCTCACCTTATAGCTAATTACTTAGTGCTATCTACAACCTAAGCTGTATCGATGTAACGTCGTTTAAAGAATACTGTACTTGACTAATGCCTTGGACGGCTACAACAATGATGGCACGTTAGTCACACTTATACATAAACCGACAAAGTCCTACGCCCGCGTGGCTCTCCACTCACAGTGGAATCGGTTCCTTCCATTTCGCTCACTCATTTCAAGGGACAAGCGCAGGGAGGCTTCCGTTGATGAATGCCTCGGTGACATTGGTGACTTCAGCGTGGCCGTGGCTCCCGTGGTCGCCGGAGAACTTAATAATTATCTTCTCTAGCGACGTCCAGGTTCCGACAATCAGACCAAGCACACCGAAAAGCACGACGATGGCGTTCTTTATGACCATCCAGAGCCTCTTAGACTTTGATACATAGTACCAGTAGGTACAGCTCTGAATAAAGGCCGGAAAGGCGAATCAGAGGGCTGACAGACAGAGGGCTCCGAACAGGGATATGAACAAGTCCAGCTCGGGGACCGCGGCCGCCATTCCGACTGCAAAGAGAAGAGTCATTACATTAAACCTGTTATTATAAAATACTAGCCTATGAGAAACTTTCCCTATACACTGGTGTGTAGAATATATTGGGTATTTACATATGAAATTGCCGTTTTCTATAGAGAATTTGAAGGAAACTCAATTTTCAGTACTAAATTTTTTTAATTTTTTTAGGATTGACAAATCCAAATTATGTCATTTATTTTGTGTATGAATGAGACAACATTAAGCTAACAGCAACATTAATTGAATTTTTGAAAAGTGTCAGCTGTTAAAAATATTACGAATCTTATCATGGAAATGGATGGCACTTAGGACGAACTGTTTTTGAAAATTAAATGTTTATAATCTGAAGTATAGTAATTACGTATACACATTGTTTTATAGCAATACTGCGACATGCCGCTACTGACTGCAACATTGCGACGCATACTGCTTATTTAGCAATAAGTAGTTATATTAAAGAATATTGTACAGTTTTCGGGTTCTCTCTATTTTGGCAGTTGACCATTAAACATGTCAACTTAACGTCTGTGTTTCAATCACCACTCCAGACTTCTACACTACAGACCCTTGGCCAATCCTGTTATTTGATGGCGACCCATACCAGTCTTACCTGTGAAGATTTTTAAAGTTATAACTGAAGAAGCGAAGACAAAAAGAAGATGACGTATCAACACCAAGGAAGGAAAAAACTACAATACCAGAAGATCAGAAGACCAGAGAAACTGCAGCAATTTTAAGAAGAAAAATCAAGAAAGAAACTTGGTACTTCGTGTACAGCAGAAAATATTATAGAAGAATCGTGCATAAGAAAAGGTTAATATGCTCAAGCCTAATAGGAGATCGAAGGACATGCAGGGCGCCGGCAGATACATAGTACGGGTCAAATAAGGAGCAGCTGGAAGCCTGTTCGAGTCCGATGACCGATGACCACCACAGCACGTTTCAACCGACGTCAGCGTGACCTACATAATGCTAAGCGGTAACATACCTAACTGCGCACAATTCTGTAAGTTTTTGAACAAAAGTTTTTGCATTCAACTTAAATGATTTAATTTAGTAGTTTTGCTTATCATGCCGTAATTTTAATTGTCGATTCATTGTAATATGTCCGATCAGTTAAAGGAATTACATATTAAAATAAATTTAATTAAGGAATACTTGGTAAAAATCGGTCCAGAACGTCGTAAGAAAGATATAGCTCATAAGAAGTTACAGGAAGCTGAAAATGAATATAAAAACTCGATGGTATTTTGACTCAGTTGAACCAAGAAACTATAGAAGAGCAGCTAAGCACTGAATCCACAGATTTATTTCAGAAATTGATAAATGAAATAACTATTGCTTATAATAAGATTGTTAGTTTACTATCAAAGATAGATAATAGTTGCCAAACTGGGGAAGGTAATTTTGTAGAAATTGAGCCTAAGTTATCGCAAAAGTTATCAAAAATGGCTGACTCTTTTGATATTAAAACGGCTATTTCCCTGTTGCCTGTTATGAATGGCCAGGAACAAGTGACCAACCAGCTCGTCGATGGGATATTGTTGTATAGCTCTCTTATTAGTGAATCTAGTAAAAACCAGCTTATTGAGTTTGTGTTAAAAACGCGACTTTCAGCTAGTGCAAAGTTGCGACTGAAAAGTACTTACAGCAGTATCCAATATTTAGTTAATGATATTCGCAAGTTTTTACTTCCGAAAAAATCGACTGTTGCTTTACAAACGCAGCTATTTCAAATTACACAAGGTCGTAGGTCTATTGAGAAGTTCGGTACAGAGCTGGAAGAGTTATTTGTCAATCTGACGATTGCTCAAGCAGATGATGAACCGTCTAAGTTTGAGGTCTTGCGCCCTCTTAATGAAAAAACTGCTATCAAGCGGTTTGCGGATGGTTTGTCCGACCAGCGGCTTAGTACTGTTATCGCGTCGCGACAGTTTGATTCGCTACCCGAAGCTATTAGGGCAGCAGTAGATGAACAATCTATGTCTACCCAGCCTCAGAACCAAACAATGCATTTTGGGTCCACCAAATTGTACCAGCATAAACGCTATCATAATCGCGGTTTCCGTGGCCGAGGAAATTATTCGAATAAAAATTTTGTTCATAATAATAGTTCCAATCATAACAATAATCGAGGTCAACAAACTTACTTTATAAGTGCAGATTATCGAGGTAGACACAAGAATGGTCAGCGTCAGCAAACACGCGGCGGCGGCCACTCACGTTTCCAGCGCATTCAGCATAACGCGTTAGAGTACGACGGCCAGGAAAGGCTTCAAAATAATAACGAACGTATAGAGTTTTTTCGTACCTAAACCGAGCAATCATTTTATTTTTAGTTTTAACAACTTTTGTGTTATTACTTGCCAGTTAAGGGATGGTGATGAGTTAAATTTATTAAGGCGATATGCGAAAATAATACGGGTGTTTCTTTTCTGTGTATTTCATGAAATAAACGGAAAATTTTAATAAATTTCTGGTATATGCATTTTGACTATATAATCTAAGGTTTTGAAATTGGAAAACATGTTTGGATAAATATTCCTCGATAGAAATAATTGTTGAAATGAGGTCTTCAAAGAAAATTTTTCTCCTCGTTTGACGAATAGGAACCATATACAGAACTCAAACATATTTTATTAGGTGTGTTTCAACAATATCTAGAGATTTGATATTTGAAATTTTGCTAGCTATTTTAGTTTTTTTAATAAAAATATAAAACCAACTTTTTTCCCTTTTGCCCTGAATCCGCCCCTCTCGCACTGCGCGATTTTTCGCTTGGAGTGACAGTGACAAAAATAAAATTCGCATAGCCTCTTAATTGACACTGGAGCCAGTCTATGTATTTTGAAATATGAATGGTTATTAAAAAATGGGGATTTATTGAATTTAATACAACAGGATAAGTTGGTAATTAAAGGAATAAGTGGTAATTTAGAGTCTATTGGCTATATTAATTTAGATATTATTACTAAGAATGTGGTTTTTGAACAAAAGTTCTACGTTTTCAAGAACTTATCTTGCACCGCAGAGGGGATACTCGGGCAAAATTTTTTCACGCGATATTCCGCGATGTTAAATTATAAAGATATTATATATTATATTATATATATTATATAATATATATATATATATATATATAATTGCTTAAAACTACAAATTATAAAGATGGTACTTTGAGTTTAGAAAACCAAGACCAGTCTATTGTTGTACAAGTAAGTGGAAACTTGTTTACAATTCCGCCACGATGCGAAATGATCAAACACATCCCGACGACACTATGTAGTGATTGCGTAATTTTAGTTAGGGAAATACATAAGGGAGTGTATACAGCGGGTGTCATTTCGAAACCACAGAATGGACTTATTCCAGTTAGAATTTTAAATACCACGGATAGTTCAATTAAGGTAGATATTTTGGATTTAGAAGTCATTAGACTGAATCATTTTGATGTTTGCAAGTTTGACAAAGATAGTATTAGTTCCAATAGAGTTCGAACTTTGCTTAATTTACTTGATTTGCATTCTTATTTAAATAAAGAAGATCAAAAGAGCATTGAAAACGTGTGTGCCAAATACGCCGACGTTTTTCATTTACCAGGAGATACGCTCTCCACAACTAATTTAATTAAACATTCTATTAAATTGAAAGATAATACGTCCTCAGTGTACGTGAAGCCTTATAGATTGCCAAATGCAATGAAAGGAGAAGTTCAAAGGCAGATTGATGAAATGCTTAGGAATGACATTATTGAGGAGACCACTTCTGAATGGTCAAGCCCTGTACTTTTAGTTCCTAAAAAGACTGATAAGTCAGGAGATAAAAAATGAGACTTGTCTTTGATTATCGTCAACTCAACAACAGAATACAAGACGATAAATTCCCTTTACCCAATATTACAGATATTTTAGACTCATTATCGAATAGTATCTACTTCTCAAAGCTAGATCTCAGTCAAAGTTACTATCAATTATCTCTTGAAGAGCAATCTAGGAAGTATACAGCATTTACGACGGATAAACAATACCAAATGAAGCGATGTCCGATGGGTTTAAAGACATCTCTGAGTGCATTTTCTCGTCTGATAACGATTGCGATGTCTGGTTTAAACTATAAAGCTTGTTTTATTTACCTAGACGATTGTATAATAGTCGGAAATTGCCTAGAAACGCACAATAAAAACCTAATGACTATTTTAGAGCGATTACGTGAAGTTAACTTGAAATTAAATCCTCTAAAATGTGAGTTTTTGCGTAAGGAAATCGTTTATTTAGGTCATAAGATAACTTCAGAAGGGATTTTCCCCGACCCAACTAAAGTAGAATCCTTACAAAACTACCCTACTCCACAGAACACTGACGATGTCAAAAGATTTGTAGCATTTGCAAATTATTATAGGCGTTTTATACCAAAGTTCGCAGAGATCGCCCATTCTCTGAATGCATTATGTAAGAAAGATGTAGCGTTTGCATGGACGGATCAATGTGAGAGCGCTTTCCAAAAGCTTAAACAGACACTCATTAGCCCGAAAGTACTAGATTATCCAGATTTTTCTGATAGAAATACGTTTACTCTACAGACGGACGCCTCAAAATTTGGGTTAGGCGCAGTACTTTCAAATAGCAATGGCAAGGTAGTAGCGTATGCGAGCCGTAGTCTTAAGCCCGCCGAAACACGTTATCCAGTAACTGAGCTTGAATTACTTGCTATTGTTTGGTCTGTAAGACATTTTAGGCCTTATTTATATGGCAAAAAATTCAATATTAAAACGGATCATAAGCCGTTGATTTACTTATTTAACATGACTGATCCTTCAAGTCGACTTACTAAATTCAGACTCTATCTAGAGGAGTATGATTTTGAAATAAGTTCTGTTCCGGGACGGCAAAACGCAGCTGCAGATGCATTGAGCCGTATTACTTTAACTTCCACCGATTTAAAGAACATGCACGAACATGTAGTATCAGTCATCACCAAAGCAAAAGCTCGTAAGTTGCGTAGTGACAGCACTGCCATGACTCCTGAAATTCCCGCTACTCCAAGGTCTGATCAACCAAAAGTAGTGGAAATCCTCAAGCGTCCAGCAGAGAGCATAGAATTAATTATAGGCAATATGAGTACTCAAAGACAAATACAGAAACTGAAGCAAATCACTAGTGATAAAGGTAATTGCATTTTTGTGCCTGAAAAATCAGCCATATTCGTAATGTCTCGATCGTTTTCTACCGTAAGTGTGCTAGCGAGAGAATTACATGATTTTTGCAACAAATTAAAATTAGATGAGCTCGTAATTATTAAATGCAAACGATATGAAGAATTAATAAATATTCTCATAAAGGAAATGAATAAATTTGAATTCAATGGTATCCTTAAGTTACTAATTCTCAAAGACGTCATGAGAGTAACTGATAGAGACACCAAAATTGTGATCATGAATGACTTCCATCTGTTACCCACAAGTGGCCACGCGGGGGTAAATAGGATGTTGAATAATATAAAAAAATATTACTTTTGGCCAGGAATGACTAACGATATAAGTGAATTTGTTAAAAAGTGCAACAATTGCCAGATTCAAAAGCATTTCAATAGGCATACAAAGGAGCCGATGGTGATTACATCTACGGCATCCGCAGCTTTCGAAAGAGTTAGTTTAGATTTAATGGGTCCTTTAAGTATAGATAATTTAAATCATAAATATATTTTAACTTTACAGTGTGATTTGACGAAGTATGTCGAAGCATATCCACTAGAAAAGAAAGATACGGTTTCGGTAGCTAGGTTATTTGTAAATAATTTTATTTTAAGATATGGTATCCCGAAAGAAATAGTAACTGACATGGGGACAGAGTTTATGTCGTCAATTTTTTCAGAAATTTGTAGCTTACTAAATATTACTAAATTACACTCAACCGCGTACCACCATGAAACCCTAGGAGCCTTAGAGAACACTCACAAGCATCTAGGAGCTTATCTTAGGATACAGTGCGATAGCAACAATACTGACTGGAGCAGTTGGCTTCCATTTTGGTGTTTTTCCTATAACACCGCGGTTCATACTGAGACAAAATACACTCCATTTGAGTTAGTGTTTGGAAAACTTACCAAGTTAGCTTACCAAGCAATTTACAGAACCCAGTCGTAGAACCATTGTATAATCCCGACTCTTATCCTTTGGAACTCAAATACAGGCTTCAAAGAGCACAACTTGAAGCTAGAAATAATTTATTAATGAGCAAGGAACTAAGGAAATTACATTTTGATAAAAATGCCAATCCTGTAAAGTATAAGAGTGGAGATTTAGTTGTAATTAGAAACCAAGTTGGTGATAAGTTAGATAAGATTTATTTAGGTCCATTTAAAGTTATACAAGATCTGGAACCGAATGTTAAAATTTTAAGGAATGGTAAAGAATATGTAACCCATAAAAATAATACAAAATTATTTGTTAAATAAAATATTTAAGTTTTAGCTATTATTTTATAAGAAAATTATATTTAGATAAAAATGTGAACCAAGTAGTATGCCTCACATTTTTTTTTGCAGTACCCCGGGAATGAAGGGACTTAAAAGGGGAGATGAAGTATAGTAATTACGTATACACATTGTTTTATAGCATTACTACGACATGCCGCTACTGACTGCAACATTGCGACGCATACTGCTTATTTAGCAATAAGTAGTTATATTAAAGAATATTGTACAGTTTTCGGGTTCTGTCTATTTTGGCAGTTGACCATTAAACATGTCAACTTAACGTCTGTGTTTCAATCATCACTCCAGACTTCTACACTACAGACCCTTGACGAATCCTGTTATTTGAAATCAAACTGAAAATAAAAACAAAATTTAATACGTAGGTATAAAACCTTGAAATCAATTTCCAAACAAAAACCAAATCATTGAAATAGCTATTGAATTACAGGAATTATGAAATCATGAATCTGTAAGATAATATCAGCAATTTCAAAAAGACCCTAATGTTCGCATAATTATGATAGAACTTCAAGTATAGGTAAGTTCGTTTTATCATTAATTAATTGCCGTTTTATCATTAATTAATTGCACAAGAATTATGTTCGTATGATAGAACTAGAGGCACACGCACGCTGTGACAAACTAACAGTTACTCGTGTTGTCAACTTTTTGTTCATACAGTACCTTTATGTGAGTGACGGGTCCATATTTGGAAGCAGTTTAGTATGGCAATAATGCGTCATACATAAATAAGTAATAGGTAAGCATTTTCATGTCAGGGTTAGATCGTCAGACGAAGAAATACAAACAAGGAAACTCACAAGTGCAGAGAACGATGACGGTACGAAGCAAGTACTCCCAAACAAAACGATGTTTGCTGTTGAGAAGTCGGCAGCCGATATATTCGTTCCACAGGATGTCTATAGCCACGTAGCAGGCCAGTCCGTGGGTTACGAAGATCGCAAACGCTAACAGGCATTGGACTACGCTGGCGAGTCTGTGATGCAGGGAAATGCATGTAATCGTGTATCAAACGGTCGAAATATTAAGATCAAAGAGTGAAATATGACATACATTTTATTTTTATTTTATTATCGCATTTTCACGGTTTAGAATGAGTTTGAAAAGAGACTAATTGGGGGAATCCCGCCCGAAGTGAGAGCAAAAAGCTCTCAACTACGATTCGAGGCGAGTGCAAAATTGGTCGGAATACTGCTGTCCCTCTCAGGCGCGCGGTAAACGCAGCGGGTAGCTGTGTGTGTGTACCATTCATTCATAACCATAACGTCTCGAACTCACTATGTTCATGATTTGCTTTTTTTGTTTTCTACGTCGGGGAATCTTAAGGGGAACGAAAATACAAACAGAAATAAAATGTCAGCTTTCGGATCATTTTGTTGCAATAATTAGGTTACGTATAGCCATAAAAAAAATACATGTTTTTGGTTGAACTTTAAGGTATTCATTTTCCACAAACCACGTTAATCGATTCATATTTGTACTGTCAATGATATTTTTTGTAACCCTCTATTGCACACTTCTTATCGATTTTGTTTCAGGTATCGCTTTCGCGATTTTGTTGGTTTTTTTTAAATAAAATTAGTGTGAATGATATCTATTCATTTTCCAAATACCACGTTATTCGGGTCAAAAAAGGCACCCCCTTTTTCCAAAAATACGTAAATCCACTGATGCAGTCAGCGGCAGCAAGATATTGTCAGTCTACGCCTAGCGTTGGCGCCCGTAAGACGTGGGACCTGTGCCCTTTTTTGCAAGCTACAAATATCTCCCAAAACTACTTCAAAACACATTGAAATTAATTTTATAAAGTAATATTTCGAGGAGCATCATATTCCTGCCGTTAAAAACTCAACAAAATATGCGTATGAGTGATTTAGCTACATCGTGCCATAGTCATAACAACAAAATTGAATGAATTTGGATTGAATTCATACTTTTATGCGGGAAAATAATATATGTTACTCTAAAAGAATAATTTTGTGATCGTTATTGAAACCCAAATTAATTTACTTATACTTACTGAGATCTGTATTTCGTGAAATTACCCTCTAGTATTGGCTCACCATTTCAGGTCCAATAAGTGAAGTTTTTTGCAAATTATATAGGTACACTTACTTGGGATAAATCGCCAAGCATTTAAAATATAGAAATTTATTTTGAAATATTTACAGTGCATGGCAAAATTATTAGATCGTAGACAATCCTGTCGGTACATGTTCAGGTTCTGTTACGCAAAATGAAAACAATGAAACTCTTTTAGGATTAATTTGTTATCCCTATGTTAGTCTGTCTGTCCGTTTGTCTAGACAATTTTTTCTGGGTAAAATTAATAAATACCAATATAAACGGCCCTCTATAGAGCTGTAAAAACATACTTTTGACGTTTTTATTTATATTACGTTTTAGGTTTTTACGTTTTTTTTTTACGTTTTTCATACAAATTTTCTCACTATGAAAATGTAGGGATGAACACTTGAGATAATATTTTGCATTTAAAAGTCAACACAGAAAGGAATTGTTGAACAAATAATGTAAAAAATATGAAAACCATGTTGTTCGATTCTAAAGGGATTAATTATCTACTGTTCAATGTGGCGATAGCTTTGTTCATTTTTTTCCTTGAATTATTTTTTACTAAGATAACAAATAGTTTAATACAAGGTTTTCCTTAAGAGGTCCCTTTACCCCTGTATTTTTCTTAAAATTCATACAATAGGTATAAATCGAATGTGAAGTCTACAGCTTATTTTCTCCATATCTTTTTTCATGAGTATATTCTAGTGACATCTAACTACGTCTCTATACAGCCCAAAAAGCAAAACTTGATAAAACACCATCATAATAGCTGTCAGGATATCGTCAATATTGCCTCGTTTTTACGCAAAGTTTAAAAAGTTTGTATATTTTTATCTATACTGGAAATAAAAAAGAGAGAAATACAGGCGTCGTTCATGTTAAGATGACTAAGTTTACACACTTTGCTAAGTATAAACAATTACCGTTTCATGGAAAACTGTTTTGACCTGAAACCATTTCACAAATTCAATTAACTTATTTTGAATATCTTGTCATCTTGCACTTCTTGATGAGAAATACAATTTCAATAAGTAAAAATACAACTTTTAGTTAAGAAAACTTATAGTTAAAAGTGTGCATTAACATATTTTTAATTATATTACAATAGTAATAAAATAATTGGCTTATCCGTCGTCGTGATACCAGCCGTAAATTTCTTAAATAATCTGATATCACGCTTATGGAAAACCCAATTATTTTGAAGATACCATAATATCATTAAAATATGTTTATGCATATAGCAAACTTTTAACAATAAATTGTCTTAGCTAAAAGTTGTACTTTACCGTTATAATTATTTCTTAATATTTTGTTACAAATTCGGAGAAATAGCCCTTAAGGAAAACCTTGTATGAAAATATTTGTTATCTTTGTAACAAAGAAAAAAAAAATAAACAAAGTTATCGCCACATTGAACAAACAGTAAATTATTAATCCCTTTAGAATAGAAAGATATGGTTTTATATTTTTTACATTATTTGTTCTACAGTTCCTTTCTGTGCTTTCTTTCCAATGCAAAATGTTATGTCAAGTGTTGATCTCTATATTTTCATAAGGAGACAATTTGTATGAAAAAGTTAAACAAAAGGCCATAAAAACGTTATAATATGTATATTTTACAGGGCTGTAAATATTAGCATTTCTTGATTTTACCCAGAAAAATTGCCTAGACAAACGGAAAAACAGACAAACATAGGGAAAACAAATTAATCCTAAAAGAGTTTTGTTTTTTCATTTTGCGTAAAGGGACCTGAACATTTCAAACTATGATACAAATAATTTTCTATATTTTTAACACTTGGCGATTTATCCCAAGGGTAAACAGGTGTCCCAAAAGTCAACGCTTTCCCTTGGAAGGCTGGTAGGCCAGCTCATGACTGACCAGAATATCAATATTTTTGAGAGTCAAATTATGACTTCAGCAAAAAGTAGATAGTCTTCGAGTTGATGGTACTTTTATAAATTCGAATAGATTTTTGAGAGTCAAAGCTAACCAGTTCTAAATTCTAAGAATAAAATTTTTGTTGCGCAACTCTGAATAGTCATGCTATTGATAAAGTCAAAAATAAACCTTGAAATGCTGTTACATCAGGAAGAAAAATAAAAACCCAATTTATGAGCAATTTTTTGTAATTAGGTTAGTTCGATACCACACCCTGAAAAAAAATGTCCTATGTTAGTTTTGCAAATTGTCTTAAATAACGGCTCATCAAATATTGTTTTTCAAATGATCTGGCAATTTCTGTGTATTACTTTTGAAAAAAAAGTTATTGCTATTTTACTACCAAAGGAGCTGCGTATTTTTTTAAATAATTAGAATTTAGAATGAAAGAGTGGCGGGCAGTAAAAATATTCGACGTTCATTAGAAATGCTATTTAATACGCGCTGGAGTGAGATAAATAGTGACGCTATTTAAAATGAGTTGGAATGAGATAGTAACGCAGTTAAACGTGGTTGAATGAGAGAGGCATAATTGATATAGGCTACAGTGAGATAGATAGTGACGTGGTGCATTCCTTCTGAGAATATTTGTTAGTTTCCACTTTTTGTAATAACAACTTTAGTAAAAATTTTTTGTAAAGAAATTTTTGGTCCAATTTATTTTCCCGCAAGTGTAAAACCAGCTCAACGGGCGAAAAATATTTAAAGAATGGGTAATGGTGACAATTAACCGTCACGATATTATTATGTATCTCTAAAGGAGTGTCTGAAATGTTCCGAGGGTCAACTGATAAATCAAACACTCAAAAAACCACTTTTAGCCGACCATAATAAATTTACGTCCCGACGTGATACCAAGTAGGATCAATGCCGTGTGACGATGATCGAAATACACTAATAAATTAGATAAAATAAAATACGTATTACTTTTGACCCTGCCTCGTCCACTCTATTCGTATTTTTGCTATGGTGACGCGAGCTTAGAGACCGGGACGAATTTCCCCCCGCGCGCTATCGTAAAATAGAATAAGCCACGCCCGGAACTGGTTTTTGTTTTGGCTATGTCATACTCTTAAGTGAACATACCTAAAGTCCCTTTCAATAGAATCCGGCAATAATGTAAACAAACCAATTTAAACACGATTACTGCGTAATTACTTACATTTGAATATCAATCTTGATCATATTCACATTTCAAGGAACCATACATTGTTCTTAAAATCATTTCGACACCAAATAACTTCTTTATGATAGTTATTTTAATTAAAAATAATCGGACGACGAAAATTTCAATAGTTTGTAATACTGTCATATTAATTTTTTTATCATCGAAGTCTTTTTTGTCTTTGGAAAGTTAGTGTTGTGACTTCACAAACCTCTCACAAACATACCGCTTTTGTACCAACATCTTTTTTCGATTGCAGTGGGTAAAAGTAGCTATGTCTCTAACAGTTTTATTACGCGAAGTTGTAAGACTTACAACGATGGGCTCGCTGAAGTAGATTTGTTTTGTAACAGTTTGAATTTTGTTAAAAATAATGTAAGAAAACACATTTAAAGTTTATTTATTTAAAGTTTAAGTTTAGTTATTTTAAGTAGTTGAAGTGATCATATTGTATTTAGATAAGTAGATAATTTAAGGGAACTATAGGTCGTTTAGTAAACAATACTACGTGTTATTTAAGTTTTATGTATGACTGTTTGTTCCTTAATAAAATAAAATAAAAATGAAAATTTGTAATGGCCGCAAACAGCTGATTTGGAGAGGTATGGGTTTGGCAATTATTTCATTTCATTAGATTTTTTATTCATTGGTGGGTATTGTTCCGACTTCTGTGCGTTTTTCTGTTTCCTCTAATTATCGACGACTTTGCTTTTTGTATTTTGGTTTTTGGACATTTTCTTTGCGATTTGGTTGGATTTATTCTTGGAACGACGACTTCTGCGTGAAATCACGGACTTTGTTTTTGCTTACGATTGGATCTCTTTCTCAAGAAACAAGGTGGTAACAATGTTTATAAACTATTAATTCTTTAAAATCTAATAAAGATATACACATAATCACTTAGAGATGCTAAGAATAAATCCAAGAATAATAATAAAGTGAAAAATTATTACGTGGTGTTTTTAGGTTATAATGAGTGAGCCGTAACTCAGTACATCAGGGTCGAAGACTCCTCCGCCTGCCAAAAAACGAAAAATTCATCTGACCACAAGGGAAAAAAATTCTAGTGAACATTTATAATTATTTAGAAAAATCCTCTCTTACATACCCATCCAAAATGGAGTTATATAAAATTACTTCAGAAATTATGGAGGTGTCTCAGTATGTTGTAAGAGATACCATGAAGCATTATTTAGAAACTCAAAAAATACCACACCAAAATACCACTTTGACATCAGTATAGGTACAACCAAATCTTTGGGTACAACACCATAATCATAGAGAACTGTCAAATAATTATCTTGTTTACATTATTGCCGGATTCTATTGAAAGGGACTTTACTAGTAATGCGTTTTATGGAGATTCCTCAACAAGTCAATGCCTGTATCTCGAATTATTTATTTATCAAAATATAAGGATATCTGGAGATCGAGGCTTTGTAGAGAAAACCTACCTAAAGTAAGTACCAAGTGCGAGTCGGACCCACAAACCGAGGGTTCCGTACAAACTGATAGGTTTAGAAAAAGGGTATTGTATTGACAGGGTACTAAACCCTAAAGATTATGATAAATTATTCCAGTTGCAGTTATGAAGTACCAACTTGACACTTACGTACAAAAAAAGTAAAATTTATTAATCAGAAAGATCACTCAACACTCTGGTTTATAGGATTTAGATTTTTACCATACGTTGGTTGTAAGCAGCGGTAGCTCAGGGGTAGAACGCTGGCCTAGCAATCTTGAGGTTCCAGGTTCGATCCCCGGTCGGATTTGTGCCCGAAGTACGGCGATAGAGCTCACCACCCATCATGTTGGGACGTAATATATTCGTCGGTGAAACGCGGGTGTACTGAGTGTGGATTGTGACTTGACAAGTTCACACTCGGAACACCTCTGACACCCCTTCTGACAAGTTCACACTCGGAAAACCTCTGACACCTCTTCGGGTATTGATGTCGTGACGATACAACCCCTTCTGACAAGTTCACACTCGGAACACCTCTGACACCCCTTCGGGTATTGATGTCGTGACGATACAACCCCTTCTGACAAGTTCACACTCGGAACACCTCTGACACCTCTTCGGGTATTGATGTCGTGACGATACAACCCCTTCTGACAAGTTCACACTCGGAACACCTCTGACACCTCTTCAGGTATTGATGTCGTGACGATACATGTACAACGTGTAACAGAAAGGTGTAACCATATTTGAAGAGCTTATTCAGTCAATGGTATAGAACTACTTTTACTATGGAACAAACCCTGTATCTCAAAAAAAATATTGATGTCGTGACGATACATATACAACGTGTAATAGAAAGGTGTAACCATATTTGAAGAGCTTATTCAGTCAATGGTATAGAACAACTTTTACTATGAAACAAATCCTGTATCTCGAAAAAAAATCGACAATTTCATAGAAAAATGCAATGCCGCTCGGCCGAAATGTACGGAAGGACAGATTTTTTTTTGAGATTTCAGGGTTGGCTCCATAGTAAAAGTTGTTCTATACCATTGACTGAATAAGCTCTTCAAATATGGTTACACCTTTTTGTTACACTTTGTGTACAATATATCTCTAGTAGGTATAAGTAAATACCTCACTGGAATGCAATTAAATTGGAATCAAATGTATGACGTCATTTGGTCACTATAAAAACTCAAACCAAGAAAAAAATATCTTTGTTTTCTTACATACATAACTTAATTATAATACATAACTACTTACAATCAAACTTTGCTTACCAAATAAAAAATAATAATTAATTTAATTTTGTATAATAATTATAAATAATCTTATCTTACAAATTTTTATTTTTCATTTAGTTTTTGTTATTTAAAATGTGTATTTTTTAAGGTATTTTCATGTGTTTTTACAATGGGTCTTCGTTACCTCAATAAAGAACTATTTTATTTTATTTATTATTATTATAACATACATAATTAAATACCTATCGATCTAGTTAGCTACGAAAGTTGGTAGATACAAAGTGGTCGATACATCCCAACGATCGGTGTCCATGATCAAACCAAATGTGATCAAAAGCCGTAAGAATGTGTAGATTACTCAACCAACAAACACGCATGCATAGCATAGTAAAGTAATCGTCACTGACTGAGTTATGTCAGTTATCGAGCGAGCAACTAAAGTATAATGCAAAACTATTGTACCCTAACCCAAAGGAGGCCCCAGGCCCAGACGCGCGAATCCACGCGACATCTCTCTATGTCTCTACTGTGTGAATGTGTGCGTGCGTCAAACAAGATGCGACACAGCTACTAGCCGTTCAGAATTTGTACTGAATACGGGCGTATTTCGTAATACCAAAAATGATGAATGAAAACTTAATGTGTTTTAAATTTCGTTTTAATAATCTGTAACTTGATAACATAGGCTATGTTTCCGCTCGAACCATATCTTACGTTTTGTTGTTTTTAATGCAAAACAAATAAGAAGAAAACGGGTAATTTACGGTGTAAAAATGTGCGAATTGCAAATCGCTGATATTTCGTTTCAGGTTAGTATTTTGGAAGGAAACATATTCATGAACCTATAAAAATACTGTCTTAATCAGAATAACAGCATAATTTGGTTGAAATATGCTCAAATTGCAAATGATTTTGGTATTACGTTTGTATGGCCAATTAATTTTGCACCGGCCTCTTAAGTCGTGTTTTTGTAGATTCTAAGTTGGGAAAATCTATAGGTTTCCTGTTTTTTTTTACATGGCTCTTTTAGAAATATTTTCAAATTTTAACCTTTCAAATAATTTTGTCAGACAAGAAAATTTATAACTATTTCAAGTTAATAGCTTTGGAATTTCTCCATCTTAGAGAAATGTAAGATGACAGACAGACAGATGGAGACACCATATATGGGTTCCTTATTCTTAATTTTTTAGTATAAAGCACCCTAAAAAGTTGCGTAATTAATTATACATTCGACTTACTGTTATAATCAACATACTAAATTATTCATTGCATATTTGGGCCAACCCACACACGTTTGAATTATATCAAACAAGGGCCTCATAAAACCTTGCTCTGTTTTACTAAGCAACTTTTAACTTGCCCTCGCCAGTCACCACGCGTGTAAAACCTTCAATAATTCAAGAACAGAAACATGTTTGGTCGATGTAACACGAGAACCTTACTTCATAATTTTGATCTTGGTTTGTTTATCAAGACAATCATTCAATTACCAAAGTACTCGCAGATCGGTCCACCGGTTTAGGCGTTAAGAGACGGCACCACGCGCAAACCTCCATAAAAACGCTGCCAAAAAATTGTGGGTAGTCTATGATATGGAATGTTATATTACAATATTTTAGGCTGAGTCCATTAACATTATCTAGATCTATGTTTAAGTCAATCCCACATTTCTAGTTAAATACGACCTACTTGATCTACTATTAGCTGCTATATGAACATATTGAGAGCCGATCTGCGAAAAGTGGGCCTCCAAAACTTACGTTTCGGTCTCAGATGGTAAGTTGAGAGTGATGCTCCCGAGCGCTTCGTCACCATACCGCAGATATCCGAACATACCCATCCCGATGTACAGAATGATGATGCTGATCATCGCCCGGTTTAGTACTCCGAACTTGCCCACGAAGTCCTTGGGCGTCTTCATTTCGTTCTCCAGGGGCAGGATCTGGAAGGAGGGTGAGGTCAGAATCTTTCATCGTGATTGCATGGTGATATATAGGGTAACTACAATCTGGAAACTTAGCTCCAAAGGTTTGTCACATCACTTGTAGTTAGGGAGGCGAGGTAGCTAAATGGCGTAATTCAACGGCGCCGTCGAGACCTATCAAAATCGAAAGATAAAATAATTTCGAAAAGAAAAGCTCGTATGGTAAAAACCATTTTAGCGGTGGGTTTGGCGTGTACGGTTTTTCAAAAATGTAAAAAAAAATAGTTACTTGGGCATTCTCGAGCGCGTCAGATATTCATACTACGTATGCCCCAAGTGCCTCTGATAACAACGGTATACTAATCTGCCGGTTTGCGTGGTGGGGGTAGGCATATAAAGTAGTCAAAAATGCAAAAAAAAATTTACTCGAGCTCGTCAGATTTTCGGAAGGCGTGTTAAGTAGGCCCCAAGGAAGCTCCCTTTAAAAAAACTGACGATTTCGGCGTGACGATAAGTTACGATGAATTTTTGAAAATGCAAAAAAAAAAGTTTTTTTGAAATACTCGAGCGCGTCAGATTTTCATAGGGGAGGTTTATCTCGGTATCCTGAAAGCATATTTTCTTAATCTGACAAAAATGTTGGTGGGTTCTCTTAATCTGACCGAAAAAGGTTTTTTGGTTTCTTTTTTTTCCTTTCTTTCTCCTTGATAAAACGGGGAATTTAAGAATGACAATAAAGCGATAGATACAACCAACGTAAATGTAGATGAAATGAAGTACGAATTGTATTATTTATTGTATAAAAAAATGAAATGATATAAAAATTGTATCATAATTTGAGGATCAACAGGCTATTGAATAATATACATACATGAAACTGTACATGTTAATAATACTTTTGTATACAGATACGCGTAACTTTTTCCGAGTCCACGAAAATTGTCGAAAAGGTTTAGAAAAAATAAATTTTTGAGATATAATAAAAGTCACATAATTTAATCATCGTTATTTCATATCAATTTTTTTAACACCCTCAGTTTTCGAGATATACTCAAAAAACCGGGAGTTTGAGTTTTTATGATGCTTCAAGTCAAAAAGTTTTAACTTTGGACAAAAATGTAAAGAGACCTTTTTTGTGTAAAATAAAATTACCTTTTTTGTTTATTTAAACTTTTTTTTTGTAAAATGTATCGTTCGCGACTTATATGCCGCAACGCGTTTTTCGGAAGACGAAATGGCTCCTCCACACTTCCGGTCATGCGGAAACCGGCAGATTTTGTATTTTTAGTAAGTTTTAGAGTATATTCTTCAAAATAAAAAAAATAAAAATCGCGCTCGAGAATGTCGGATTAACGTTTTTTTTTTTACAAGTTCGCGACCCTATAACTCGGCGGCGTCAAGGACTTATCGTCAGATTAGTTAAATTTAGTCTTAAAACACTAAAATCAACCCCCAATATCTTAATCTGACGCGCTCGAGTATTTCAGACTATCGATTTGTTTTTACTAATCTGATCGTCTATCCTAGGCGCGCGTCACTACATATAGAGCAAAATACTTTACAAGGTTGTTCTATTAGGTCTAAGGTATCTCTCATATCTTAAACTGCCACGCTCGAGTATTACCGAAAATTCCCCTATTCGCCTCCCTAACTATTATTATAAAAAGTGCTAAAAATTAAAAATATAAATATTAAGGAATTATATTGCCGTTTTCATATTTATAAATAATTTTTTAATGTTTGTAAATTTTATTTGATTGTTGTTATCGTTGTAAATAATTTTTCTTTTCAGATTGTTTGTTTTTACAGTCCCTGTACCACGTAACAATACTTTTTATATTGTCACGTGGTACACGGACTGTAGAAGTGTTAGCAAGTTGTTAGCAATTAATCAGTGTATATATTGATGATTTCACCTTTTTAAATACGCCAAAGTTACGACAACTTGCTTAAAGTAATATTTAAAATAATACTAATATGTAGAAATAATACAAAAAAAAAACGCATGTCACCAACTTTCAGACTTTCAGTTAGTAGCGCAGTTAATTAAAATTAACGATAGTACATGTTTGTCGTAGCTTTGACCGTCCTAAGCCGGGTGAAGTATGAAAGGAAAGGTGGAATACATATATTGCTAATATATATA